>PVKB01003216.1:100079-172028 GCA_004027205.1 Ctenodactylus gundi | reverse complement strand
CACAGATGCTCGTGCTCCACTGCGTTCACTTCAGACGCTGCTACCAGGGAACAAAGTGTGCGGGTCCCTCCTGTCGCCATGCCCTTCCCCCCAACAGCCACCGTTCTGAAGCCAGATCGCACGGCCACGCTGATGACCTCTAAGTGTCTGGAGGTGCCTTTCAGGATGCATGTCACCTGTCAGCAAAACAGCCAGGCACATCAGGGACATAATCTACCACAAGTGCCGAACGGACGCTCAGAAAAGCTGCCCACTGTTGCCCAGGGGCCCTCCGCTGCCAGTGCCATGGCCTCTCCACCCCAGCATCTTGTGAAGCCAGTGGACTTTCACCTCATGGTTACAGTAGGAAAAGCCATCCCATGGCTCTTTAGCCCACAAGGGGGAAGCATGGACCCTGACGCCTTTCCCCTAGTGGGCAGGGTCCCCATGAGGCAGGCACGTGGGGTCAGCTGGCCCTGCCAATGGTCAGGCCCTGCACTTTCACTCTGCTCTACATAAAACCTGCTAGGACAGTTTCAGGACTTTTTAGGAGGTGGTACTGGGAACCCAACCCACTCCAGCCCATTCTTTAAAGTATTTTGATTTTGAGACAGGGTCTCACTAAGTCACTAAGTTGTCCAGGCTGGCTTGAACTCACGATCCTCCTGCTTCAGCCTCTCCGTGTGCTGGAACCACAAGACTGTGTCACCCAGCCTAGCTGGTTTCACGATCTGAACAGCTGTCTGACGTGGGAGTCTCCCCTCCTGGGTGTGAATCTCCATCCAAGTCGTGCATTTGCCTCGGCGGTTGCTAGGCACTGGTGACACCCACACACTGCCTCCAACACCACAACGAACCAGTGTGGGCAGAGTGACAGGCAGGGACGTAAGCAGCTGACAACCCGTCACGTGGGACGAGAACACAAACCTCCAGATGCTCCTCAGATGACTCAGGGGTGACAAGTGCAAGGGTGCAGGACAGGGTGCGGGTGAGTGTGGAGCTGTCTGCAAATCCAGGCAGGCAGGCGACCCGGGGAGGTCCAGGGCCAGGTAAAGGGTCAAGGTACAGCAGCAGGTGACCCAGGGCCCAGGAGGGAACTCAGAGGGCCACTGTGGCAGCTGGCCATTAGTATTATAAAATACATACACATCTTTGGTCATAAAACAAAAATGCAAACATAACATGAAATCAGGATCTCCAAATAATTAAAAAGTTTTTAAGACTCACAAGACACTCTATTTCCCCCTAAATACAATTTTAATGAAAGCTGGGCGTGGTGGCATACACCTGTAGTGTCAGCATTTGGGAGAGTAAGGCAGCAGGAGGATTGCCATGAGTTCGAGACCGGCCTGGGCTACATAGAGAGTTCAGGACCAGTCTGGACTACAGAGTGAGACTCTGTGCCAAAATATTTTTAATTTAATCTTGAATTGAGTCACGCCAATGTAAAGACTTGTCTCTCTCCTGCACTTTTTTCTCCCTCTGACTTCTCTCTTCACGTCACCCGCGTGTCACCTGGCGCTCTAGCTGCCCGTCGAAACGGTTTGATAATGGCGCGTGGTACTTTCTGTATTTAGTTGGCGATTTAAGAGCTTCATTAACTAATATGCTCAAAAACTTAGCCGACTCGGCAGATTTCTATACTGAATGGGTACCAACCAGAGGAGAACAAGGAAAAGACTTCACAGCAAATTAGCGCTAACTCTCCTCATATCACAGTCCTATAGGCGCAAGCATCGGTGCACATCCAGTCAGAAAGACCAAAGTTTTGCCAGCTGCTGTCTCGCTTCTCAACATGTCAGGAACAAATTAACCTGAAAAGCTGATGCCATTTAACATATAAAATGTTCACTGCCGGTCTCCATTCAGTGTATGTTATTCTTTAATTCAAGGGTCAGTCGAGGCCACCAAGTGAAAGAAATTGAGTCAGCCTGTATTTGGCCTTTAAAGACCAGGCAAAGGTTTTACACTCTGATTAACATCTGTAGGCTCAACAACTTCCATGACAATAATACTGACTGCTGTGAGGAATGGAAATGTCCCAGGGATCTGCAAGACCCTCATTTACATGCAAAGTTCAGAGAACGCCAGCTTGCCCAACAGGAATTAAAGTTGCTGCCAGGAGCAGCAGCACCTCAGCACAGACCTTTGCCTATCCATGGCCTGAAAGCCCAGGCGCCCCCTGCAGGCAGAGCCAGCGCGCACACGGAGGCGCCCCCTGTAAGCAAAGCCAAAGCCAATGGACACCGAGATGCCCCCTGCAGGCAGAGCCAGCTCGGGCTATTCAGTGGGCAACACAGCCCAGAAAGCACAGCTGGGGAGACTGAACTTCCAAGGGACAGGCTTTGACAGAGGAGGGACAAGTCCAGAGAGGAGGAATGGTTTGGCCACAGCAGTCTGGGAGCATAAGACGAGGACTTGGGACTCAACAGATGTCACCCTTCGCCTCCAGGGCGTGCATCAGAAACCAGTCCACTCAGAGAGCACATGGGCCATAGCCAGCGGGCATGCCCATGAAACCGTCACTTAGCGGGGCTCAGTGGTACACGCCTGCAACCCTAGCACTGAGTGAGGCTGAGGCAGGAGGCTTACACGTTCACGCCCACCTGCAAAACTCAGCAAGGTTCTGTCTCAAACCAAAAGGGGCTGTGGACGTGGCTCAGTGTCAGTCCTGGGTTCCGCTGCCAGCACCAGAAAAACAAGTCCCCGTCACTTACGTGGCTTGGTGCTGGCAGACACGGCCAGGCTCTCCAGTGGGTGCACGGCGGCGTGCCGGCTGTGCTCCCCCGCGCCAGGGCTGCCGCTGTGCCCGATCACCTCCACGTGGCCCAGGGGCACACTCCACTTGAGCAGGAACCGCTGGCCGGCTCCGGCGTGGCTCTCCTGCGAAGCGCTGAAACACGGACACCCAGAGGTCACCTCAAGAGCAGTCACGTGACCACATCACACGGAGCCTCATAAAAGCACAGGGATCAAAAGCCATTTACAGAGAAGTAGCTAAAAGAAAAGAACCTGAAGCCCAACCGCGAACCACAGAAAGCCTCCAGAGGTCACGGAAGGACCAGGCTGGTGGCCAGCTCTGCCATCGGCAGCATCCGAAGGGCGGGCTCACCAGGGTATCCTTGTCGGCCCCGTCCCAGGGCCCAGGATCCCATGCCCCGAGAGCCTGACGCCTGTTTCCCAGGACGTGGTTGGGGTGGGGGAACCACACAGACAGCCGGGGGTGGGGGGCGCGCCAGGGCGGGATGGGGGCGGCCTCTCACCGCGTGCTGACCGTGGCGCACATGAGCACGTCGTTCAGCATGAAGAGCCGGCGCTCTTTGGTCTTGGCGATCTCCCCTCGGTCGTTGTGGACGGTCTCTACCACGTCGTCAGATCGGATGAGGTACCGGCTCCCACTGCTGAGGAGCTGAACGGTCAGAACACTCACTGGTCAGACAGACACCACCCCAGACGGGGCCCGGGAGATGCCCACCACGGCGAGTGCCCACGCCCAGCTAACGGATGGGTCCTGCCGGAGAACCTGCGCACTGGTCACTCACTCAGCCTCCGTGCGCTCAGAGCGCAACCTCTGCTGTCTCCGGGTACTGGGGACTGGGCCCAGGACCTTTGCACAGACTTACATCGCATCCCGAATCTATTTTTAATTTTGTGACACAATCTCAATCAGCTGCCCGGCTGGGAATGAACTTGTAATCCTCCTGCCTCAGCCTTCCAGAGTGCTGAGATGAGCGGCTTGAGCTGTGGAGCCCAGCAAACACAGTACCGAAAGCAAAGCTCAGGTAAGAGTCGCTACTGCACATGCCTATCATCCCAGTACTCTGGGGGGCTGAGGCAGGAGGCTTGCAAGCTTGAGCCCACCTAGCAAGTCACGACTTAACCAGACTGGAATAAAAGGGCCTAGGGATGTAGCTCAGTGCCAAGGCCCAGGCCTCAAGAACAGCGGCTCATACACTCTCAGAGCTAATCAACCTCGGAGCCTCTCTGCCCACACCAGCATTCCCGCCCGCCTGAGGCTCCCGCGAGCCCGGAAACGTCCCCGCGGCCAGCGCCGCCGCTGCCTCTGCCTTCCCAGCACAGAGCGCGAGGGCTGGGCGCCCGACCTTGGCCAGGCATCGCTCGTTGACGGCCTTCGCTATGTGCCGGATCTCGCAGCGCCGGTCGGCGTCTCTCTTGCGGTCGTTCAGCTTCTCCGCCAAGGCTTCGAGCTCCGTCAGGGCCATCTGAAGGGGCAGCCGGTCAGGGTGCCCCCTGGGGGTGTTCTTCAGCATGTCCTGCAAGGGGTGGCGGGGCAGGGCCGCTACCGCACACAGGCCTCTGACCCCGGGAGCCACAGCGCGGTCCCAGCGGGGGTGGCGAGACGGCATGGCACCCTTGCCACGGGAGGGGTGGGGCAGGGCTGCTACCGCACACAGGCCTCTGACCCCGGGAGCCACAGCGCGGTCCCAGCGGGGGTGGCGAGACGCGTGGCACCCTTGCCACGGGAGGGGTGGGGCAGAGCGAGGGGACAGTGGCGGGCTGCTCACCGCAGTGCGGCTGACTGCTGCAGGGCACCCGGCCGCCATGCTGGAGCCGCCCTGCACAGCCCCCGGCTGCCTGGCCCCGCAGACGCCGCGCACAGGGTGAAGGGCACCCGCTGCAGCCCTGGGCTCCCGCGGCCCATCTCTGTCCCCGGGGCACACTTCCAGACCGCACGGGCACACCTCATGCCACTGGGTCTGTGCATTTCCACGCTCCCGCTGTGAGTGACCTGCCGTGGGATCCGTGACTCCTGCGGTTTGATCCACTGTCACACTTCGGGGCGCCACAGGCTGCACCCGCACAGAATAAGGAACCTCGTGGACACACGTGTGCTCCACCCACCCTGCCATCCTGCTCTCCCAGTCCAGGGGCCTCCCTGTTCCCAGGCACAGAGCACCGAGTCCGGCTGGTCGCGGACCCCACAGTGGCTCCCAAGTGTTCACTCAACAGAGGTGTCTCCCACCTGAACCACAGACGCAGTGCGGAGAAGGGGTGTGAGAAGGGGGGCTCAAGTCTAAGCCCTGCAGCAGACGGCCACGCTGAGTGGGCAGTGTGGGGCGAATTCCCGACAGAACGGGAAGTGCCGCTCCACAGAACACGCCAACGACAGGAGGCGGGACACAGGAGGGCTGTGGCACAGGCCTGTCACCCCAGCACTCTGGGAGGCTGAGGTCAGAGGAGCACAAGTTCAAGGCCAGCCTGGGCAATGTAGTTATCTAGTGAAAACCTGCCTCAAAGGGTGTGGGGGGCTGGGGATGTAACTCAGTGCAAAGGCCCTGAGCTCAAATCCCTAGTATTATAACCAACAGAAAGGAAAAGAAAAAAATGGGGAGCTGCCTTAATGCTGGCACAAACAAGGCTGCAGGGGTCTGAACAGAGGCCAAGGCAGCCATGGCCTTCCCTTCAAGCCAGGCCCGACCCTGCCAGGCCTCAGTATCTCTGCCTCACACCAGCTGCGAGGGCAGGGATGGTGCCAGACAGAGGCCGGATCCTGAGGTCCAAGGGTCGGTACCAGCTCTGCAACGGGCAAAGCTGCACGTGCCCATGGCGAGGCAGCAGGCACTGCCCAGATCCAGCCAGGGTCACTCGTGAGCATGGATCACAGTGAAGACCACGCGGCCTTCCCTGAAGCAGAGGCCATGGGGGCCGAGCAGCTGGCGAGGAGAAGCCAGGACAGGTTCCAAGGCTCCGGGGGGCTGACTGTCGGAAGTGGGTGTCAATGGTGATACTTGTGTGCCACCCTAAAGCCCTGGAGCCTCTAGATTTCTATCCCACCCACTCGGGGGCACCTCATAGGCTCATCTAAAAAGTGAGATGGCTTTGAAAAACTATCTGCTCAACTTAGCTTAGAAAGAGAGAAAAGCTGCAGGAATTAAAAAGGAGGCCACAGGAAAGTTAGAAAACTTGAGGACATGGCAAAGGCTGAAGGACATGCCAGCCTGGGAGATCACCCAGGGGGCTGAGGGCAGCGGCCAGCAGCCAGGCGGCTTCCGGGAAAGGCTTGCAGCAGGCACGCTTCCGACACAGAACGAGCCGCCCTTGCTCAGCAGAGCAGATCAAAAGAAGACTGCCGCACTAGAAGTGACAGAGGCAGGAGCCTTTCTGAAAAGAGCCCAAGGCTGAGTAGTTCTGGGCAGAAGAAGCCAGACGGTCCACAAGCCATGGACTGTGGTGACACGTTCGCAGCACCCGGGAAGGAGCTGGCACGAGACAGTCCCAGAGAAGGGAGAACAGGCCACTGACCTTCCTGCCTGTGGGGCAGAGATGCCACGACAGAGGGGAGAGGTGCACACGGGGCCTGCTGCGAACCACACGGGCTGGAGGCCAGGAGCAGGCCCCCCCTTGCCTACTCCTAGCGCAGAGCCCAGGGCCCTTCCGCTCCCCGGCCCACCCTCACATGTGTTCTAAGAAATGCTGCGGCTGGTCATGACAGTGCAGTCCCTCAGACAAAAGACACTGCAGATTCGGGCGCAGGAGGTGGGGACAGAACTCCCGAAGGGACACCCAGCAAGGAATGAGCAGGGAACCACAGCTGGCTGCTCAACTGCTGCTCTCCCCTCACCCCAAGCTGGTGGACAGCTGCCACCGAGGCCACAGCACACGGCAGGGCCATGTGCCCAAGCAACAGGGGAAGATTTGGGAGGAATCGTCTACATTGTACATTGTAATTGTGCTTATAGAGACAGTTTCTTTAAAAAAAAAAAAAAACCCTAACTTATCTACCATCTCCAACAACGCATGACGAGAACACAGGGGGCCATGGCTGGATCCAGACTGCGGCCCCAAAGCCGCAGGTATCTGGACGGTGTGAAACACTCACAGCTGGAGGCGGGGCCTGGCAGGCGGGGCAGGGCCGCGGGCGGACCCACAGGGTGGACGCCGGGTCCTCCTCTGCTGGGCCTCCTGCCTGCCACTGTCCCACACGGCCCGGCTCCCGCTCCTCTTCCTGCCATGTGCTTCTACCACCGCCGGTCACGCACACATGCCCTGTGCTCTTCTGAAGCTGCATGCTGGGCAAATGTTTCCTTCCTTAAGTAACAGATGTGAGGCACTCTGTCCCAGCAACAAGCAAGTGACCGGGAAACGCACCCGTGCTAACAACAGCACAATTTGTAACAGCCACACCTCGGAAGCAGCCGGCACGGACATAGAAGGCGGGGTGTGTGCACGCAAGGGAGTACTACTCTGCCATGAAGAAGGTGCGTCTGAATCGCCTGTGTGAAATGGACGCACCTCGAGACCATCATGCCTAGTGAAACGGGTCAGACACCGAAGGTGAAATACCGCATGGTCTCTCGAACATGAGAAAACCCAGCTGAGACGGGGGAGGCACATACACCTGTCCGCACCTAGAGAAGGCTCAGTGCCAAGCCGTGGCTCCAGGAGTCGACACCTGTCTGTGCAGTCATCACAGGGACAGAGGCCCTGCCCTGGGTGACGCTCCAAGGGGTGGCAGTGCAGGGGGATCGAAGAAGGGCATCGCGGCCTGGGTCTGGAGTGCCCCCAAGCCTTCTGTACTGGGATGCCACGGATGATTTATGGAACCATGTGCTGTCAGGAGATGAGCCTGGGCTGGAGGGCGGATCACCGGGCGGGGCCTGGAAGGACACACGCCCCCTCCTTCCAGGACTGCACCGGGCTTCCTGTTGGCAGTGTCGTGAGGCACTGCTTTTGCCTCCCACGCTGACCTTCTGAAAATGTGAGCAGCCTGGACAACAGCGCAAGACCCCGGCTCAAAAGAAATGAATAAAAAGGCAGCCGACTCCGTCCTGTCCATCTCTGAAGACAAGACCAACGGGAGGTTGTGGTAGATGCCAGGAAGCGACCTGGCACGTGTCAGCACCGAGGAGTTTCCAGAGCTGTCACTGAGCAGGTCCGCCAGCCCAGCACTCTTGACAGTCCGAGGCGGGAGGACTGCAAGTGTGACACTCGCCTAGGAAACTTAGTGACGTAGTGACTTACTGAGATGGTGTCGCAAAAACCCAAACTAAAAAACAGGCTGGGGACACAGCTCAGTGTGAAGGGCCCTAGTACCACCAAACCCCACAGAAAAGGCACTGATGGAAGGAATCACTCCTCCACCAAAGCCCACAGGGGTCCGCCGTGCCCAGTTAGCTTTCACAGCGGCCAGCCTGGACCCGAGCTGCCCAGCCCCAGAGCGGGAGGCGCCCCGTCTAGGGCGCGGGTGGCCCGGAGCTCCAGGCAAGCCCCTTGAGGACACCTGCACCCTGCGCCCCCTGGGGACCACACGCCGCGCTGTACGTTAGCTTCCTAGGGACCACGTCGGATGCCGCCACTCACAGGTGGTCAGAACACAACGCAGGCAGCACCAGCAGGTGCAAGAGGCACCATCGCAGGGTCAGGAGGCAACACCGCGACCGTGGCCAGGACAGCAGGGGCAGCGTTTTTGGTGGAGAGCTGCTCCTGGCTTCCTAAGCCTCCCATCTTGCTGGGGGGACAGCAGTTCATGGCTCTCCCACAGGACTCTAGACCACGCGCTGGCACAGCAGAGGGCCATCCACCCTGTGGCTGCCCACGACCGTATCCTACAGTCTGTATGAGGTACCTGACAGCACGGGCCAGGGGACAGTGACCGCCTCCGGGGTGGCCCGTCCCTCATGTGGGCAGCCTGGGGTGCGGGGGAGGCCCCTGGGTCAGCTTCCGGCAGGGCAGGGCGTTACCTGGAGCAGCAGGATGAACTGCGGGAACCTCTGGATGGGTTTCACCATCAGGCTGTAGAGCGTGACGCGCTCCGGGCTCGCCTCCTGGCTCTGCTGTGGGGAGGCGTGGCTCACTCACAGCGGGTATGGGCCCACGCCCGCTCCAGAGAGGGCGCCGCACCTGCTCCCTGAGCCTCGTCCTGGTTCCACCCAGGAACTGCATCACCCCTTCAAGGCAGATCCTGCCAGGATGACACACGCCGGCCACACACGACAGAGAAGGGGTGCCATGCCTTTCCCCTGGGCCAACCAGGCTGGACCACTGGCTACCTGGGACTGGGATGGTCCTGACCCTGGGCTGCACTTGTCTGAAGAGAAACAACCACCAGGCTGGTGGTTCAGCCTGTGATCCCAGCACTCTTGAGAGGCTGAGGTAGGAGAATTCCAAGTTCCAGCCTAACATGGGAAACTCAGTAACAACTTGTCTCAAAAATCAAATATTTAAAAAAAAAAAAAAGGGTTAGCAATGAAGCGCAGTGTGAAGGCTCTGGATTGCACCCCCAGGACCACACACACAAAGAAAGTGCCACACTGTGCAGGGACCGCAGGACACGGCCTCACCCCAACCTCCAGCCACCCACAACTGGTGAGGCAAGCAGTGTGGGCTGCAGCGGGTACCACACCCCAGCTGATGTCCTCAGCAGGATGCGGACAACCCCTCAGAGGAAAGAAATTAAGTTGCTGTTTTGGTGGGGACAGAAGGGCAGAGCACGGCTCCTCCTCAGCTGGGACTGGATTTAGTTACCACCGACCGGGTAGGCCAAGAGCAGCAGAAGAGTGGAGGGTGGGGAGAGAAGTAGGCCAGCTCTGGCAGGACACCAGGCCTGTGTTCACTTAGCCCAGGTGGCGGAGGTTCCACGCACACTCAGGCTCCAGGGGCTTGTGATGCAAGTGACAGTGAGCTGGGAGGACGGGCATGGAAGGGGAACCAATGCCCCCCGGGCCAGCCACCCTGTGGCACCCTGGCCCCCAGCCTCTGGGTCCTGCTGTACACCGACACCCACAGAAAGGGGCCCCCTGTACACCTCACCCACTGTCTGCACCCACAGAAAGGGCTTCCCTGCATACTGTGCCCACGGTCTGCAGCCCTGGGCTCTCCCCACTTACTTCTGGAAGAACAAAGCCCATACCCACCATTGTGGAGGGGGCAGGAGTGGCTCCCTTCAACCCCAGGCCTTTATTGGCTATGCTGACCCGGGGCTCACACGCCTTTCCACAGTTAGCACCCCCAGGGGGTTTCCAGGCCTGTGACGGGTCGGGGAAATGATGCTGGTGCTCCTTCTTTGGGGTACTGTGCCACCAGGCCAGGCTCAGGGGCCTGTCTTCACATCCTTTCTGACCTACCAGCCCTGCATGCACTTTTAAGGATGGGCAAAGGAAAACTACCTTGAAGAAGCTTCCTGAAGGTCTAACATTTCTTATTCCCCTTACCGAATCACCAAGGGCTCCATTTATGGGCACTAGAACTGCCTGTAAGGACTCAGGAGTTAGATTTGGCAGAATCCTAACAAGCACCTATGATGCAGGGTGCACTCCAAAAGCGATCAGTGTCCAGTGGGGGCCATGCTTACCTTCAAGAACTCCAGGAACGCAGGCTTCGTGACACAGGTCTTCTTGAGGATGGCCACCGCTGTGCTGAAGTTGTTCACATACTCACTGTACGCGTCCAACACCATGGATTTGGAAAACTGCAACAGACAAAGAACCAGCAGGTGGTGCAGCACCCCTCTCCAGGCTGCCATAGGAGGTTTGAGACCCTCCCTGTCCCGCTAGAAGGCACCTCTGCGCTCAGTGAATTTTGGGGACACACACCCACCACTGGGTGGGCCTTTCCCTCCCCACAGGCTTGCTGGGGGCCACCTGGCTTCATGTCACAGACCCCACTGTACTTTCAGGCATCCTTGTTCAAGACTGGTGAGTTTGGCTCAGCTGAGAAACATTCCCAACTATAAAGGCGACAACAGCGGGTGGGTAGAGGGAGGGACAAGAGCAGAGTGGGAAAGCCCTTGTCACCTTGACAAGATACGTATGTGCACAAAATGCTCAACTCCATTGTAAACCTTGAATTTTGCACGTATACATATCAATAAAATGTGTGTGTGTGGGGGGGGAAGGCGACAACAGCAAGCTTCCTTCAAATTCCTGCTACACCACTGTAGGAAGGAGTGAGGGTCCCATGGGCCCAGGACCCCGAAGCCTGCCACCAGCCAGCCCAGAAACGCAGGGTGAGGGACTGACTGTGCCCCTGCCAGTGGAGGCTGGACACCCTGTGTGTTCACCTTTTTAAAGGCTCTCAGGAGATGAGAGTGTTCTGGGCACTAACGTCCAGACAGAAACAACCTCCTGCTCTTCCCCCAAGGAACCAAGGCTGCCCTCAAGGCTGGTCACCCCTTAAATGCACACAGGGCCAGCACACTGCCCCTCAGAATGGCATCCCGGGTCTCACTGGTGCTCTGGGGAGGCAGCCCTGATCCCCAACATGGCGCCTGCAGCCAAACATGGGGTGGGAGCGGGGTGCCGGCTGAATTACTGAAGCTACGAAGACATCGCCGATGGTCTCCACGGCGTCCCACTCCGACACGCGGCTGGCCAGGGCAATCTGGAACATGCAGTGGCACTGCAGGATCTCCTTGACGCGGTAGAACACCGTCCTCAGCTTCCTCCCACTCAGCAACCGAGGCTCCATCTCAGACAGCGGCCTCTCGTAGTGCTGGCCGGAAAGGAGCACACGGCTCAGACACGCAGGGCAGGGGGCGTGTGCGTAAGCATCTGTGTCTGTGTGTCATTCTGACTTCAAAACAGGCCTGTAACCACAGCACTCTGGGACGCTAAGGCAAGAGGCCTGCGAGTCTGAGCCAGCCTGGGCAAACTCAGAGACTTAGAACCTGTTTTGAAAAAAGTTTAGAAAGTGGGCTGGGGATCCAGCTCAGCACAAAGGTCCTGGCTCAATCCCCAGTACCATGGAAAGAAAAAAAATCACATGATGCTGATGCTTACATGCAGAAACACATTCTTTTGAGAATGTTCAAATTTGCCTATCTCATGTGCATAAACAAATACATGTACACATAAAAATGTATGTATGTTCAAAAGAATTTTTTAAATGAAGAGGTTCTATATCGTATGACATTCAGATACCTCCAAAATCCTCTTGAGGGCGTCTACATAATGCTTTTCACTCTCAACGACTGAACCCAGAATGTATCTTCTTACAACCTGTTGGTAATTTGAAGATACAATGTTAGAAACCTGTCTAGGAACACATACAGGTAAGTTTCACTTCTACACTGAGGCTCATTGATGAAGTTTTCTTCAATACTTGGTGAAGGAACTCTGTAAAGGCCTTTAAAAAATTTCACACAGTGTGTTGGGCAGCACAGATACAAATCATTCTCCCTAAGTTAACACAGATTCTGAACTACAACAGCATAATGAATTAACTCACACCAGCAAAAGAATTCAATCCCTCTGCAACAATAACGAACTGAATACTTGTATTTTATGTGCCCAAAACTAACTTAGAGAGTTCACAAACATATTATGTACTTCAAAGTCTTAATCACAGAATGCTGTTGACATACTTACCTGAAGATCATCACTTCAAAGTTACAGAAAAATAGACAGCTGGTGGAAGGTGAGGAGTTTAATTTTTTTTGCAGAGATCTTTTACATCATCTACACCTGTGGAGGTGTTGGAAACTCATCCCGAGATGACCGAATTCCAAAGCCTTATGACAGTTCCTGGTTTTCCTTTCCATTAATGAAGCACACACAGCACAACCTGCCAAGGGCCAACATGGCGCAGCACTGTTTGCCAATAAGTGGGAGCCAAGGCGAGGCACTGCAGGAGTGTTGCTCCCGGGCTGGCATCTGTACACACACAAATCCTCCCTCTCCTTCTCCTTCTCTCTCTCTCTCACTTCTAGGCACACTAGGGCTGCACCACACGTTTAGAAGACCCTGCAGTGCCACCTAGTGGGCAAATGGGGCATATTCCACAGTGGACATTCCTGCAGCTAAGTAGATTCTAGGCAACCAAGATTTTTAAAATATTCCTATGAGAGTCATTATTCTCTTTACAAAAATGGTTCCGTATTCAGTGTGCAAAGCAAGACAAAAAATATACTTTAAGGTTATGTTAAAAAATGGATGTCTTCAAAAAAGACAGAGGTGTGTCTGGGATTTGAAACAAGCACAGGCCCAGAGTGGGAGCCACAGCCCAGCAGCTGCTACTCCGTCCACAGTGACCCCCTTGTCACGACGAGGACGTGCTTCCTGCCAAAATGCCTGCTCCCAGACGGCTCCCAAGGCTGCTGAGTCACAGGGTGTGGGGGTCAGGCGTATGAACTTGCATGAAGTCCTGGGAGGACAGGAGCGTATTGGGTTACAAATCCTGAAACTGGGATGAGGTCGTTTAGAACAGAAAACCAGTCTCCTAAATTTCACAGCTACTGCAGGTGAGACCCGTCCTCATAGGTAGTTATAATCAACATACTAAACAGCAGCAGGCCCAGAGAGACGGGAAGGGACAGGGTCCAGAGTTGACAACCTCTTCCGAGGAAGGATAAGCTCGCGGTGGCGAGGGATTCAACGTGGAGAGGTGCTTCTCGGGGACAGCCAAAGGAAACACGAAGCGTGGCAGTCCCGGGCGACAGGAGCCCCAGCGTCTGCCCCCCAGGTGGGCACAGCATGCAGCAAAGGGGCAGCCGTCCCAAGGCCCCCTGAGGTGAGCCAGTGAGTTTATTATGGGGACTGGCAGGAGCAGGGGTGAGGAGTCACTTACAAGCCTATGGGGGCCTAAGAGGCAGCTGCATCACCTCAAAGCCCACCCAGTGCAGGGGATGCCTCAGGAGACCACGCGCTGGCTCGGGACGTGTCTGCCGGCCAGAGAGGCCTGACGGGCCCTCCGGGGCTCCTCCTGCCCTGGCGGCAGCCATTCTTCTCCCTGGGAGCTCGCTTCCTCTCCCCGCAGTTCCTCTGCTCGCCCTGGGAGGGACGGCTCCTCGGGCTGCTGCAGTTCTTTCTTGGCGGCGGATCCTTGCTGGGGGACCATGTTTACCGTGACCACGGGGCACTGAGAACAGCACCTTCCGCACATGTGACAGTGACCACCGTGTCAACAGCTCCCTTGCGGTGGAGGGCTCTCATGGTCCTGTGCCCCTATGGCCCATAAATCTGAAACACGGCATCTGCACATGTGCACATGTGCATGGGTTCCAGGGCATGCACCATGAGCTGCCCCTGTGGCTCTACCTACGGGCCACATGCTGCGTGCCCAGGAGCGGCCCCCCTGGCTGCCTCTACCCAGTATACCTGGGATTCCTGAAGCTCAGTGAGCCCCCTCCTTCCTCCAGGAGGTAAAGTTTTAATTGTGCAGCCATACGCACAGCCGAGGAGAACAGCAACTCCGCAGTGGTCCTTGGGAGGACCTGCCACAACAGCAACGGGCCCTCTGAGGGTGACAGGCATGAAAGTAACGGGTCTGCTGGAGAAGCACTCCCTGGGCTTGGAGCCGGAGGAAGTCCTAGAAGGCTTCCAAGGCCATGCCGCCTTATGCCCTATGCACTCATTCCAGGAGGGTGACAGGCAGTTCTATATCCTCATGAACCAGCGTACTTTTCACGAGAAGGAAACCTGAGATAACAAATGTTTTCCTTCTCCTTCCCAAAACAGGGCACGGAAGGAATGCTCAACACGCGGGTCTCGATTTCTGCTACCTTCTTTCCAGTCCAGATGAAAAACAAAGCATTCAAAAATATCAACACCCCCAGCTTAACCTTGAAAGACAAAAATCGCATGAAGAACACAACTGACAGTAGGAAGAAATAATCAGTAAGCATCAGGACCACAAGAAAGCGATGAGCGGAAAAAACACTAGACTGGGATCCGCTTTGGCCAAGACCCCAGCCCTCACCTCTCTGGAGGGGACAGGCCCGTGAGAGGACACCGGAGCCACTCCCGCCACAGTTTCACCAGATCCCACCACAGGAGGTCAGCGAACACCACAGCCCTGACGGCTGCCACGCCCCCAAGTGGAAGGGCAGGCCGATGCTATTAGGTAACGGACGCGACCACCTGACGGACTTAATCACAGCGAACATCCCGGGGACGAGTGGCGAGTCCGGGTCAGCGGGGCTCCTCTCTGGAGCGGCATGTCCTCTTTACACCTTGACACCTGGAGAGCCACAGGTCCTCACCGTCCTTACAGCCAATGGGAGGGCTGGAGAGGACGGAGGAACCAGATGTGCCTTAGAGCACTCTGCCTCAAAATACCTCCCCCTGTTGTTACCAACAGGCAACTACACTTACTGCGGACTGTCCTCACTCCCTCCGAGCCCAATTAATTCCCTGTGTGTTCACAGCTCACACACCCTGTTCCCCACCTCTTCACAGACCGCATGCCCCACAACCTATGCCCCTACGAGGTCTCCTCACAGATACCCCCGGCCCGTCTTCTCTACATCGCACTCCACCTACCACCTCGCCATCTGCTCAGACTCCACCCTGAGCACCGCTTCCCCGCACCGTCTCCTCACAGATCCGCACTCTCGCCACTCTACAGACTCATGCCCTGCTCATAGCCGCCGCGGCACCCATCGCCGGCTGAGTCTCCTCACAGACCCCACCCTCCTTACTGGCTCCTCAAAGCCCCGCAGCCCTCCTGCCTCTCCACAGACGCCCAGTGACTAGGCCTGCGCAGGTTAGCTCAGACCTATCCTCTTGCCTTGAGCACATCTGGAACCTGACCACGCGTGTGCCCGCCCACCTCTAGGCACCCCGGGCTAGCCCAGCCCCACGCATCTGCCCCGCCATGGGCGGCATTCCCTCTGCTCTCTTCCTTGCGGAGGAGCTCTGCTGCAAAGCCACCAGCGTCCTATGTTGATGGAGAAGAGGACCCAAGTCCCATCTTTTGCCCTCAAAGGTCCTATACAGAGCAAGTCCCCAAAACGGGAAAGGAATAGGTCAACGAGGTACTGTAGGCAGGGCCTGGCAGACGTGTCCAAAGTAGTTTCAGTAATCTTTCCCCTTTCTGTAACTCCGCAGGCTAAACAGAGGTGGGCACGCCAGAAAACGTGCCAGGACAAGGCTGGAGGACCCGTCAGCAGTCTTCCTGGGGCCAGCTGTCACAGGAGAGGGGCGAGGAGCTGGGAGAGGACGCTGAGTGGTGGATCCTGCCGTGGCCGCGGGGCGCGTCCCGTCGTGAACTTCCTCTGGGCGTCCAGCCTGCTCCCGTGGGAGACCTGCCTGCCTGCGGCTGCTTACAGGATGGCAAGAAGAAGGCCACAGGTGCACCGAGTCCTTCCAGAGTGCAGCCACACGTCTAACAAGCTCCACACCTCACTCCTGCGTCTTCTTCCCCATTAATGTCAGCTCCCTCGCTTCCTCTTCAGCGCCCGTGAACCAAAAGCTTGTTGTCTGCTGGGCCTGACCAAGAGTGACCGCTTCCAGGACTCCTTTAATCAACTTTGAAACCCTGACCTTCCTTTCTCCTTGGCATTTTTATATTGCTTTTTCTTACTGTCCTAGGGTATGCACCCACATACACATGCCGTGCGTGTCGATCTGCGTCTACCGATCAGCTACTGCCCATCCACTGCAGCCCCCACGGGTGCGCCGCGCCACCCGCGAGGGGAACAGCTCCGGCCACCATGTGCCCCCCAGCCCCGCTGCAAGTCCCACAGGCTCAAGAGCTGCTCGTTTCTTAGGTTTTCTCTTCCTTTTACCCAAGGACAGTCTAATGCAAACCACTGACTTTCTCCCTTTTGCTACATTTTGTCAGATTCTAGGCGATACTGTCCATACGCAGAGGCTTCCATTACATACGGAAAGTCGACGGCTTCACCCTGAAGGTGAGGCACCCCGACACACTTCACACGCGCCTGCCCGCGGGTTCTAAGTAGAAGTGGTCTTCCAGCTTGTGGTGTGAATGACTGTTGCCACACACTTTTCACTGTCATGCTCTGGGGCAACAGCCTAGACATATAAGGCTCAAAACGGCCGGGGCTGAGGCCACAGCTAAGACATGGCCCCCAAGCCCCTCGCTGTGCCAGGCATTAACACTCGAGCCACATGGTGGGCACAGACAGGGACAGCACTGCAGGGCAGCAGGTACCAACCAGCCACGGTCGGGGCTCTGGGAAGAACTCCTGTCCCGGAGCGTAGCGCTGAGCGTGTCCTACCTGCTGCTGTGTCAAGCCCTCCGGCATCGGGGTCAGGACGGCCTCCGGGTGTCTGCAGTCCACATCAATGAACAGGGTCTGCTCCTCCTCGGCACAGGGCCTGGGGTCTTGGAGACAGGCACGGAACACATTTCAGAGCCCACGTGCTTGCAGTAACATGCAGCAGCGACAGAAGTTGCTGGCGGAGCTTCTGCACAGGTGTTTCCACTCCCCATGCTCACTTTCCACTCTGCTATGTTAAACTGAAGGCTTTAACAAGCCCGGTAAAATGCCCTGCCCACAGGGGAACAAGAGTGTCACTCCCTGAAATGTTCAACGTGTGAAGTTTTAACTTTAAAAGGCAAAGGAGTCATCTGAGCAGCCAGGCTGCCACTGTTACCATGGAAACCCTTGATCAAGGGCCCCTGCAGCCTCTCTGAGATGCTGAGTGCTCCTTAGAGTTGGGACAGACAGCAGTGCCAGGGCGCTGGTAAGGAACAGAGGGCGAGGTGCTTCTGTGCACGGGGGCACTGGGAAAGGGGTGGCTTTCCCCCTGAGCTACAGCCCCAGCCCTTGCCACTAGGCTACTACTGCTCCTAAACCCACCAGACACCCACACCAGCACCTGGGGGGAGATGCGGTTGGGCAGACCCCATCAGACCCTGCAGCCTGCGGCAGTAACTGCTCCCACCCCGGGCTGCAGCAGCTTCCACACTGCAGGTGCACAGGCTCGGCCCTGAGAAGAGACCCAGGCACACCACGGCCTGTGCCAACCTCTCTTCCAGCGGGAGCGTTCCGGAATCACGTGTGGAGTGGAAGATCGCTCCACGGCCCACAGACTCACACATGCTGGACAAGCACGCAGGAAACCTGGCACGCCCTCAGCACAATGCCACCAGTTTGGTGAGGATGGATGGGAGGGACAAGAGCCTACAGCGACAGCGTTCCTGGCTGCCGAGGGGTGCAGAGCAGGGGCACACACAGGAGGCCAGGCCATTCCCTCCCCTCTCCCCCCACCGAGAGCCGTCTACTCTTCCATGGCTTACGGGGGCAGCCCAATATAAATGCCTCCAGCCCTGGATGCCCCACGCTGCAGAGACGGAGCACCGCCCACCGCAGATGCACTCAGCCCCACACCTTGGTGGATGAAGGACCTGGTCCGGATGAAGGAGCGGCCCCTCTTCACCACCGCTTTTGTCCTCTCCAGCCCGTCCCTGGTGCCCTCCTTTGCTGCCTTCATCAGCTTCTGCACCTGCAAAACACAGACACCTGAGACCGGGCAAGGCCCGGTGGCTCCACTGGGTGATTCTGGTTATTTTTAAAGAACACTGTCAAGCAGTTTGGGCAATCCTCCGGCCTCAGCCTCTTAAGTGCTGGGATTACAGGCATGCAGCACCACGCCCGACTTATATGATGCTGGGGAATCGAACCCAGGGCCTCGCAAGCACGTGAACTGCTGTGCCATTCCTACCAGCCTCTCAGCACCACGTGTGAAAGTCTAAGTCACACACAACCGGAGAACAGCTGCTGTCATGCACGTAGTCCAAGCCCACAGGAGAACCCACGAGCCCACTACAGAACACCCACCCCTCGTGCACGCAGACTGAGCCCACAGGAGAAGTGTACAGAGGGAGCCCGTGGGAGAGCCCTCAACCCTCTCATGGACAGACAGAGCCCATAGGAGGGCAGTTTTCCCTCATGTATGTGGACGAGGCCCACGGGGGAACACCTGACCCTCACGTGTGCAGAATGAGCCCACAGGAGAACACGTATCCTCACATGCACAGATGGATACACACCTGCTTCTTGTGGCTGCCACGCAGGAAGGACCTGGGCACCCCATTCCTGCATTCCGAGTCGCTCTGCTCTTCGTAGCTCTCAAACTCACTTGAACTCCAGCCGCACTCCACGGAACTGGTGCCGCCTTCGTCTCCGTTCTCAACATCATCATAAATCATCTGATCTACGTGCACAAATTCCAAGACAAAATTTAAGATGCAGAGTTCATCCACTCACGTGTTGTTTTACCTCAGCATCGGGAGTCAGGTGCTCACGGGACCCTCCACATGGACAGGTGGGTGCGGGCAGAGCGAGCTCTCCCGGGACTCTCCTGGGACCCCAGCTCCTCGCCTATTCTTAGAACCACCACAGCTACACCAAGGAGTTTGTTGGCAGTAGTGGGTGAACTTCCCGTGCAGGGGAATTTTTCTTAAGCTCAGTGTACAGAGTATAAAGAGATTAGACAGACAACAGGTAAGTAATATGCAGACAACGGGTAAATAGTTGAGGGATGACTGAGAGGTGACAGGCAGCATGTGGATGATGGGGACATGGGTGACAAGTGGCCCCTCACATACCCACGTGGACAGGAGGCACCCAAGTGCTACACTAACAAGAGAGACAAGCTCACCTCAAGGAACTAGAAGTGTTGCGTTTGTGCTAGGAAGTGCCTGATAAAACTTACAAAATTTGCTGGTGTGTCTAACAGCTTTGACCCATCAGTTACTCCGTGACAGCAAAGCGCAGACCACACTATGTCAGCACAGAGTAACAAGGGGCGTCTGTGGGGCAGCCCCAAGGGCGAGGCCCACGTCCTCTGCTTCTGCTTCACGCTGCGTAATCGCAGTGCGGCAGAATTGGGCTCTCTGGTCCCCTAGGCAGCCAGACCCAACTCTCCTCACAGATCTGCTTTTCCCGCAGATCAGAGGCTCCACCCTGCCTGGCTGACATGACACACGGTGCAGCGGGAACACCCACCAGAGTTTCTACTCTGTACATTGTTGCGTTAAACTACAAGGCCTTCGGAGGATGAGAACGATGTTCCTCAGAGTCCTCACATATCAGCATCCTCCTTTCTAACATCCAGCACAGGAGCATAAAAGGTCCTTTGTATTAGCTGAAGTCGGCCAGGGATAAATATCTTAATAATTTCTGCACAAATTGTCATTTAAAAATACTACAAATGCGGGCTGGGGGCAAGGCTCAGTGATTAGAGGGCTCGCCTAGGAACTGCCAGGCCCTGTTTTTCATTTCCCAGTACCACGTAATAGCTGGGCAGAGTGGCACACGCCTGTAATCCCAGCACTCAGGAGGCTGAGACAGGAGGAAAGCCACGAGTTCAAGGCCAACGCGGGCTACAGAACAAGACCCTGTCTCAAAAATAATAAAAAAAAAAAAGACAATGCAAATGTATATGAAAAACAGCAGTATTGTGGGTTGTGTTTACTAGTCACATACACTTGCTGCTTGCTGGAAAATTTTAACTTCACTGAAGCATTTTAACGTACTAGGTCACAGCTTTTATAAATAACATCCAGCAGCTCCGCCCTTCTGATCAATCCTTCCCACCTCTCCTCTCCTCTCCTCTGCGTCTCTCTCGCTAACAGCACACCCAGGGCGAGTCCCGTCCTGCAGCTCTGCCATCTCGTTACTATTTTCTACCATAGTATCACTGCTTCCTGCCTTCCACTTCCCCTTTGCTCGCCGTCCCTGAATGTAACTGAGTTGGATCAGAGCCTGTTATTTTTCACTGTTTTTTTTTTAAAAACATACACCATTACATTCATAAATTCATTATTTTAAATCTGTCCCACAAGTTTTAGGACTATTCAAGCCAAAGTATTTTCTGATTTTCATTCTCGACCACAGGCAATTTTTAATTTCCAAATGTTTCTGATTTTGTCTGGTGTCACTGGGTCACCATCAAGGTCATGAGGCCTGAACAGCAATTCTCTGACACTTGTTAGTATTTGCTTCGTGGTACACTGTAACTTTAGAGGCAGTCTGAGCGGTGGGAAAATATGTATTTGGAACCTGTTTGAGCTCTGCCTCAGCTACCTTCCTCCACACTCCAGCATCCCTCAACAGAAACGGGAGGCGCTGCTGGCACCTCCCACACCCACGGTGCACTCGCCCTCCTCTGATGGCACCTCTGCCAGAATCTGCTTTCTGCATGTTGACACTCTGCTGTGAGGTCCACGTGTGTGCAGAACTGTCTCTTCTCCTCACAAAGGCTTCCTCCCCTCTGTACATCGCGATGTCCATGGCCTAAGGACTAGCAGATCCAGCCACGAGTAGGTCAGAACTGGCCTGGATTCCCTGCCCCATCCAGCTACATCCGGATGGTCTACGTCCATGAGTGTGCACGCACGTATCTGTGTGTGTGTATACGCACTCAGAAATATGTGACTAGCTTTGTTCTTCTGCCCATCTAAAATCTTTGTTCATTGGGAACTAGACCCAATTTATATCAACTGAAAGTACAAATATACTCTGACTTATTCTACAACCTTTTCTCATTCTTTTTGCTATTTTCTCTTAATTATATTTTCTAGCTTTCAACCAGATCAGTTTTGCTCTTTGGCTTAGGAATTAGACATTTCTGTTCTCCACAGTTGTTCATGGGACAAACACTGACCTACCTACCACAGTCATAAAAACACACTCAAAACAACAAAACCAACCTACATGCTCCTCCTCAAAATGCGAACCGAAGAGGCAGCCAGCCCGGCACGGCACCTCGACGCCATCACAGAGTCACCACAGCCCAACCTCGCCTGCCTGCTTCACCCACAGCTCTATCCACTGGCCTACCCACTCGTGCTTCCGGCTTCCTGCCACTGCCTTCTGGGCTCGGCATCCTTTCTCCAAGGCGCATGAGTCTCTGACAGCATTTTCCTCTCTTAAGGCCTACGTGTGGCCAGTGTGGAGACCTGGGCCAGGGCAGCTGCCTGTGGCGTCCACACCCTGGAGATACTGGCCTAGCGTCCCGGGCATGAAGACCCTCGCCATGGGACTTGGGCCTGCATCAGTGGGTGAGCAGCATCTGGGGCTTGGATTTCTACAGTCTGAAGATTTACATCTTCCTTTAACTCCAGAACCTTCCTGGTAACTCTTTCTTTGACCAGTACCTCACCCCGGTTGTCCACGTTTTCTCATTCGTATCTTATTAGCCCTAATGTTGGTACTTCTCAGCATCCATGATTCTCCCTGTGCATTGTCTCCACCATTCCCCACATCACTACATGAACCACTGTCAAACATGTCGAACAGGAACACCGGGCCAGTGCTCTGGGCTGGGATCACATATGCACTGAACAGTCATGGGTGCCCCCAGGGGAAAAGCTGCTAAACCAAACCTCCGAAGCCCAGCTCCAGGTAAGATCAAACCTGGCTCCGAGTCCGAGTTCTCCCTGGGCACATCGTCGTAAATCGCTTCCTCTGGGTCTGCAATAGAGGCAAAGGAACTCATAAAACCAACCAAAACCAACCAAATGCACCTGAAATCCCACAGGCCACAGCCTCCTCTAACGTGACAAAGTTAATTCAGAAATATACATATATATGTATTTTTAAAGTACATGAATGTGTTTTTTTTAAGCAGATGAACCTATGCGTCAGTTTCTGATCTGACACAGGACAGGGGAAGGTAGCACATGGTGTGACCAGCATGGCCCAGTCCATCGCAGGGCCCGGGGCTCCTGGGGTGGGGGCCAGGGTACTCACTGTCCATCCACGCCGTGTTGGCAGGGTCCGCGGCCCAGCGCGCCAGGGCACTGCCTTCCCTACTGTCTTGATCGCCACTGGAAGAAAAAAGTACCATGAAAGTAAACCACAGGGAGTGTACAGATCACAGGGAACCGACAACCCCACAGTGCACACAGACATACATGAGCAGGTGTATATGTGCACG
This sequence comes from Ctenodactylus gundi, assembly GCA_004027205.1. Taxonomy (NCBI): domain Eukaryota; kingdom Metazoa; phylum Chordata; class Mammalia; order Rodentia; family Ctenodactylidae; genus Ctenodactylus; species Ctenodactylus gundi. Next base: position 149,457 of record PVKB01003216.1, on the reverse strand, counting down.
TGAGTGCTACCAGGCCTGTTGAGTCCATTTTCCCAGATGCCAGCCAGGCATTACAAGTTCAGGTTTTCACTGCGTCCCGAGACATGATAAGGCCCGGACAACCGTCGAGGGCTGAGACAGGGACAGCCTGATGCTTGGTGGGCAGCCACACCTCGGGGCCCGCGAGCCTAACACCCTGGGATAAGGCAAGGGTACATGCAGAAAACAAAGGGAGATACCTGTGCGGAGGGTCCTCCGAACTGACAGAACTGAACTGGTGATCTCCCGCAACCTCCAGGGCTTCTGCTGGAAAAGCAAAGAGCCGGCATTGTTCCAGACCTCGTGGAAACTTTTGTGCCGTCCGTTCTCATCCTTAAACTGATCTGTTCTCTTTCTTAACAAAAACAGACTTAGGCTAGCTCACATTTTAAACTGTTCAGCTTTCACATGAAATGATTTCAAAACTGTATAATGATACATGAAATCCCAAGATTTTATAAAACAAATAAAAATCAGGTAAGTTAGGCTTGAGTTAAAAAGAACAGACCCCTCCTGTTTCCTAAGTTTGCTGTGGAGATTTACAACTAGATTTACTGTACTTGCCCAGCAGACACCCACGACTCAGAGGGGGAAAGGGAAATAGTGGCACATAACCACGTCTTCCATGCCTCCCTCTCACACATTCCCACATACGCCCATTTTCACACACTCACACCTGCACCTTCCCTCACACGCATTCTCACAGACAGTCACGCCACACACATGTTCTCACACTCATGCCCTCACATATTCTCAACACTGACATTCAAACACCCTCGCACATGCATTCTTGTTCGCACGTGTACATTTTTGCACACCCACACATGTGCACTCACATTACACATGTACCACGCCCTTCCACACTCCTACTCATTCACCCGCACACTGATGCACACACATCCACCCACACGTACGTTCTTGTGCACGCGCACACACACACACACACACACACACACACACACACTGCTGGCCCCTCTTGAGCGTCCTTGGGTCTGGCTGGCCGTTCCTGGCACCTTGTGGGCTGCACACTCTTCATGAGATGGACAGATGTGATGACAGAGAAGGGAGGAGCTGACTCCAGAGAGAGAAACAGACCACCAGCACAGGCAGAACGGGCAAGGGACAGTACTGACCCGCTGTCCCAGGGTGACAGTGACCAGCTTATGCTCAGTCCAGTGGACTCAGTCCCCACATGTGCTGGCAGGAGATGCAAAGCCCCAGAGGAATGGCACCCTGAACTCACGAGCTGCTGCCACCCGGCTGGATGCCAGTTGGAGCCATGAAGCCTGAACAAGGGCCCTGCTACAGCAACCCCGAGTCGCAGGACTCATCTGCTTGACCAGTAAGGGCCATGGGAAGGCAGGGGAGCAACACTCTATGGCGTCATGCACTGCAGGAGCATTGGCCCAGCCCCCCTGGATACCTGGAGGCTGCTCTTGGCTTGGCCCCTCTTTTCAGTGGGGAAAGATTCAAGACACAAGCCCTCCAAGGGCCCCAAGAGGGCGGGGGGGGGGGGGGGGGGAAGTCCGAGCTCTCTGATCACCTGCCAGTCTGCACCTGAGCTCCTCACTAGCTGCCCAGCTTAGGGGAATGCTAGGCTACAGGTGGTGCCTAGCCGGGCCGCCACAGAATGGTGGCCCCACGTCTTGAGCAGGACCACAGGCACTGGGAGCTAAGGGGCCACATACTCTGAACTCAGTCGAGCACCGAACCCTCGCTGTCCCCACAGATAATAAGGTGGCACAAGCATCTCTTTCCAGGGTCAAAAACAAATAGGCTCATTCCTTAGATCCAGGACACACTACAGCAGTTCTTACTGTAGTTTTATAATTGGCCATTTTTATAAGCACACTGAATTCTATTTAAAAAATTTATTTTAAGTAATACTGAATTGCTTAAAACAATCAAATCATTCAAAAGCAAACTAGCTGCTTTAAAAGGAGCACATCCCATGAGGGTGAAGTCTCCACCTCCTGGCCTGGGTGTGTGGGTTCCAGGAAACCTCAGCATTGTGGGCAGTTTCAGCAGGAAAGCATCTATCCTAAGGAAAATCTGTGGTTTTCAATATTCAAAATCAAGCACTTTCTTTAAGAGATACATTATTTTCTTAATCATTATTAAGTGGAAAGAAAACCTTTGTGGAAGTTTTCACATGAATGCAAAGGGCATTCTCCCTCTGAGCCATTCCGGGGAGCTGCTCTCCCCAAGAAGGCGCCACATGTATGTGAACTTCCTATTGTGTGTCCCAGGACGACCTGGAGACAGACGAGGTGGGAAGCCAGTACGTCGTGCCAACACCGCCTGGGTCCTTACTTCCGCAGGTCGGGGCAGCCCTAAGCCATGGTCCCTGCAGCAGGAGCCACAGGGCCTGGACCTGACTCCAGGGCTGAGGATGCAGGCCACATAGGGGTGTGAGGGTCCCAGGAGAGAGGCTCCCCCCAGTCCCACCCCAGAGCTGAGGACACAGGCCAAAATGGGGAGTGAGGGACCCCAGGAAACAGATTCATCCCCCAGTCCCTGCCCTAGAGCTGAGGATGTAGGCCAGACTGGAGGTTGAGGGACCCCAGGAAACAGACCCACCCCTTAAGTCCCATTTCAGAGCTGAAGACAAAGGCCACCGTGCTGGCCGGGTCCTCTGTGGGTCATAGGCACTTGGTAGGGAGCCCTTGGCTCTCTGCCCACTGCCCTCTTCCAGTCCCCTCCCTGCCATGTACGATGGATGCCCAGGCACCTGCTGACACCCCCAGTCCCCGGGGCATCCACCCTCCCATGGACACAGTAAATGCATCTGAGGCAGGGAGATCTGCCCCCCCCCCCTCCAGGGTCCCCTCTCTCCAGAGAAGGCATACAGGTAGACAAGGGTACAGCAATTAGCAGGCCACACCAGGACATCCCCAAACACAGCAGATTAGAGCAAGGGCGGTAAAAGCCAGAGCATCCCAGGCCTGCTAGGCTTCCAGAGGGGCTATGTGAGTGAGGCTGTGTGCATCCCCACTCACATAGGGAACCAGGCACATGGGACCTGAATGATCTACACCTGTCCTGAACTGTGCTCCCATGGAGGACCCAACCAACCTGGGGCTCAGGATCCTGTGTAGGAGAGGAGGAATGCCCAGGGCGCTGGGAAGGGAGTGGCCAGCACAGTTCCCTGGATGGCACTCCCTGCACTGGGCAGAATCTGGAGTGGGCTCCCCCGGCAGCATGTTCATTGTGGGTGGGGACAGGCAGGGGTTACCTAGGTGGAGGACAGTGACAGGCATACCTTCCTCGTCCATGGACTCAGCACGGATGATGACAGGGCTGGAGTAGGCAGGCAGCAGAAGGGGCAGGCTTGATGGGACGGCGTAGCCACAGGGCACAGGCACCGAGTACCCGCTGGGCACATGCAGGCCCGCCCCCTCTCCCTCAGCACTGGGGTCAGGGTTCAGTGGCAGGTCCTCCTGGAATGGTGTGATGTCGATGACGGAGTACGGGTTCACCTTCACCGGGGCCGCAGGCCTCAGAGGTTCCGACTCCACCACAACCTCGGCTCTGGGTCCATCTGTGTCTCCTGGAAGGCAGAGGATACAGTTAGCAAGTACGGTTCCTCCCTCCAGGTGGGCACGAAGGACACAGGGTCTTGCAGCCTCCATCCAACAAGGGACCCTCAACATTCTTAGATGGCCACAAGGGGCTGCCAAAGCAGTCTATGTGGTAGACAGCGGACCCGGGGTCAGTGCCACCCTGGGCATAAGCGAGACAGGCTGCGTGCAGTGAGCTGGGGACCACATGAGCGGGTGTGCTGAGGACACAGGAGCGCAAGCATGGCTCCACAGCTGCGGCCCCACTGGCCACCTGCCATTGAGTCAAACCCAGGCCTCCTCCAGAAGGGGAAACTCAAACCTGCACAGCCGATCTGCCCTAACTGCATTACATCTAACACTTCATGTAATATGGTGATACGTACAAGCATGAGGGAGTCTCTCAGAAAGTATCAATATCTTTGGACAGATTTTAAAATTGCAAAGACAGGGGTGGTGGCATACACCTTTAATCCCAGCACTTAAGAGGCCAAGGACGGATGGATCCTTGAGTTCACGGCCAGCCTGGGCCACATAGTAAGTTCAAGGCCAAGGTCAGCCTGAACAACACACTGTCTTCAAAAAAAAAAAAAAAGAAGAAGAAAGAAAAAAGAAAACAAACAAAAAAACAGATTAAAAATTGTGCAGAAAAAGTACAGAACAAAAGAAACTTGGCCAAAGCCAAATGAAATGACCTCACTTACCCCACAGAAAAGCCGTATGGCCCCCAACACTCCCACCAGGCAGGAAGGGACAGCCAGAGTGCCTCAGCAGGCCACTGGCTACTGGCTAGGGGCTCACCAGCAGCGGACACAGCTCCCACGGCTCCACAGCCTCCGGGCCCGGGGTCAGCTGGGGCTTGCCGATCTGCTTCCGGAACTTCGTCCCCACTGTCGAAGTCAAACTGTTCTCCCTCTTCCTCCTCGTTGTTATTCGTGTCGTATTTCACTTCGTTCTCTAAAGTTTAAAACAACATAAGCGACAACCTGACAATGTGGCATTTGTCCTCCGGGAGGTGGGGAGGTGGTGCTTCTAATCAGACCTGCCGCTCAAGGAGGAACTGGGGGAAGAGGAAGGCCTCTCCAAGCTGGCTCGCTCGCTCCACTGAGGTGTTTTAAGCAGATTACCAGGCACTCAGAGACCACTGAGCGAACACCGAGCCCCCCCCCCCCCAACTCCCTGCCAGAGGCGAGCCTGGGCGAGGCACTGAGCCACAGCCACGGGGAGAGGACAAGTGTGCCGCTGCGGCAGAGCCTCTCGGAGTGGGTCCCGGCAGCCCCTCCAGAGACCCGCAGCGCGCGTGACCTTCCTCAGGGTCACAGCGACTGTCTCCAAGACCGGTCTTTACGGGGGCAAGTGGAGACTGGCTGAACTGACACATTTACATCACGGTTAAGATTTCTCCATAGGGGTGCAGCTCAGACACAACACTCCAGCCTAGCAGATCCAAAGTCCTGGGCTTGACCCTAGCACGGAAAAAGAAATAAAAGGGTGGCGTATACCTCAGTGGTTACAGCATTTGCCTAGCATGCCCAAGGCCTGGGGTTCAATGCCCTGCATCACATAAAAATTAGCCAGGTGTAGTGATGCACACCTGCAGTCCCACCATTGGGAGGCTGAAGCAGGATTGTCATGAGTTCAAGAGCAGCGTGGACTACACAGCGAATTCAAGACTAGTCTGGAATTTTGTTATCGGAGTGGGCGCCACCTAGTGGTGTCACTCTAAAATCACAAACTTGCGTCTTCCTTTGTTAAAGGCCGTAGAGCATGTTCAATGTGGTTTTTTTCAAGTTGACTCCACAGGTAGCTGCTGGCCTGACACCTGGCACATCCCAGGCACCAACTCCCCAAGTCCACACGTGCACACTCTCTCACACACACACACACACACACACACACACACGCACACACACACACGCACACGCACACATGCACACAGTCAGGCACACGCCAGGGAAGAGGGGAGTGTGTGGAGCTGCTCCCATCTGTGAAGGCCACCTGGGCCAGGAGAGAGCTGGCCCAGCGTCCAGCCCTCAGCTCACATACACAGCCAGAGCCAGACCCTGAGGATCCTGGCCCCAGGGCCTCCTCTGCCAGACAGCTCACCGGCTGCCACGCAGGGCAGAGAGGAAGCCCAGGGGTGACACAGAGCAGGGACCTGAGCCGCCGCCACAGAGGACCAGGACAGCAGGATGCCACACTGTCACGGGAAACCGTGCCGGAACACGGAAAATGCTCATCAAATAAACATTTTAAAGCAGGAGACGAAAATGTCCGTTCAGCCATAACAAAGTCCACCCAACGGTCCTCCATAGAAGAATGAGAGGAAGCCACAGTGACCCCGGCCCGGCACAGGCCGCAGGGTTGGGGAGGGCAGCAGTGAGGAGCAGCAGCCTGTCCTTGGCATCACCGAGTCACCCTGCAGCACGCAAGCTACTTCCCTCGCTCTGCAGTATCAGAACGGGAGCCAGGGCGCCTCACGGGCTCTCCCGTTACACCGGGCACCGCCCCACGCCCACCTGCTCACTTTCAGCTTCACAGAAATTAACTAGTGGGAAGGACACTGAGCCCCCAAGTGTGAAGGCCAGCATGACCACAGCCAAAGCCACACTGCAGCCGCCAGCCAGGAGGGGCCGGCTGCGGAGCCACTTTCTACAGGATGCGGGGGCCACGGAAGCCACAGAGCCTCAGGGACTTGGCGGTAAATGAGCATTTCCCAACCAGACAACCCTGCACCCAGGGTGGGGTGGGGCCGGGTGGGTACCGGCCAGGACAGCTTGAGGGGACAGCAATACCCGAAGCAAGGGAGGACAGGGTTTGTTCGGGCCTGCAGGCAGGCCAAAGTGAGAAGCCACAACCAGGAGCCGGCCCCTGCCCCCAGGTGCCTTCCAGCACCGTCCCAGCCTGCAGTTCCAAGTTGCTCAGCCCCTCCAGGCCTGGGCAAGGACTCCCTGGCCATGGCCCTATGCCAAGAGCTCACCAGGCAGCCCTTCCTGGCCCCCCCACTCCCTTCTTCCCCAGGGTGCCAGGCAGCCACTACGGAAAAGCCATCTCCTCTTCCCCTGGCCATGCAGGGCCGGAGTCCCCAGAAAAGTCTTTTTGCTAACTCTGGTAATGTGAGAACAGAAAGGACCCGGCAGGACCTCCAGTCACGGTCTTTATCCACACAGCGGATGGACAAAGAGCACCTCACTTGTCCGGCCCACCCACAGGAAGGAAGCAGGAAAGGAGACGGCCCACTTCCACTGCAGAGCTGGGAGAGGCCACGTGGTCTGTGGGGAGCACCATTAGATGTGGCCTCTAGACAGAAAGCCACCTCCTCCCGTACACCCTACTCTACAACCAGCCAGGCTGGATCAATGGACAGTCCCTCTTGAGAATCGGGCACAGTGAGGGCGGGTCTCAAACAGGATACACAGGAGAGCCATGGACACATCACAGACACAACGCTCCGCGTTCACACCCCTTCACATCACAGGGAGAACCCCTCCTTCTGCCTTGAAAGGCTCTAGCCCCAGTCCTTGAGCCTCAGGCACCCCTGCGGGGACACTACCTGCTGGTGCAGGAGGAGGCACCTCTCCTGAGTCCATGCTCAGCCTCCTGTCTCTCCGCGGTCGCCAGTCACGAACAGGAGCCCCTACAAGAAGCAGAGACAGTGCCCTCAGTGCTGGGCGGACAGGTGTCCCTCCCTGGCCTCTCTCGCGTTCTCCCAGCGCAGGATTTCCTGGCTCTGGCTCCTGGGCAAGGAAAGACTGGATGCTCACTCATAGTTGCGCTACATCAGGCACCACCGACTGCTGCCGATCTCCACGAAACCACCCCAGGGATGAAGCCACAGAGAGCCTCTTCCCCACGACCACAACCAGGGGTCCCCCTCCGCCCTGGCTCCCACTAAGCCCCCAGCCTGACACCTCAACTTTGAGTCCTCGCCGAATTCCAAACCAGGCTCTCTGGGAAGAAGCCAACACATAAACCAGATGATGTAGCGTCTTCTTTCTTCATCTAAAAAAACATCCAGTTTTGAGCAAAGATTTGCTCAAGATTAAGACCAAAGCTGCAGCGGGGCCTGAGGCACAGCACTCTGGGAGGCGGAGGCAGGAGGGGCTAACTTCAAGCCCGGCCTGGGCCACTCTGCAACGTAGCAAGACCTTATCTCAAATAACTAATAACAAGGGTCTCTGTAGCTCAGAGCAGAGGCCCTGGGTTCAATCTCCGGCACCTCAAATAAACAAACAAAAAATACATAAAGATTGACCACTTTCTTAGGTCCCTTTAAGAAAACAAGCGGCCCATCTCTTGGTTAGGCCTGTCCCCACACGCCTGGCCTTGCCCTATGTCCATGCGCTCGTTCCCATACATGTATCACAAAAACCAAGTTTAAGAAAAAGTATGACATAGCATCTCCTGAGGAGCCTGGTTCCCAAGGAGGCATTCTACGAGCTTGTGCCTGGCACCGGGACACCCAATACCTGACGTGGCCTCTCACTGGGGCCACCCAAAGCCCAGCCCAGTCTGTGCCTAGGGCCATCTTACTCCTGTCCCAGCTTCTTCTGGGGACCCAGTACCGACCCCAGCCTCTAACAAGGACCCCCTGACTCCACCCGCCGCCCGCCAGAGCTGTCAGGGGAAAAAGCACTGTTCAGAAGATGTTCCCAGCTGCATCGGGCCCAGCATCAGGCACATGGGAAGCCCTAGCCACGCCCCTGCACCCCATCCCCCGCTCACTGCCTGTGCCAGAGCCACGGCTGGCCAGAACACTCCTCACAAGGATAACAGGCGTGAAGACATTCCAGGTGCTGTAAAGCTTTGGGCTCCACAACACACTCAAGATGCCAGGCAACCCCGCCCAGAGAATCCTTGCAGCATATGAGAACCCATGCTTGTTCTGGCGCCCCGGAAGGCAAACAGGGGTCCTGAGGTAGATGGCGCAGGTACCTGCCAAGCTGCCATCTGCTAAGAAACAGAGGGTACCCTAGGTAAGAGCCTGGGCTTGGCCTCTTTGGCAAGGCAGGTGGCCCTGTGTCCCCAGCAGCATAAGCTCCCCTCCCCTGGGTGTTCTCCCACTGTGCACCTAGGCTGGGCTTGCAGAGGGGGCCGGGAGGTGCAGGGCTCAGCAGGACACCTTCCTAGCTAGAGCTGGGTGCTGCCTCACAGACTCCCTGCCACCCAACTCCCAGCTGCTCGTCCGCACACCCGAATCTCCACCTGTGGTCCTTCAGATCCAAAACGACACTCAAAGGCCCTTGTGCTCAGAGACAGGGTTCTCGGATCCCAAGGGCCCGGGCTTCACTGGTGGCTTCATCCAACTTCATGAGGCTTTGGGAAGGTGGCCAACACTCGCTGAGAGAGGGGAGCTGAAGGGCGTAGGGCAGGGGGACCCTGGGGACTCTCTCGTGCCAGCCCCTTCCTCTCTGGCTCTTTTCCTCCCTTCCTGCCTCCCAGGTTTCAAGCGGCGCGGCTCCCCTCTGCTACACCCTTCCACCATGGCGTTCCTGCCCTGGCGCTGGCCAGCTAGGGGTGGACGCGCTGAAGCTGAAAGCCAATCCTCTGCTCCTTTATACTGCTGGGTTTTTCCTCCTCCTCCTCCTCCTCCTCCTCCTCCTCCTCCTCCTTCTCCTTCTTCTTCAGTTATTTGGTCACAGCAGCAAAAAACTGACCAGAACGTCCCTCCAGTGTCAGTACTCCAATTTGTCTTCCTCCACGTGCCACCTGTGACCACCACTGATGACCATGTCTGGGGACCCAAGGCCCTCACTGGGGGTAAGGGCAGCGTTCAGGTCATGCTGGCCTGAATGTGTCCCAGGTGTGACCAGCATCTCACTCTGCTTCACGTTGTCACATCCATGTGACCGTGCACGCATGCAGGGCTTGGGGGGTGTTCCGGGGTCCACAGTCTTGCAGGGGTCAGAGGCTAGCTGGGCCTGACCTAGGTCGACACCAGGACCATGTCAGCACCAGGGGCACTGCAGTCCCCTCCCAAGCACTCTGGGTCAGAAGGCTTGGCTCAGGGCGTCAGTGAGACAGCCAGGTTGGGCGCCACGTCCCTCCCTCCCTACGGGGTGGCCAGGGGCGGAGCAGGGGACCTAGCCAGGACCCAGGCATGCTAGGGGCACTTTTCACTCTCCTTACTCCGTGGTTCTGAACCAACCCACAGACCCAACAGGGGAAGCAAGGCACAGCGCACACCCTGTGAGGCCTCCTGCCCAGATATCCTACCTCCGCTCCCCCAGACCGTCCCCATGTCCTAAGTAGGTGTGATGCTTCCAGCTCCCAGAAGGGACAAGGGAGATGCCCTTTCTTCTCTGGGTCTGTTGCCAGGCAGTGGGGACAATGCGGCTGGCAGGGTCCCGGGCCATCTGGGGAGCACCAGAGTGGCCAGCAACCCATTAAAGCGAACATGGTACAGGGTCACACGCATCCCTGACTCCAAATAGAGGAAGCAAGGAACACGGCTCACAGCGCATTGGGACAGCACCGAGGGGACAGCAGAGACTCTCAGCATCACCCCTCCCACTTGCCAACACAGGTGACGAAGCCACGGACTGCGGGGAGGTGTCTGGGCAGGACTGGTACCTACCGCTTGGGCTGGACAAGGAAGGATAGTGCTGGAGGGGCAGAGCTGGCTGACTTCTGACCTGGAGTCTAAGGACAAGTAGCCTCCACCCATCTGTGCCCAGAGGGAAATTAAGGAGCAGGATGCCCAGGAAAGCTCGTACCAGGCCCAGCTCTGTCCCACCAGCTCTGTCCCCAAGGTGTGAGCAACGTGGCATTGTGCCTGTGCTCAGTGTTTGCCCGCCCATCCACAGCTGTGCCCCAGGACCACCCACAGGACAGAGCAGGAGTCCAGGAGTTAGGAGGAAATGACAGCCACCGGCCACCTCCCCTTCTGTGGGGCAGGTATGGGCACCGTGGCCCTCACACTCCTGAATGCCTGTGACACAAGGCAACTAACAGGCAGGAGTCGCGAAAGTGCCTCAGCCATGGCTAGGGGACCGCAGTGGAGAGAGGCACAGAGCGCCTGTGCCCAGAGGCCGCCAAGGACCAAACCAGAACTGCCCTGCACAAAGCTACGTGGGAGGCCAGAACGGAGTCAGCTACCTTAGCCACAGACCTGAGTGGACCACGGCCCAGTGTACACCACCAGTCCACACCCCACAATCTACACTCCTCACTCCACACTGCCTGGTCCACACTGGCTCTCCCTGAATCCGGCAACACCTGTGCTTCTGTCCACAAGCCTGGGAAGGGGCCAGCCCACCAGCCCCTGCCGGGCCAGCCACCCACGGCCATGTGAAGACCGAAGCACCCACCACCACATTCACACCGGTCCTGGGAGGTCTTTGGAGCCTCCACATCCGTACATGCCCACACCACTGCCCCAGACCCACCTGGCCTGCGCAGATCTTCTCAAAGACTCGGCCGTCAGACGGAATCACGGCTGCTTCCTTTTACTAAAACCATCCTAGCCAGGCGCAGGGGATAGGCCTGCAATGCCAGCACCTGTGAGGCTAAGGAAGGAGGGTCCCAATCTGCAGACCAGCATGGACTACATAGTAAGACTCTCTCTCAAAAATAAATAAATAAAAATAAAACAAATCGGCTTTAACTGAACTCTCCCTTTACTTGGCAAGGTGGCGATGCCTTTGTAACTGTACTCGTAAAGGACAAAGCAAAGGGCAGCCCCGCCATGTGCGACCCCCAAACACCCCTCCTCCTTCTAGCCCCAGGGCCAGGGACCCTCCCATAAGCACAGGAATGCTCTCAGCCCCAGGGTGCTATCTCTAACATCTTACCTGCAAAAGTGAAATCGGGAAGCTGGAGCTTTTGTTCATGCAACTGCAGGGCATGCGGGTCTGCAGCTAGTCCGCCCCATCCCCGCCCTTCCCTCTACCTGCTCAGGACGATCTACCTGGCTGGACTCCCAGCTCAGGCTGCTTCCTTCCCAAACTTGCCTTTCATATCCTGTCCTCTACCTTCGGCTTGGACCAGGCATAGCAGGACACCACAGAGATGGGCAGGTAAATGCTGGGCACTAGCCCAGATCAAGAGAGGGGCGGGGCCATGCCCATGGCAGCCAACGTGGGTGCCAGCTGTCACCTGGGGGGCGTTCTCCTCTCACTCTGCTGCTCAGCTGGCAGAAGTGCAGGCCCGTCTCTTCCTACACCCTTTCCTGGCCCCTGGCAGGCCCTCCTCAGAGCCTCTGCACATGCTGGTCCTCTTGCCTGGACTGCCACCATCACCAGGTACCCATCAGCTGGACTTGGTCACTTCCCTCCTTGCCTCTTCACCTCTTTTATTTTATTTTATCCACTTATTTTCACTGCAACCCTCCCCCCTCACTCTGTTCCTACTTTTTCCTAGCACGTCTCACCACCGGGGCACTCTCAGGCCCTCCCACACTGGCATTTAACACCAGCACTCAGTAGGAGGGGGCTGGAGGAACGGCTCAGCAGTTAAAGCGCTCGCCTACCAAGCACTAAGTCAAGCGCTAAGTACCCGAGTTCAATTCCCCAGCACCACATAAAGCCGGGCATGGTGGCACGCCTGTAATCCCAGCTCTCGGGAGGCTGAGACAGGAGGATTGTCCGGAGTCCAAGGCTAGCCTAGGCTCCATAGTGAGTTCAGAACCAGCCTGGGCTACAGAGCAAGACCCTATTTAAAAAAAAAAAAAAAAAAGAGGTGGAAGGACAAACTGGCCAGGAGCCTGTGTCGCCATGCAGCAACGGAGGAGGTCTGAAAGCAGCTCACTGCCCACCACGGGACTCCTCTGCCAGGCTGCAAGGGGGCACGCGGGCACAGGTGGCCAGGAGAGGAGGCCCAAGCGCTCCCTAGGCGAACACGCCCCCTCTTCTCCCTGCCGCCAGCAGGTCTCAGGGAGCCTTTGGGCATGCTCCGGGGGTCACACACAGCCCTAAAGCACCCAGATGCCCCCTCCTGTGCCCACCTGAGATCAGCTCCCGCCTGCTTCTTCCTCAGCCAGTGCTGCACCACCCTTCCCACAGACCCATCAGAGACAAGCATGCCCCAACACTGGGCCAGGAGCCAGCGCTCCCCAGCTGGCTGCACACCCTCCCTTCCCAGCACGCTGGACTCTGCCCACAGCGGAGCTGTGTCCCTCTGTGGTCCACACACCCCATGGCAGAGGTGGATAGGATCCCCCAGGGCCTGAAGGGAAGGGGACGCCCAGAGCCAGGGGCACTCTCAGCCCACTGGAGCCACAGGGTACCCAGCTCCAGGAGCCCAGGCGGCAGGCTGCACTGGTCACTCTGGGGCCCCGCCCCTCGCCGCTCCCCACAACAGTCTGCTGGGCCAGGGCTCAGAACAAAGCATGAATCCACCTTCTTACAGTTCCTTCCTACAGCCCCACTCTGCAGTGGCTGCAGTGGGAGGAAGCAGATCAGGGAGGCCTCCTGCCTGGCCCTGGGAACATCCTTGGGGCCTGGGGGCACACAGACGGAAATGCTGGGCCTCCAAAGGACAAGCCCCAACAGCTCTGTGATTCGCTGGTGACATCTGCCCTACGCGAGGCCACCATCAGCGCGGCTTCAGAGCCACCCTGGAAGCCACCTCCGCTGGAAGTCTGACAGGCTGGGCAGATAGGGCAGCCTGCCACCCAGGCACGGGGGAACCAGATGCAGGGACCCCACATGCCTCCCCCAGCACCAGGCCCAGCCCAGAGCGTGTTCGCCCTCCGCGGGGCCATCTCGTGGGCTCCAGCAGCCCGACGCTCTGTCTGCGCATGTCCTCACATCCCTTACACAGAGCCCGACCTCAGGCCTAAACCTCTACTCCTCCTTACCTTTCAGCAAACAAACAATTCCATAAAGCAAAATATAAAATGAAACTAAGTGTTTACAGCACATTTTTATCAAAACATAAGTTGCATGCTAAGGGTAAAAGGGTAAAGGTTGGTAGTAGAGCTCGTACTTCCAGCATCACCGTATACAGAGGTTTCTTTTTTCTTTCTTTCTTTTCTTTTCTTTTTTTTTTTTTGAGACAGGGTCTTGTTCTGTAGCCCAGGCCAGTCCTGAACTAACTATGGAGCACAGGCTGGCCTTGGACTCAAGGCAATCCTCCTGTCTCAGCCTCCCAAGTACTGGGATGGTAGGCACGCGTCACCATGCCCTGCTTATGTGGTGCTGGAGGATCGAACTCGGGTACTTAGAGCTTGTCTTAGTGCTTGCTAGGCAAGCTCTTTAACAGCTGAGCCATTTCTCCAGCCCCCATATACACAGTTTTATATTTAACTTTTATATAATGTTATAAAGCATGTATTTTAATTATATAAAACATAACATATCCAAATATGTAAATTACAAGCACATATAAATATATACAATACATACGTATATGTAAATTTCTTTGTCTCGTCAGCTCAATTATCCACACCAATGAGAAAACACAAGTTCCAAACCCAGCTACCACAACTCGGAGCCTCCCTTCAGACACTGTATCTCAGAGTGAACATCCACGCTGCTGTCTTTACGAAAGCGTGAAGAGGAAGGGTCCGCATCCTCGCAAGAGACCACAGCCAGTCCCCGAGAGGAGGCAGCCGCCGTCTCTGAGCCCCTGAGGACGGCTAGGCACCTGTCTCCCTGTGCCCTTCCTCCAGCGGCCCCAGCGGCCCTCTGTCCTGGAGGTGTGGGAGACAGCGCGGCAGCAGGGCCCGCAGGCTTACCCCAGGTGGCATGGCTCTGCACACACTGTGGCAACTCCAGGCAGCCCTGCCCATCCTCCCGCCGCGGACGCCTGCTGGGGGGCTACTGCCCCTGATGGCCGACTGCACAGGACAAAATCATCTCTTCCTACCAGAAAGTGACACAAAGGAAAGGAAAACTTTAAGCCAAGATCTAAAAAAAAAAAACATTTTACAATACCTTTTCCCATGTTAAAAACAAAACCCACAGTGGCTGGGGATTTAGCTCAGCGGTTAGAGAGCTCGTCGAGTAAGATCAAAGCCCTGTGTTCGATTCCCCAGCACCACACAAGCCACGCACATGCCTGTAATTCCACACTTGAGAGACTGAGGCAGGAGAACAGCTGTGAGTTTCAGGCCAGCATGGGCTACCTAGTGAGTTCAGAACCAGCCCAGACTACAGAGCAAGACCTCAGTTCAAAAACTAAAAACAAAACGAACAAAATAAAGTATACCCCAGCTTTCTACTGGAATGTACAGTAATGACAGAAAGCAAAGCCAGGAGCAGCAGGAACCAAGACAGGGCAACATTCACACTGAAAACGGGTCAGGGGCTGGAGGAACGGCACAGTGGGTAAAGCGCTTTCCCATCAAGCTCGAGGCCCTGAGTCTGACTCCCTTGCATCACATAAGGCTGGGTGGGGTGGGCACACCTGCAATCCCCACACTTGAGAGGCTGAGGCAGGAGGATGGCCATGAGCCCAAGGCTCCCCTGGGCTACACAATGAGTTCAGGACCAGCCTGGGCTACAGAGCGAGACCCTGTCTCAAAAAAAAAAAAAAAAGGAGGAAGAAAGGAAAGAAGGAGGGAACATCAGCAAATTTCCAACATGTGCTGGCCTGGGAGGGAAACCACAGTGGCCCGTGAGGGGCGGGCACCAGCAGAAAGGTCCTTGGATTTCCTGTGTCCCTCATTCTCCCAGGTGATGCTGGCCCAGGCCGGGCACTGCCAGATTCTACCCCCACTCTGCCTCCTGCCTCCAGCGTCTCTGGGGCCTTGGGCAGGTCACCTGGCTCAGGGCCACCTTCCCACCACAGAGCTCCCCAGACCAGGCCCAAATTCTTCCAAGATGACGCCCCCAAAAGCTGAGTTCATGGGAGCCATAATTCTACCTTAGCCATGATTAATAGCCACGTTCCTGCTGTCTGTCTCCACGCCCCAACCCTCCTGGCTGGGCAAACTGAAACGAGGGGGCAGAGATGAGTACGCACTCAGCCTCCACGCCGACCCTCTCCCTGCAGCGTAGGCAGGCTGCGCAAGCAGATGCGGTGTCCCAGCACGGGCTCCGCACCTTCCCCTGGGCGTCTCATGTGGTGATTCAAATTAACATGGCCTCATGCGCCACGTTTCCAACTTGCTGCATGGGCGCTGAACACTTTTCGCCGAAGAAGTATGTGCACAAACACCAACTCCCTGCAGCCCCCTGTGTGGCCACCATGACGCCCAGAGGGGGCAGTCACCCCGACTGGTGGGGCAGAGCCTATCACCCCGCCTGCTGGGGCATAGCTCCGTTAGAACTCAGCACATAGACACCGTGCGGGAGGGCAGCATGTCTGAACAGCGGCACAGAGGGAAGCACCAGTTTTTAAAAGATAAAGAGCTGTGTGGGGCTGGAGACGCGGCTCCAGGACAGCGTGCTTCTCAGCACGGGAAGAAGGGAAAAGTTATCCTGGATCCCTTTGCATTCCACCTCATCCCTCACTGTCACTGTCTGTGACAGAAAGCAAGGACGGAATGAAGAGACAATATTCATGCTATGAAAACTGGTCGGATTTACAATCAAGACTTGGAAAACTAAAACAGAAGGACAAAACTCGCCCGCACGTAGAGTGCGTAAGTCGACAGCACCCGTCCAGAGGAGCCCTGCGTTGACGCGTCACCGAAGTCCAGCCTGACCACAGAGTGACCGCGATGAACGTCCTCCCCACGCTGAAGCCGGCGAGACGCTGCCAGGGCCAGAAGACACAGCATGTGTCCTTTAAGAGGCAAGTGTGACCCTCAACACTCTCTGGCAATAAAAGCTATTTTCTACAAGACAGGTCCTCAAGACAAGACGGACAGACAGACAGACTGACAGACAGGTGTGGTGAGGGAGGCCATCCTGGCGGCAGAACCATTGCCTAACACTAGGCTACCTCCTCAGCCTTTTATTTTGATTTAGAGACAGGGTCTCCCTGAGTTGCTAAACTGCCCAGTCTGAGCTCACATTTGCAATCCTCCTGCCTCAGCCTCTCAGACTGCGAGGATTACAGGCCTGCACTGTTGGCTTAGCTAAAATATATTTTAGACAATAAAGACACACTAGCCAGGCATGGTGGCACATTCCTACAATCCCAGCCCCCTGGAAGGCTAAGGCCCAGACAGGGCAACTTACCAAGAGCCTGTCTCTCAAGATAAAAAAAAAAAAAATTAAAGTGGCTGGGTTATATCTCTGCGTGAAGGTTCAATTCTGAGTACCACAAAAAATATATATACAAATATAAAATAAGTGAGCAATGATAATGATACCCATGATGTTCTCCCTACAGGGAAACTGCACCTCAGGCACCACCAGGAGCCCTGACAACCACAAAGGCCCAGAATGCCGCACCCAGCAAAGGCCCGACAGGAACACCAGCTTAGACCACGCCAGGAAGGCCAGTGGCTGAGCCGAGCCCGGCATCCTGGAAGGCTCAGACCACCGGTTCATTTTTCCATTTGGAATGCCAGGCCCTGCACAGGGGACAGCAGGGGCAGGAGGGGCAGCCAGAGGCCTGCAGAACTGAAGCCCAGAGCTGAGATCCACCCCAATTCTTGGGCCTGCAGGGCAGAGACCTGCAAGTCTTTAAAAACATCAATTACCTTCATCCCTCACCATGAAATCCTCACACAAACACCTCAACCTGTCTCCTCATGCAACTCCGTGGGTGCTGGAGGACCCCTCGTCTGCAGGCCCAGAGCCAGGGGCCCATCCTGCACATTCCTCAGGGTCGCATGGGCCTGGCCCCAGACAGCTGTCCATCCTCAGGGAAGGAGCCACTTCCTGGAGGCGGAGGGCTGCCATGTTTGTGCCTGGGACACCTGCTGGAGTTGGGGGTTGCCCTGTCTGTACTCAGAACACCTGATGGAGGTTGCAAGCTGCCTCCTCTGCGCCGGAAGCAGTGGCTGGACTTGGGGGGCTGCTCTGTCTGTGCCTGGGGCAGTCACTGGAGGAGGGCGCTGCCATGTCTACACGTAGGATGATCCCACTGGAGGGGGAGGCCTGCCTGGGCTGCACCTGGGTTGGGGGGATGCCCTGTCTGTAACCGGGACACCCAGGCCCGGCTGGAGCTGGGCGCTGCCCCGTCTGTACTGCGGACACTCGCTGGAGGCGGGCGACGGCGCTGTCTGTACTCCGGAGCCCTGCGGGAGGTGCGGGGAACGCCCTGTTTGTAGCCGGACGCCAGCTGCAGCGGGGAGGGGGGATCTGCCCCGTCTGTGCCCGGGACGCCGGCTGGGGCGGCTGCCCATCGCCCCGAGCCCGCGGCACCCTTTCCTGGGGAGCCGCTCCCTGAAGGCTGCGCCCCTGCCCCGGCAGGATGCAGCATCCTCGGGGAGCTGGCGCGAGTGCGACTGTCATCGCAAATGCGGGGCCTGCGAGCCAGCCGGCGGCCCGGGTCGCCCAGGGCTCCGCACTCACCGTGGGCCGCGCCGTCCGCCGTCCCCGCATCCGCCGGCGGCCGTCCCGAGCCCGCTCCCGTCCCCGACGGCGGCGCTGCGCCCGGCCCCGCCCGGGCGGAGGGCGGCTCCTCCCGCCTCCTCTGATTGGCCGGCCCGCGAAACGCCGGGCGTCCATTGGGCTGCGCGCCTGCCCGCTTCGCTGCCGCGCCCCGCCCCCGCGCCCGCGCATTCCTGCGAGGCCACGTGGCCGCCACCCCCCCCCCCGACCCCGCGCCCGCCCGGCGGCTGCGCACGCGTGGGAGGGGGCGCGGACGGCGCGGGTCTGTCCCGGCGCTCCGCGCCCTCGCCGTCCCGAGCGTCCGTCTCCGCTCGCGGTCCCCGGCGCCCGCCCGTCCAGCAGGAGCTCGGTTTCCCGGGCGGGGGCCCGGCCGACTCCACCCGCCCCGCCGGCCCTCGGACTGCGGGCGGAGCCTGAGCGGGCGCTGGGCGCGCGGCGGAGTGGCGGCCCGATCCCTGCGCTCGGCGGCCCGGGAGTGCCGCGCTCGCCGCGACCTGCGCTAGCTTTCTAATTTCAGAAAGGAAGCAGAGCACCGTAACCACTGCGGGGAGAAGCTGCGACCGAGGACGCGCGCGGGAGCGGCGGCAGTTCCGCGCGTTTAGCGGGCGCGCAGCAGCGGCTGGGTCCCAGCGCTGCCCTCCCCGAGTCACGGAACTCAGGAACACGACTTCCGACAGAGCCGCTGTCGCTGTTACTTCTTCATCATCGTACGCGGCAAAGAGCTCTGTAGCATGCCGGATGCCGCAAAGTCAACCTGCACGCCAAGTGCTCTTCAAGTTTATGTGCTCTGAAATGTTATTCCCCTGCAAATGACCATAACAATCCTAGTTAGAATAGACTGCAGGGGTTGGGAGTCAGGTAACAATTCGTAAAGGGATGGGTTAGCGGCATTGATTTGTAGCGTTTGCTGATTTTACAGAAGTGGGTATTATCTCCAGTGATGTCTTAGCCCTGCCTGGTGGTGCAGATCTGTAATCCCACACTCTGGGAAGCTGTATGCGTGAGCCCCCCAGCGTGGACAATTTAGCAACTTAGCGAGCCCCTGTCTCAAAACCAAAAGTGAAGAAGGGCGGGGGGTGTTGCTCAGTGCAGAGGCCCCGGGCTCACAGGCTCTCTTACGCGACCCTAGGAAGATGCCTTAACATGAACTGTGAACCGACTGGCAAAAGCACCTCCTCTCAGCCGCCACACGGAGAAAAGCTTGCCCCTCCTCGAGTGCCTATGCGGAGATGGCCCTGTTCCCCAGACATGAAATGCCATCTAAATTAGCGTTTATTCACCACATGACCAAAAATCCTGTGTTTTCTGATCAACTGAACCAGAGGCGGAGGGAAGCAGTGCTAGGGGTTGGATGAGTGCCCTATTTGCTCCAGGCTGTGACCCTAAAAGCAGGGCCTGGAGAGGGGGTCCTGGGAGGGCCACGGGGCAGGGCCTCAAGGGGCTGGGCAGAAAGGACTCCTTGGGGGCGACTCCTGAGCAGTCACCTGGTTTTCTTGAGACACATCGGCACCCCTCTAAGCCCTGAGGTGGAAAAGTTGGGATTTCCCACTGTGATTCCCTCTTTGACCCGTGGGATATTAAGAAAGTTAGGTTTAATTATCCAATATTTATGGGCGTTCACCTTGCCATTTAATTATAAATAAAGCTTAGTTCCAAGCCAGGCCCAGTGGTACAGGCCTATAACCCCAGTACCCTAGGAGGCTGAGGGTCACGAGCTCAAGCCAGGATGGACAACGTAGCAAGATCCTATCTCAAAATCAAGCATCAAATGAGTCCCGGAATGTACCTCAGCGCGAAGGTCTTGGGCTTGACACCAGGACTGAAAAACAAAGCCAAAAAATAACACAAAGCAACTCCTTAATTCCACCCTAGCCCAAGAAGAAAATCGCCGTGATTTCAGCCTTCTCACATTTGTAAGAGCTTGCTTGGAGACCCTTCAGTAAACGTCCTGCAGGTGTTCCCACGACGCTGTGTTTGGCGCACATGAAGCCGACCCCGATCACCACTGCCTGTTCGTTCTTTCTGCCTGGTGTATTTGGAACTCGCAGTGCGCCACCTGGTGTGGCGAGGCTTCTTAGGTTACAAAGCAGAAGAGCAGAAGGCCGACAGGTTGTGGTGATTCACAGGAAATATGGCTGTGTGTAGAGAAACCCAAAGACTCTACAAATGAACTAACAGAATTTTAAAAAATGGAATTTAGGAATTCAAGAAGGATCACAGGCAGATATATGCAAATTAAGCTATAAAGTTTCTAGAATACAGGGAAAGATCTTACTCATCTTCAGATAGGCCACAAAATGCTCTGGCCTTGTGAAAACAATTAAATGCCCTTCATCAAAATTTGAAAGTTCTATTCACCATGTGACACTAAGGAGATGAAGAGAAGCCCCAGCAAGGAAGGGACCTGGCAGAGCGCGCCCCCCGCTTGTCCTGGTATGCGTGTGCTGCTCCAACTGGACCCCTGAGGCTGGTGAGTTCTCTCTCTGGGGATTCAGGGCTGGTGTATCCTTCCTTTCTGGGCTCAAGGACACCGAACTTGTCCTTGTATAAGGGACTCACTCCAGAGATGAAGAGGGCACCGTAGCATGAGTCCTTCTGTGAGGACAGTGCCCCATGGCCCAGACGCCTCCAAGGGGCCACGCTGCACTGGGGTGAGTTTCCCACTTGTGAACACGATGGGTGCATGTAAATCATAGCGCTTGCACATAAAGCACTCTCACAAGTCAACAAAACAACGGCAGCCTATAGAAAAAAGGACAAAGATGTGGGCACAGGTCTCCAGACAGGGTGACGAGGACAGGAGCAGGTTCTGAGGAGAAGGACATGATCCCTTTCCTGAGCATGGTAGTGGCTTTGCTGGTCAGGAGAAAAGACCTCAGAATGCCCCATCCTGTACCCTTGGGTTCTGTGGGTCCGCCAGTCTCCGCCTGCCTTGTTGACGCAGCTCAGATGGGGAGCAAGGTGTGCAAGCAGGCTGCCTGCCCGCCCGGCCCTCGGCCTCTTGAGGCCAGTGCCCAGCGGAGATAACCTCAGCTGCGTCAGTGCAGGGCAGGTCCTCGGCTGTTCCCTGTGGGATTCATGATTGTCGAATCATGGGAAACCCAGTCCATAAGACAGGGGTGGAATGGAACTGGGTCTTGGAGTCAGAGAAAGACCTGCAGGTTCCTGTGCAGGTGACATCCTGGGACACTCCCTAGAACTACGGGATACGTGTAGCTGCTGGCTTCGTGGATGGGGCCACGGGGTACACTGCCACCGCCTCGCCTGATAACCAAGTCCCACCCTCTCCCCCACTTCTGTCCACAGAAGTCACCTCTGCTGGGTCCCTTCCCTCTGGGAACTGACCTGGAATCTCCACCCCTTAGGACCTGAGGAGGGTCCCTGGTTACCAGTGGTGGCAGGCCCTGATGAAAGCGCTAGGAATGATGGGATATAACAGAGCACTCAGCTGTCTTGGGTTGAGCATGCACCACCTGGATTCTTGTGAAGGGGCTGCTCATGCCAGGGATGAGGGCCTGGCATCATGCACAGTGCTCCCTCTGGTCCTCACAGGGTATCAGGCCCAACACAGCTGTTCTGCCTGTGGCAGAGGCCTCCCTGGGCATGTCTCTGGGGAACACAGAGCCTGGGCTTGCTAACTTCAAAGAGCAGAAGCAATGACCCTGATCAGGTCCCTGGCCCGTACCCTTGGGACTGCTTGCCCTGGAGGTCCCTGGAGTGTCACCCAAAAGCCCTGTGTATACGCTGTGCACTTTGGGGAAGTGGGGCCTGGCTGGAAAGGGTGGATGCTTGGGGTTTAACCTGGAGGGGTGTATGCAGGTTCTGCCCTTCCTCTCAGACCTGGCTCTCTTGTGCCATGACTTGAGCTCTGTCCTAGGCTCTGGCCCTACCATGTGTTAGTACCACTGCCAGGTGCCCATAAACAAGCTGAAATCTTATGAAACTGAGCTAAAACTCCCTTAAATTGTGGGTAGCGGATATTTCTGTCAGAGCAACAAAAAAAGTAACTAAGACAGGCCCCATTCCCACCCTGCCCGAGCCAGGCCCCGGGTGGACGCAGGCCAAGGAGGATGGCGTGGGGTAAGGAGCAGAGAGGAGGCCAGGCCAGCATAGATAAGGCCTCCTCCTCACTGGGCCTTTCAGAGGGTCCCTGGAATCGGGTGGGAGAAGGACGCATTGTACCAGGCTGAACACTGAGGTTTTGTTCTGAGCTCTTGCAACAACTAAGCCTGTTTTCTGGCTTTGTGGAGGGAGGGGAGGGCAGGGAATGCCAGGATGAGAAAGCATCTCTCCAAGGGGCTGGATATACCTGTGGGAACCCAGAGTGGACCAGGGCTTCTGGCTAAAGGCTTCTCACCCCCCAGGGCTCTGTGGCTCTGGAATCCCTTCCCTTCATTTACCCAGAACAGCCAAGGGGAGGGGGGCAGCTGGGCTGGGAAGGAAGTCTGGGGGTAGGGGGAGAGACCCCCTCTTGATGATCTAAGGTCAGAGCAGGCTCCCAAGTCTCAGGGTTGGGCACCCTGCACCCCAGGACCCTCCTCCTCAGATCTCAGCACCTATCCTATGGGGCCTCCCGCCCCCATGCCCCTCTCTGGATCTCCGTATGCCTCCTCTGTAGGGTAGCCCCTGCACCCAGGTCTGAGTCTTTCCCTAGCCAGGAGGCCTGGTCTCCGTGTGGAAACACCCTCACCCACTGGAATTTACAGTAGGCAGAAACAGCAGTCACAATAAGAAAGAACAATTTTTGCCAGCCTACTAGAAGGACAATTAAAACTTTCTGATTGCTGTAATCACTTCACAGTATACCTGTATTTCAAAACATGAACTCTCTCTTTTTTTTTTTTTTACCTCAAATACATATGATTTTGTCATTATACTCAAAATATTTTAAAATATATTCAAGGAGAAAAATAGCAACACAGAAACAATATTTTCTTTCAAGGAAATTGTTCTTTGTTGTCTGTTAATTATTTTTTAAAAGTTTCTTTGTGGAAATGAAATATATATGCATAGAAATTCATTACCACGAATCACCAGGACCAGGCCAATACCCAAGCCCACAGGGCCCCCCTCCCGCCCCCATAGCTGTTCCTATGGGAAATAGGCTGGGTCCCACCTGCAGGACACTGAAACCTCACCTTACGGTTTCAGAAAGGCTAAGGACACGACCAGCTGATCTGTTCCGTGTTCACGGACTGTCACAGCCACATCTAAGAAGCTTCCTGGCTCCAGTCACCTGCTCCTGACCCCAGCTCTGGTCTTGGCCTGGCCTCTAACCTCACGCATGCTTGCTGGTAGCTCCTACAGATTTTATTACATGGTGGGGTGAGAACCGTTTGGTGATTTATTTTTTTTTGGAGGTACTGGGGATGAACCCAGGGACTTTGCATCAAGCTACATTCCAACCCATTTTTATTTTTAATTTTGAGACAAGGTCTTGCTAAATCATTCAGTTTCCCAGGCCAGGCCTGAGCTTGAGATGCTCCTGCCTCAGTCTCCCGGAGTGCTGGGGTGACAAGCCTGCACCACCTAGCCTGGCTCCATTCAGTAATTTATTAACAAGCACCCACAGTGAGACAAGAGCATGATATTTTCAAGTTGAAGTGCCAGTTTTACCAGCAGAGCAAAGCAGAAGCCCAAAGAGTTCAAGGACTCGGTTTAGGTACAGCACAGTGGACACAGCTCCACTTCCCCATCCCCGCCACGGGACCCGGCCTAACAGCTGCTGTGTTCAAGTGGAGAAAGGCATGGCCCTCAGGAGCCCAGAAAGACGGTGCATGTGTGTGGTGGGGGGTTCGGTGATGTCGGGGGGCTTGGGATGGGCAAGCAGGAGGGGGGCCCCCCATGGGGAGGGGACCAAGCGGGCATGTCTAGAAGCCCGGGGACGGTGTGCGGGGAGCTCAGCCCAGCTCAGCCCAGCTCCTCCTCCACCCTGGGCGTAGGCAGATCCAGCCCCAACCTGCAGAAGCTAGGGGTACTCAGGGAAGAGGGGGAGGGGTGGGGATATAAACGCAGGACAGGAGAGAGCAGTGCGGAGAGGACAGTGACCGTAGCCAGGGCATATGTGCCTCCAATGCCCATGCCTGGGTCCTGCGGCTCATCCCCTGGGATGCACAAATGTGGGCCATGCATACATGCACACATAAGCCACTCACACGTGCAGGTCACATAGCAGGGAGGGAAGGTCTGAAATCCTACCCTGTTCCTTCCCAGGACATCTGTCCCTGGAGGACAGAGCCTCGTGTGCAGCCTGTGGAGTTTCCCCCACAGGGGCTTCGATGGGGTTAGGTCACCCACGCTTTCCTTTCCTCAAAAGCACAGGGGACAGTGGTTACAGAGCTTGTCTAGCAAGTGTGAGACCCTGAGTTCCATTCTCCAGTACCACACAAGCCAGGCGTGGCGGTGCACACCTGTAAGCACTTGGGGGTCCAAGGCTAGCCCGGCTACATCGCAAGTTTACGACCAGGCTGGGCTACAGAGCATAAACCTCTGTCTCAAACAAACAAAAATAATAAACGGAAGACAGCTGCTAACACTCTGGGCGACTGAGGACCCCAAGTTCAAGCCTGGTGTGGACAAGTTGGTGAGACCCTGATTCAGAGTCAAAACTAAAAAACGGCCTGGGATGTGGC
Organism: Ctenodactylus gundi; assembly: GCA_004027205.1. Lineage (NCBI taxonomy): Eukaryota > Metazoa > Chordata > Mammalia > Rodentia > Ctenodactylidae > Ctenodactylus > Ctenodactylus gundi. The sequence continues at coordinate 124,854 of PVKB01003216.1, read as the reverse complement.
TCAGTATGAAGACCGCGGGCTCAACCCCCAGTACCACGGAAACAAAACAGAACACAAAGGATTTCCTTAGGAAAGGTGTGCCCGGGTTGGCTCCACCTCCTCAGCCCCGAGTATACAGGGTACAGGTCCAGACTCTCATTTCCTGGCTAATGACAGGGTGTTGTTTCCATGAATGGGTGAAACTGGTCTCAGATCTGGTGGCAGCCACCACTACAGTCCCCATTCGCATTCTTCCGGGAAGAGAGAGACTCAGACATCTACCCGGGACCAGGCCAGGCCCCGGGGCCGGTGGCCTGAGGGCCCTGACTCTGAGGCCTTGCTGGACCATCGACAGTTCCTAAGAACCCTAAGAGTGCCTAGGGACTGGGCCGCAAGGTCTCACAGACAGGCTGCGAGACACAGAAAACCCCTAGTGCAGGGCTGAGGCAGAGCTCAGGCGGGGCCCAGGTTTGATTCCCAGCACCGCAACTGGTTGGGGGAACATTTCCCGGTGTGCAGGTTGGAAGTCAGGCCCATGTGGGACAGTCTAATGTGAGTCACAGGTAGGGCTGGGTGGGAGACCCATGGGCCCAGGCGGGTCACCAGGCGCCAGTCTGCTGCCCACTTTCCCTTAGGTTACGGGAGGGGCTCAGATTGGCATCTGCAGGAGTCCCGAGCTGGGGCCACTGCGGCGTGTGGAACTTGCTGAATGTTAGTGTGCGATTCGCCGCTGCTCTTGAACGAAGCTGCTGCTTGTACCCAGTGCGCTGAGGGCGGACACCTGCCCAGGACCTGTGGGGGGTGGGCCAGAGTGCAGGGCTGGCCTCCGTGTCCACCTGCAGCCGTGGGAGGATGTCCGTGTGGAGCGTGCTGCTGGGCTTTGGCCCAGCCGGCTCGGGCACTGGAAGACCAGGTGCAGAAGTTAGGTGGCCACACCCAGATCTTTGTCATATCACAAAATAAAACAGACCATTTAAAAGGCTGCCTCTGGCTAGGTATGTTGGTACAGGCCTGGAATCCTAGCACTCTGGGAGGCTGAGGCATGAAGATCACGAGTCTGAGCCCAGCCTGGGTAACTAAGTGACTTAGTGAGGCCCTGTCTCAAAATTAAAAATAAAAAATGGGCCAGGGATACAGCTGGCCAGTGTGATGGCACCGGGTTGGGTTTCAGGCTCCATCCCCCACAAAAAGTATTTATCTGTTTAAAAATAGCAATACGCCTAATGCATGTGAACGTACTCAAACCTGTTTTCCCAACACGAGTGAATCTGCTGAGAGTGAACTGGACTGTTTTCTTCCGTGGGGCTGAGCAGAAGCCCGCGATACTTCGTCCTTCCCTCAGGGTATCCAGTCCCAGAAACTGCAGTGGGGACAGAGAACGAGGCTCGCAGCGGGCCTTGGCAGCTCGGTCCTGGGTTCCTGGGCCCTAAAAGGCTGAGGTCCTGCAGGCCACCCGGGGCCGGGGGCCAGCCGGAGCAGAGCCTCTGCTCTGAGAGGAGGAAGCCCCACTCCAGGAACGGGGGTGGGGGGGTAGCTCTGGGTGCAGTTGAGTCAGACAGGGGAGGCCGGGAGCTGGGCAGGTGGGACGGCGGTGGGGCAGGGCGATGCAGTGTCCATCCTGGACAGATCCCCCCAGTTGAGATCAGAGCTCCACCCCAGGTGGCTGGGACATGAGGAGGAGAGGGGGTGAAGTGCAGGGGCTGGAAACCAGCGGCAGGACGAAGAAAGCCCCTGGAGAGAGATGGAGCCGCCGCGGAGAGTAAGTCAGGATGCCGGCGGACACAGACGGAAGGGCCTGGTCATCCAGGGCGAGCCAAGAGACGGTGGCTCCACCAGAGTGCGTCTAAGAGAGGAGGTGGTGAGAGCAGAGGGGGGAGCCAGGGCCCCCGGGGCCCAGGAGAGCACGCACTTCAAGGAAGGAGGGACTGCCGTGTTGCTGAGGGGACAGGTGCAAAAACAGTGCATGTGTGTGTGTGTGTGTGGGGGGGGGGGTCAGCCCAGTGTGGGGGTCACAGGGAGCAGGTGTGGCTGAGGGTGCAGGGGACATGTGTGCTGCTAGGGCCTGAGGAACAGCAGGCAGGGTGCAGGCCAGGTGTGCACAACCTCCAGGGGGCTTTTCTAGAAAGAGAAGGAAGAGGAATTTCTGGCTTATTGCTGTATTTGTTTCTGAGACAGGGTGGGTCTCTGTAGTTCAGGCAGGTCCTAATTCACTATGCAGCCCAATCTGGCCTTGAATTCACTTGAGTGCTGAGATTACAGGTGTGTGCCACCATGTCTTGTATTTTGAGACAGGGTCTCGCTCTGTAGCCCACGCAGTCCTGAACTCACAGCACCACGCCTGCCTTATGTGGTACTGGAGAACTGAACTCAGGGCCTTGTACTTGCTAGACAAGTGCTTTAACCACTGTGCCATTCCTCCAGACCCCACGCCTGGTATTTTTATGAGGTGCTGGGGAATTGAACCCAGAGCCTTTGGCAGGCTATGCAAAGTGTTCTAACCACTAACCTACAACCCCCAACCCTATTGCTATTTTTAAACTAACAGATTTATTTATTTTGCTTTGTGGTACTGGAGACTGAGCCCATGACCTTCACAATGACCTAGATCTGCAGCCCATTTTTATTTTTGGTTTTGAGAAAGGTTCTCACTGAATTGTCCAGGCTGGACTCAAATTGGTGGTCCTCCTGCCTCAGCTTCCCAGAGTGCTGAGGTTACACGCCTCTGCCCTGGGATTGGCCTACGCGTCCACGCGTGACCTGAGCAGATGCTGTACTGTAGCAATCCCCCGTGATTTCTGGGCACCAGTTTTGTGGAAGGCAAGGACGTGGCCACACAGAATATTCTTATTCTTAGGAAACCAATGCTAAGAAGACACACACAGCTGGTGACACACACAGTCCCAGCAGACTGGAGGCTGAGGCAGGAGGACCACTTGAGCCCAGTCTGAACCCAGCCTGGCCATATGGCAAGATCCAGTCTGGGGAAAAACAAAGGGATAAAAGAGTGCATGGGAAGTTCTGTGTTTATGTCATCTAAATTTTTAAGACTACCGCAAGCCAGACATGGTGATGCACGCCTATAATCCTGGCACTTGGAAGACTGAGACAGGAGGATTGTGAGTTTACTCAAAAAGAAAAATATAGAAATTTAGTTCAAAATTAAAAGATAAAAAAGTAACAGAATAACTTAATTCAAGCAGTGAATGAAGTATCTTTGAGGTCTCAATTTCTAGGTACGACTCATCGGCCCAGTGGAGTTGGAAGTCCCCACTTCCAAGCTGGAAAAGCTTTCTATAGAGCTAATTATTATTACTCGGGTTCCTCCTAAGCCTGCTGGCCTGCAGGGCCATCTGAATCTGCGGAAGGAATCAGCCAGGGGCCCAAGGAGCCAGAGCCAATTACAACCCTGTTACTAGCTGCCGATTAAAATGAAAAGATCATTTTTGGCAAATGAGTTTTTTAGTGACCATGTGCTTTGTGTTGTAGGTTTAACTGTGACAGGAAAGGCGCCATGGGGTATGGGCAGGGCACAGTCCGTTCTGCAGTCAGAGTCCAGCCTCTGGGCTTGCCTTGAAGGACGCAGAGTAATTCACACAACAGAGAAATCTGGCCCAACTGTATGAGAGTCCAGCCAGGACCCATGTGTCGGAAGAAAACTGTCTGTACTGCCAAAGTCTCGAGGTATTATGAAGGTTCCTATGCAAATTTCTGGAAAGGCGTTTATAGACCTGAAACACTCGGCACTTGACAACTTTTAGCAATACCTGAGGATTCAGCTTTGGTTAACATTTGGAATCTTTTTTCCGGTTTGAGATTGTAGGTATAAAGCTGTGATGTAGCACGAAGCTCTGGGCTGTGGTGGATGTGGGGGTACAGCCAGGTTCCGAGTTTAAATGATAAACGAAGCACGTCCAGGGAGAGAAGGCTCGAGTCCACAGTGGGCTGACTGGAGTGCTGCCGTGCTGGGAAGTATCCTGGACGCCAGCCGGGCATCTGGAAGGATGCCAGGTCACAGAGGGAAGGTGCAACCCCAGGCTGTCTGGGTCGGTTCCAGACACTTGGTGCTGAGTCACTGGGAAACAAAGTAGAAATTTCTGAATTGTTCACATCTCTGTATTTTAAATATCACTAGACAAGTGTATTCGTTACAGAACTAGTAATAAATATAGGGCACATCAGCTACTGAAACACAAGTTTTTTTTTTTTTTTTTTTCCCAAAGGAGGAATGTTGGAATTGAGCTCTTGCAGCAGAGTGAAATGGGAATCTAGAGGGAATGGCTCCCCGTGTGGCTGTGTCCTGGAGAATGGAGAGGCGCACCTGTGAGCTGTGCCCAGCGGCGTCCTGGGCACAGCCCCTCTCCTCCTCCTGCACCACACCCTCCAGCCAGGCCCTCAAGGGCCCAGTCTCCAGGAAACCGATGGACATCGGAGCAGGGCCTGAAGGTGGCTGACGCCAGCAGCTGCTTCACCACTCTGGCCAGATCTCAGCATCCATGCCACTGAGGCACAGGACGCAGCGGTAGCTGCAGGAAGCCCCTCCCCAGAGGCAGCAGGGGCTGTGCTCCTCCTGTACACCTGAGCATCCACCCTGTCTCCGGCGATGCGAGCCAAGACCACAGCTGGAGTGGGATGTCCTGGCGATTGAAAGCGCTCTGGCTGGTGCCTGTGCCCCAATCCTGAGCACCTGTGCCACTGGGCATGCAGTGATTGAGACTGCAGAGGCAGGTACCCTACCGCAGGGCGAGGGACAAGAATGACACAGGGTCTCCAGCTCCCTCTGTGCACAGGCCAGTGTTCACTCAGGAGATGATCACCAGGCCTTTCACCAGACACAAGACCCAGACGTGCTTATATGCCGTCAGTTCCCGGTCAGAGGCACACGAGGTTCACACCACGGCTGGAAGGAGAGGCCTCAGGGGACCTGCACAGGTCTCCAGCCTAGGGTTTCTCCCAGCATCCTCTGGTGAGGGATGACATTACACCAGGCAGCACCTGAGGGGCGGAGCTGGCTTCCTTGTGGTCCAGAAGGCTTAAGTTCTGGGCAACACTGGCACAGCTATTAGACACAGGTCCCTAGAGCCTTTCCCCTGACACGCACCTCCACACTCCTCACTGGCAAGTCCTTGTTAGAGGGACCACATGGGGGCGAAGCAGCCATCTCTGTATTCAGATGATGTGGCCATGAAGAAACAGTCTGAATACACAGCCTTCTTGGATCCCTGTGAAGGTGAAGCTCAGATAAAACTCAGTTAAATCCTTGCAACTGAACTGTCAGCTGTGGCGACTTGCGCCATGCTCTGTCTCTGAGACACAAAGCACTCCTGGTGATGAGAAGGGTACGGCCCGCTCTCTAAGAAGAAACGAACTCCATGCGTGAGGCCGGTAAACATCAGTGGCTTTACTGAACCTCCGCCCAGTGACAACCTCCTGCTAGCGCTGGCTCCAGAGGACCAAGCACAACAGGGAGCACGTGGCTTGTGCAGGAGCACAATGTAAACAATACCCTGGACTGAGACAAATCAGTGTTATGTCATGTTGACTTACATGAATAAAGTGAACACACTGGTAATCACAATATGCTCTTCTAAGAGGTTCCCTGACACACCACGTGCACAAGTCACACGATTTTCATGGGTGACAAATGTGTTTTCTGAAAACACTATTTTTAAAAGTGTTTTTGATGAAAATAAACTTTGAATTTTAATTGCCGACTCACAGTGAATAGAATATTGTTATGTCCAGCTGATGATACCGCCAAGCTCGTGCACAAATTTGGTCCAGGCGCCACACGGTACAAAGAACGCGCCTCCTGAGGCAGCTGGTGGCCTAGGGCAGCTGCGGGCTGGCCAGGTCCTGACACCAGGTGTCTCTGGGTCATGGTTTTCTCCACAGCTTGTGGGGAAAACTGGTCACCACAATGCCTTGAGATCTACAGATAAATACCAGCCAGAAAACTAGGCTCTGCTCTGAACACTCGTGGGCTACTCAATTAAAAACAGCTCTAAAATCTAGACAGATTTGATTGCTCAGTCAATTACTCTGTCAATGAGCAACAAAGTGTTAATACGAAATTCCTATTTTAAAACGAGTTCCTTGTTTAAAAACAGAAGTGTAAGATTTCACCCCTGCTGGGTGGAGCCCAGGGCTGGGCTCCCAGAGGGCCCTGACCTCCAGATGCCTTTAGGCCACTTGCCACTAGGTGGCGCCGGCACTCCTGGCTTCATAATGCCATAGGCTGGGACATTTTAACGAAGGTTAACTGCATTATCTTTTTGGCCAGTCTTCCAGCTAAGAGGCAAAGGACCTCCGAGTGAATCATGAAGTGAGAGCGCGTGACCAGGAAGGGTGGCTGATGTCTGCATGCTACACAGGCTGCTCCGGCCTGGGGGACTTACAGTGTTCCAGCCTCTGCTTCCTGCCTGAATGCTCACTGCCCTCACAGGCCCCTCCTGCCTACGACACCACCCGTGTCTAGGAGGGGCCAGGCCCGCAGGGATGTGCCAGAACAGGCAATGAGATCACCAGGCAGTGATCTGCTCCTAAGGCAAATCAGGACTCAATAATACTCACGGCTATCAGAACTAATACTAATGAACAGACAGTTAGTATTCGGTGAGAACTAAACACAGATTCCCAGTACGTCATATTCCCAAGTCACTATTCCTGAAGCCTTGCAGAGCCTGTGGGCTGGCCTTGGCAGTGCAGGCTGTGACCCACAGGCCCGGCCACTACGACTGCTTCTTCTGCAGCACCCTGCCACCGATTCTTTCCAGCCGGTTGTTCTTGGTTTCTGGCTGTGCAAAGTTCCAGTCCACAGGATTGAGGAGCTGCTGGGTCTTCTTATGGGTCCAATATGGATTCAAGATAAAAGTAAGCAGGGCGAGCCCCATAATAAACAGTGCAAAGTGTGGCAGGTACAGGCTGTCCAGGAGGCGGTCCCAGTGGCAGAAGCACACCCACCACATGTGGTAGGTGAGGACCATGCGGCAGTGGAACATATGGATCATCAACCACTGGTTGACCTTCCACAGCAGGGTCCTGGGCCAGCCAGCCTGCGGGAACAAAGCAAACAGAGATATCAACGCTGGGATCATCCAATGCAGTTCCCTTCCCAGTGGTCAGCTCCGTCCAGGCTGCAGACTCTCTTGCTGGTTCCTGCCCTCCTGGTTCAACCGGAAAGGACTCTGGCCCTACATGAAGGCGTGAGGCAGTAGAAGGAGGCTGGCTGGCACCTCGCCCAGCTGCCTTTGTCTCCCTGAGCTCTGTTCCCTACAGTCAAGTCGTATCTAGCGACACCGTGAGACGTACGTATGGGGGGCAGTCAAAACATGAGGTGGGCATGTAAATTTAACAACACAGACAGTAGAAGACACACTGTCTTCAACCCCCTGAAAACGTTCTCCCTGGCTTCACAAGCTGATCCATATTTCCTGCCACCTTCTGAAGCATTTCTGAAGTCATCTCGCATAACTGTCCATGAAATGTGACTTAGAAAAAGGGTGACTGCTGCTGCTGCGTGCCCTCCAATGGAACGGTAGGCTCATAAAAACATGACAGCGAGGCCTTATCCACCCAGTCACCAGCTCGGACATTATGTAACTTCTGGCACTTCCCCTAGGTCAAAATGACCATGAAAGGTCAACATGTTGAACTGACTCAGGACATCAAGGCTGCTGCAACACTGCAGCTGAACAGGAGAGAAGAGGTCCAGAGCTGCAAGCTAGCATGGTGGGTGTGGGCAAAGTGCGGAGGGTGGGGGGAGACGCAGGGCGTGAATGGCATTATGTCTTTTATCATAATAAAGTTAAGAACTTAAACATTCACACTTTACATATCAAATTCCCATACACAGCGAGGGAGGAACAGTCTCTTTCTTCTCTTTTACTGTTTGAGACAGGGTCTCGCTCTGGAGCCCAGGCTGGTCCTGAGCTCACTATATGGCCTAGGCTGGATTCAAACATGGGCAATCCTCCTGCCTCGGCCTCCAAAGTGCTGGGATTATAGGAACCATCATGCCTGATTTATGCGGTACTGGGGAAATCAAAACGAGGGCCTCGTAGTTGACAGACAAGCACTCCAACTGCGGAGATATGCCTCCCCCCCCCCCACGCCCCCCTCTCCCCCCAGAAGAAGACTCTCTTAGGAGAAGCTGAGGATGAAAGTCACGTGGGTTTGCTTAATACTTTACCATTAGTCCTCAGACACAGGCTAAATAAACTTGCCTTAGTTATACAAATGTTCTCTGAAACTAACTTCAGCAGTGATAGAAAAATATGAACAAAGTACCTGATCCATCAGACCTTGGGCATAAGAAAGGCCATCAGACTGAGGGCACAAGGGAGTTCGTCCGACCATAAACACCAGGACGGCCTGTCAGCAACAGGTCAGGGTGTCTGACGCAGACCGAAGCACTTCCCGACACCAGCCTCTCTGGTCTCCTCTGACCACATACCGTGGCTAGCGTTCTTTCCAGGATGTGGTCACTGGACACAGGGCTACTCTGACAAGGCCGTCTGAAACCCGGCAAGGGAGGATACCCACAGGCAGGCACTCAGGGGTCTCAGGCAAGCCTCGCTACGGGGCTACCTACGAGACTTCACCTCAAGGGGGTCAGAGACCAAGTTCGGTAGCCACTCATCAACGACAGAGAAATGCTGCCCTCACAGTGTCCTAACAACAGGCACGCCTAGGTCTGACGATAACTGAACCCATGGGGACAAGAATCAGAGGACTGCCTAAAGCACGAAGGAAGAACAGACAGACCTACCTGCTGTTCTAAACACTGTGTGCTGGCCCCAAGTAACCTAAGAAGTCTGAACCTTCTACCGTGTGAAGACAGACCCAGCATGCCTTCCTCACAGTGGCGAGGACAAAGCACCAGCCCTGCTGCTTACGGACGACGCAGCTGCCTCCTGGCCGGAAGGGTCTGTGCCAGGCCCTGCACCTGTGCTCAGGGTGTGCGCCTGGCCTGGCTCCTCTCATAACACGACAATTTCCAACAATGATGCTCAAACGAGACCGGGCAGCAAGCCTGTCAGGGGCTGGAAGGGGGCACAAGCTCACATGGCCCTCGTCAGGGCCTGTGAGAGGAGGCTTTCCTGACGCTGGGTTCTAGCATGATACATGAACGCAGAAGCCGTGGCTTTCCCGTGGTTTTTCTTGGCAGTTTTGGTTATTTGGTAAGTTTTGCGTGTGTTTAGAGTGGTACCACAGTGAGTGGAGACAGTCAGGTGTACGAGACTTGCTGTGTGCTCGGCTCCCTGGAGGGCTGCGCCGAGCCCTGGGATATCAGGGGCAGGCCGTCATGGGGGTGGCTAACGCCAGCCTGACCCTCAGGGGCGTGAGTGCAATGCATTCTTTATGCAGCCCAAGTGCAGACAGAGCTCATCTGTCCTGATGCCAGCCAGCGACTCCCTTGGTCAGGAGGCCTAGGGGGCTGGGCCCACTGGCAGCATGCTTCTGAGTGTGTGTCCTGCACATGGCTCCTCTTAGAGCCTGCTGGCTTGTGTCTAGATAATCACCATAGAGATAAGTGGTTTCATGGAAATACATACCACGCCACCTGTCTAGCTTCTGGGATCCTCCTTCCTTGCACATACTCAGGAGCATCGCCACATGCATGCCTGCTCCTCACAGGCCCCAGTTTCCAGAACCTTCTGGTGTCATACATAGAACACATATGTGACAGCCTGTCCCAGCCCCTGCTTCTGAAGACCATGATCTGTCCTCCTTGTGACCCAATGCCTGGGAGCACACAGCCTTTCCTATGTGGACGATCAGCGAGAAAGAATGTATTTCCAAAGACAGATGTGTGGAGTTATAGTGTAAAATACCAGAACCCTCACAAGGAGAAGACTGAACTTGGTACTGGCCAGGGTAACGAGCAGCTGTGGTGTGGGCACATGTGGCCTTCTGCACTTAGCCCGTGGGCACTGGCCTGAGCTGGCACGCACCATCCCACTATGAGGAACAGTGTAAGGTTCTTCTATACTGTTTCTTCACTTGCATCTTTTTTTTCCTTTTTCCTTTTTTTTTTTTGAGACAGGGCCTCGCTGTAGTCCAGCCTGGTCCTGAACTTACTATGTAGGTAAGGTTAGCCTTGAACTCACAGAAATCCTCCTGCCTCAGCCTTCCCAGTACTGAGATTACGGCTGTGTGCCTCCACACCCAGTTTATATGGTGCTAAGGAATCGAATCTACAGCCTTTAACCATTAAACTGTGCCCCAGCCCTGCCACAGTGTCTTAATTCTTAATATTCATATCAAAAACAGGAACTGAAACTGATAGAGTGATTATTCTAAACTTAGACAATCCAGCACTAGAGAACTGAGAGCTCTGTGGTCTTATCCAGGCACTGAACTTTGTTATGGACAGTGTTGCCAAAAGCTCTGAGAAAAGCTGGGGGTCGGGGGACCACCCCTGCATTGGAGCACCGTAGACCAGCAGCCACGTGCCCATCTGATCTACACACGTACGTCCATGTATACGTAAAAATACGTGCACACGCATGGGCAATGTGAAAACTGTTTGCATTACCTTGCTGATGCTGTGCACTGTGATCGCGGGGTTTTGTATTTAGATGACTCTTATGAACTCATTTATGATTAGTTGTAAGCAACAGTTTGGAATCAAAAACAAGAGGGAACACCAAGGCCACTCTGCTGCACTTAGAGCCCACCTTAAATGAGCAGGGCGCTCGGCTCGGGTCCTGCGGGGCCTGAGCCTGAGGACAGGAGACCCTTAGACCCTAATGCTCTACTCTCAAGAACTATTAGCTTTCCTGGGATTTTCAGAGAACTGTGAGACTTTAGATAATGCATTTACTCACAGTACTCAGCAGTGTTTGAACTAGAACAAAACAAAACAAAAAAACCCAGATCTATCTGCAACTGACTCTGAACTGTGTTCACTGCGATGCTGCAGCTGGGCCCACGGGCTTGGTGCAGTTACCCTGAGTGCACCGGGCTGGCCCCTCCTCCATCCTGCAGTGACAGCTCGTGATAACCTTAAATCAAGTCTCCTGATGGCCGTCTTTTCATCCTGGAGCCCATCCTCTACTGGAGGATGCAGAGGACCCTGGAGACCAAACCTCACCCCAGCCAGGGCGTGGAGACCACCTGCAGACACTCCTGGACGAGAGGGGTGTCCTCACAGGTGCCGCCCACATGCGGCTCTGGGACAGGCACTGGCAGGATGCGCGGGACACGCTCCAGGCTGTCCGACCCTCGTTCCCCAGGCCTGGGCACGGGACACGCGGTCAGTCTGCCTTTTCTTTTTCTTCCGACAACACAGCAGACTGCACGAAAGCTGTTACCTGCCGTTTCACAGCACGCATACAACCCAGCTGACATGACTGTCTGGGCCAGGTGACAGACTGCTGCCCCCAGCGACCACCCCGAGTGCCCGTGAGTGGTGTTCTCACACCACGTCTGCTCCACGGTCACTTCTGGAGCCTGTGAACCAGGCACGGGAAAGCCTGGGTGCTCTCTAGCACCCCAGCTTCACTCCACAGGATACTCACACTGCTCTGAGTTGCAGAAACAGGAAATGGGCTCCGGCCCCCCGCTCACAGCAAGCTCAGAGTTGTGGGTGATGGGGCAGCTCCCCCTTCCCCAGCCTGTGCTCTACTCACCTGCCCAGCAGGGAACTTGGACAGGGGCCGTACCAGTGACTCTCCGTCTACACGTAGTTCCTGCCTTCCTCCCTATCAGCAGAAGCCTCAAATACTTAATCACCAAACCTCTCCTATACCGAACGCCTCAGGCCACACCCAATCTGGTGACCCCTGCTTGACCTGCCATAGCAGCCTTGTGACATTCTGGCTGGTGACGGTGCTGCCCGGCACATGGACTGGTGCACTGGCCCCAGCTCCAGGATGCTCCTGTCACCCTTCACACATCAGGCTTTTGAGGGTTTTTAAAATTTGCTTTGTTTTTTCTAAAGCACCGACCCTTGTCATCTTTTATGACACACTGCAGGGTGTTCTGTTCACGGAGCAGAGAGGAGCCACAGGGCAGGTGGGATACTCCAGCACTAAAACAGCAAAGCAGACACATGTGCACTCATGCACTCACTCAGTGTTCTAGGTACTTCAGTGAGGTCAGGCTCCTCAGGGCAGCAGGGCTGAATGCGCCCTTAAGAACAGGCGGCCGGAAGCGAAGCATGGCCTGACAGGGCAGCTGTCACTCGCCTGCTCCTGCCTTTCCCGCAGCCCAGGTGAGGCTCTCCTAGCCGATGACTAAGCGTTTGAGGCTCCGGCTCCTCACAATCCCCCCCCCGCCCCCCCCCCCCCGCCCCAGGCAACGACCCCACCCCTAGGTCGCGCACCTTTAGGAGCATCCAGGACACACAAGTGAAAGGTGTGCTCATTTCCAGGAGCAGAGTGACCATGGGCAGGTAGTGGCCGGCTCGGAGGTTCACTGTTAAGCCTAGGAACCCCAGGAAGGCAAAGAGGTGGTGGATGACCAGAAACAGGTCGGAAGTCCGGAAGAGCAGGCTGGAAAGGTGAACAGCCACGTTTTCAAAGAAGAAGAAGCCTGTGGCGGTGGTGATGTGAAGCCAGCACCAGTTCCGCTGGCCAAGCGCCTTGTCAGCATGAAGCACGCTATCCCCCAGCAGAGCCCAGAGGCCTGCCGCCGTGCTCTGCACCCCGAAGACGGCACGCGTGGCTGCCAGGTCCCAGAAGACCTTCTCACGGGCCACCAGGGAGCGGTACGTGGCGCTCAGGGAAGACGACAGCTGGTGACAAACCACAAAGACGCCCAGGTAGAAGATGAAGCCCGCGACCACCAGCGTAGAACGGATCTGCCAAGACGTGTAGTCCAGGTCGAAGACGCTTTCTGGTGCGGCCCCATCGCTTGTAGACGTCATGGTCCCCAACGGCATGTCGCAGCAGTCGCCGGGCCCAATAGCGCACGGGGTCCACAGGAAGGTCAGCACTGTGGTCTCAGGGATCTTCGTGCATATCAGCTTCAACCTGAGGCAGGAAGAAGCATTCACCTGACGTTGGTTCAGTGTGGCACATCCAGAACTAAAACAGCAGACACATGTGCATACATGTACTAATTCAGTGTTTTAGGTACTTCAGGAAAGTCAGGCGTCTCAGGGCAACAGTGCTGTATGCTGAGTCCTAGGACCCACTGTGTGTAAGTAATGCACACATACAGGAAGGATTTCTTATAATTCTGCACCTCACTCTGTGCACGTACAAAGGCACATGAACAAGACAGATAGTGTACAGGTGCAGCGCCAGGTGGGACAGAGCCCCTAGGCAACATGACACACACGGTGATGCTGGGAAGATTGTGAAAGCATCTCACTTCTAGGACAAGATAGGAACATCCCTGATGCCCAGTATGATTGGCACATGAATCATAATTGTTTCATGTCTCCGCCATAGTCCACATACATGGGCAGAGAGCCAGGCCACAGCCCACACATGTAGCACAGATCCTGTTCCTCCTGGTCTGGTCCTGTGGCCTATGGACTCTTTGGATCTCAGTTTCCTTAGAAGGAACACAGACCACAGACACTGGAGGAAGTGGCAGGTGCCCAGGCACTAAAGCCATGTCTGGCACATTTCTTACTAGAAAAGCTCCAAAATTTGAAACAGCACTGACATGATACCACATGTGGAAAACTCCACAGCTGACCGCGTGACACGCTACAGGCAAATTACAGGCACACTAAAAATATTGTAAACAAGTAGGTGTGGTAGTATCCCAGTTACTTAAGAGGCCAAAGCAGGAAGATGACCTGAGCATCAGGAATTTGAGCATGGACAATCTGATTGACCACATCGCAAAACAAAACAAAAATTTTACAGAATTTCCTTCAGGCTATTTCATAAGGTATACATAAAACAAAAAAATTCATGGTTTAATCTTGGGTCCCATTCCACAAGAACTCATTGTATATATGCAAATATCTCAAAATCCAAAACTCAAAACACTCTGGTCCCAAGCATTTCAGATAAAGCACACTCAACTAGTGTTTTGCTCTGCCTGTCTGTCTTTCTTTCTGTACTGGGAACTGAACACAGGGCCTTCACATGGATCTACATCCCAGCCTTCCTTCCCCCATATCTTTCTGTTCTTTTTTATTTTTTTTTTTCTGGTCAAGTCCTAACTTTAAACTTGTGATCCTCTTGCCCTGTGAGCCCTTGCAGGTGCTACCTTCCCATCCTGTCTAGTCGAAAGCCCATGTGCTCCAGATGTCCCCCGCACTAGCTGAGGACAGCCCCTTCAGCAGCAAGCCCCTGACGCACCTGAGACTCTGCCCCTACTGTTCCAGATCACTCCGACTGCTCGGTGCAGGCAGGCTCTCGGGCTGGGCTCCCACCTGCCCACTGCTGTGCCATGCAGAGCAGGTGCTGGTGAACAGCTGCTGAATAAACAGAGGCTAAGCTGTACTCAAGGAGTCAAACTTTGTAAGCCTGGGTCGGTCTTGTTTGAAACTGCAAAAGCAGCACCAAGTTCCCAGACTGCTCAGTGACCTGCAGCAGGACAGGCTCATAGTGCGCGTCGCCCTGGCTGTCTCTCCACACTAATCCATCAGAACTGCGTGGGTGGCCCCTGGTCCCAAGGGCACAGAGTATGCGACCTCACGTGGGCATGTGCAGGGCCAATGACAGGGCCAACACTGGCACTCCCAAACCTGGGACCTGATGGCAGCCACCATCCCAACCCCAGAAGTGCTGCAGCCCTTGAGTTTTAGGACAGGCCAGCTTGGCACGAACACCTGTCTACCAGTCGGACCAAGGAGAAAAGGACTGTGCCCAAATCACCCAGCAGGCCCTTGTTCTTCTGCCCTGCTGCACATCTGCAGGGCACAAGGATGCGCTGCTCTCTGACAGATGATAACCAGGAGACAGCTCTGGCAACGATCAATACCTCAAGGCTCCTGCCTGGGGTCACACGGGGGCAGGACTGCAGGTGACCTGCACAGCTCCCAAGCCATCGCAGGCTCCTGGTCCTCAGTCCAAATTACTCTGAAGGAGGGGGCCAGCCAGAGCCCCTGGGCCAGGAAGAATACCCTCTAGACAGGTACCTTACAGGAGCCGATCCCCTTTAAGCCAGGTCTGACGCCAGGCCAGCAGGCAGCTGAGGCCTCCCTCTAGACACAGAATGCCAGTCCACCGGCATGCCTCCCCATACTCAAGTCTAAACCGCTGACCGTGGGATCTCCGCAGTCACTTCCTGGGCCTCTGTACGAGGGTGTCGTGAGACCTGAGCTACAGCTCCCACTGTCACACTTCCACCCCGCGCTCCCTGCCTCGAGAAGGGTGTCGGGTTGGACTGGAAAGGGCGCCGGGCACCAGGACCAGACTACGGAGAACCACCTAGGGTAACAGACTTTCATCTCGGTTTTGCTACATGGAAGATGAGACAGTAAATTTCTTTCTTAGCCACTTTGAGCCCGGTGTGACCATGGAGTCATGAAATGGAGTAGCAGCCAGGCTCAGTGGCTCAGGCCTGTCATTCTAGCACTCTGGGAGGCTGAGACAGGAGGATCACAAGTTTGAGCCTAACCTGGGCAACTTAGTGAGACCCTGCCTCAAGTAGTAAAAAGGGGCTTGGGTTGTACTCAGAGGGAAGAACCTTAATCCCCAGCACTGCAAAAAACCAGGGGGAGGGGCTGGAGATGGAGTTCTCTGCAAAGGCCCCGTCAGTGTGTACACGTGTACACACACACACACACACACACACACACGGACACACAAAGCAGCGAAGCATTTACTCTGTGCCAGGCACACTCAACCGTTTACGTACTATTTAATCCTGACCACAGGGAAAGCATCCCCGCGGTCTCAGACTGCCCTTCTGGAGACAAGACACATCTAAAGCAAGCACTGCCAGTGACCAGCAGATCAGCCAGAGCTGGGACTCGGCAGGCACACAGCAGAAGGCACTAGGTTCAGAAATAACAGATTATACAAACCAGAAGGTATCACCTTCAAATTCAAATTACCCTGTCCTGACTCCGTGCCTGGGACCCCTGATCAAGTGTGATGCACCCGCTGGCAGTATGCACAGAGCTCGGGCCATCTGGACCCCCAGTTTCATCAGCTGCAGGAGGGGCCAGGCGGGCACCAGAAGAGGAGGGCAGACTCCAGGGGACAGCTGGGTTGTCTCATCTCCTCAGTCCCAGGTAGTAGGAGAAGCTGGGTGAACTCAGGTCTGAGCAGGAGGCGAGGCGAGCAGACCCCAGTGCAGTGTGCTGCACCTAGCTGCTTGGCCAGACATCCCAGGTCCTGCAGGGCAGGTGGCCCCTTCGCAGCATCACCGTGGGTCACGTGGGACTCAGCTGTGGCTTCCCTGGGTTGCTGGGGTTCCCTATGCTCTGCCTCCCACCAAGCTGTCCCCGAAGCCCCTGGGGCATGCACAACTGGCAGGCACCCCCTGCAGGGTGGGGAAAGTGCACACCACACAGCTGGATTCTGGTCCTTTCACTCACCGGCCCCCTCCCCCTTTATCTCACAGTGGGGAGCCCCAGCCAGGGGGGAGAAGAGCTTAGAGGGGCCCCAACTCAGCCCCAGCCAAAGCCTACCTCCTCCCACTGAGAAAGTGTCTCCAGACCTCTTCTTTCTCCAGTAAGACATGGTTTCAGCCGTCCTAGCACAAATCTGCCTTTAAGGAACCAAACACAAACACTTAATCAGCCTGTCTCCAGCGTGACCAGCGCCAAGCTGCCAGGGGCTGGGACTCAGTGCCAGCTGTCTGTCCTGCTTAGGAGGGCACCAGCACTTTGGTGACTGATCTAAACTTACTTTGGTAAATAATCTAAAACTTGGAAATGAAGTCCAGGAGGAAAACCACTGCGCGTTTCCTCTATTTTTTGTTTTAATTTTTCTTTTTCTTTTATGTGGTACTGGGGACTGAACATGAAGCCTTCCTTCAGCTACATCCTCTACCCCTTTCTACTGCTGATTTGAAACAAAGTCTCCCTAAATTGCTCAGGCTGGGCTCCAACTTGGAACTCTCCTGCCTCAGCCTCCCGTGTGCGGCTGAGATTACAGCCCCAGGTCTCTGCACAGAGCTACACCCCAGCACGGTACTTTCAAATTTTTGAGCTGGGGTCTTGCTATGCCCTTAAGTTGCTCAGCATGGACTTGAACTTCTGATCCTTCCGACTCAGCCTTCCGGAGAGAGCGCTGGGATTGCAGGCCTGGGCCGACACATGACACCTGGATGTTTTCTCATGCCAGATGGATGCTTCGGAAAGGCCAGGGGATCACACTTCCAGGCGACACAACCAAACGGACTACGCGCCACGCGCAGACACCCCACAGCCTGCGAGGTCAGGGCTCGACGCGGGCCCCCGCCCAAGTTCACGGGCTCTTCCCGGCAGGAGGCGAGAGCGCCCCAGTTCCGCACGGAGCCGGCGGCCGCCCCGCGCTCACCCGGGCCCACGCCGGCGGGCGGGCCCCGCCACCCTCCCGGCCCCTCGCGGCCAGCTGGCCGTGACGGCTGCACACAGACGCAGAGAGCTTCTCCCCGAGTCCAGAGAAATAGACGCGAAGCGAGCGAAATTCGGACAACGCCACCAGCAGGAAAACCAGGGAGCAAGACCCGGGAATCCGCGCTGCCCGGCGCCGCCCCGGCCGCGGACCAGGCCCGACACCCGGCGCCTCGCGCCCCGCGAGGCCGCGCCCGGAGGGGACCCACGGCGGCCGCCTCCCCGGGCCCGCCCCGCCGGCGCTCGGGTCTGGCGGGCGGCGGCGTCCGGGGCAGGTGGCGTGCGGGCCGGGTCGTGGTCCGCGCGCCGCGCCGGCCCCGGGGTCCCCCGTCCCGGCGCCGCGCTCACCTGGCACGCCAGCCCCGCCGCCGGCACCGACGCGCTCCTGGGCCGCCGGCCGCGCCCCGCCCCCGCCCCGCGCACGCGCACGCGCCCCGCTCCGCCCCCGCCCCGCGCACGCGCCGCGCCCCGCCCCCGCGCCGCGCACGCGCCGCGCACCGCCCCCGCGCACGCGCACGCGCACCGCCGCCGCAGGCCCCGCCCCTCGGCGCCGCGGGGTCCTAGGGCCGCCCGCGTGCCTCCGGGAGGACCGGGCCGCGGGGCGTCCCGGACGGGGCCGGGTGCGGCAGGGGACGGGAGGGCGGCCGGACCCGCAGCCGGCGCTCCCCGCCTGGCACACGGGCAGTGCTCCTTCGCGTCGCTGAGCCCGCCGGGGCAGCCCTCCGCACGGACCCCGCGGGACCCTCGCCCAGGGAGACCCCGAGCCTGCGTCCCGCCTGGCCCGCCCCGACATCTGTGCGCGGCGACTTGTCGCGGTGGTGCAGCAGCGGGACCTGACCCTTTCTCCCCAGTGACCCATCCGACGCGCCTGGCCGCCCTGGACAGGACGCCGGGTCGTTGACCCGGGGAGGGCCCACGGGGCTCGGGAGGGAGAACCTGCCCGCCCGGCCCAGCCTGGAATCCACGCTGGCGTGGGGCGCAGCCGCCAGGCCTGGGCCTTGGCTGCGAGGTGCTCTCACCTTGTGGGGGCTCGTTGAGCCGGGGAGGGCAGGGGCTCCTGCTGGTACCGGGACCCCAGGACGCCACACTAAGGCGTTTTTCATTTTTTATCACACGGATTTTCTGGTGTAAGCCTTTCCCGTGTCCAGTGGCTAGGATTACAGGCCACCATGCCCTGCTCTCTGGTTGTATGAACCTGGTGATTGAACCTGCGGGGAGGGGGGCTTTGCGCAGCCAAGTCCCAGCAGTCTCTCCCTCTCCCTACTCCCCCCCTCCCCCCCCCCCCCCCCCCCCCCCCCCCCCCCCCCTCTGTATTTTGATATTTTGAGACAGGGTCTTGTGAAGTTGCCCAGGCTGGGCTTGAACTTGGCAATCCTCTTGCCTCAGCCTGTGGTTCCAAACCACTCAGAACCTCCTGGGGACCCAGGTTTTGGACCTGCTGATCAGCCCCTGGCACCAGGTTCTCTGGACTCCTGCAGTTCTGGTGGTCGGCCTGACTGTCCTCCTCTAAGTCGGGTCAGAATCCACTGTACTTTGGAGGATGTGATGTTGGGCCGGTTTTAGCAAAAATCCAGTGGAGTGAGAATCCTGCTCCCATGGAATCTGATGAAATTCCTCCTTTTGACCTGCCTCCACTCAGCATCTTGTTGAGTCTGTCTAGCAAGGACCAAGCCCCTAGCCCTGATGGTTTCTCTTAGTAATGTTACACCCATCGCATACCCTCCTGCCCCTAAACTGAGTGTCTCCACTTGTCTTTCCGGGGGGTAAAGGGGTTACTCTTGGGACAGGATAGCTGTGCTCTAGCTTACAGTCTTCCTGCTTCAGCCTCCTGAGTGCTGAGGATGGCAGGCCTGTGCCATGGGGCTCAGCTCCATTTATCCCTGTGTCTGAGCTGAGCCCACTTTGTCCTGCTGCAAGCCTCTTTACAGTGGCCCCTACGCAAACCATGGTGGCGCTCTAAGTTGGCCTTACTGTTCCGTAACAACAGTTTGCTTTCTTCTTTCACTGTGACAAAGAGGGAAAAATTACGACAGAAAAATATTGCTTCTTACAAACATTGCTGCTTGTGTAACTGCTCGTCATGTACTTTTCCTGAAAAGGACATTGCAGCTCAATGTGGAGACCCCAGGCGTGATTGCCAGTATGCACAGACCAGAGCAGATCCTGCACAGACCCAGTGCCGGTGGCATGGATCCTAGAATCTGTAGTCAAGGGCTCTGAAGGTCTTGCCAGGGAGTCACAGGCCTTGTGACCTTGGGAGAGCTCCTGGCCCGCCCATGGGAGCCACACCTGTAAGGGGGAGGGTTGGTGTCTGGAGGGTCACATGTCCCGGGCTGGGCAGGGCTATTTGGTGGGAAGTGGTATCCCTAAGGCTAATGACCATAATCATTCCTTAGGCCTGGGTTGGTCAAAGGCATTGCCATACAACCAGCTTTTAGATTGTTCCGGTAAGATTAGGCTGGCCGAGGGCTACAGTGTGTGCTGTGGGGCCCCTCCTCGCAAGAGTTGTGGCTGTACTGGGGACTTTGGTCTTCGCAGCTTGGGGTAGAAAGGGGGCTCTGGCCTCTGGAGGTCAGCCCCACAGCAGAGACTGCTCCGCCTGTGATGTGAGCAGTACTGAGGGTGTGGGGCCATCATCCAAGACAAAGTGTCTTCAACTAAACATTGCGACCCTCAGAGAGGAACATTCTGCTCTGGATGGGAGGCGTCACAGAGTGGCGCTGGGCTCTGAGTGGGCACCGAGAGGGGCACCGTACTTCAGGTGGGCTCCTCAGGGAGGCACTAGTACCTGGGGGAATCTTATGCCCATGGAAGTCTTCCATCTGCTTCAGCTTCTGAGAGGACACCGGGACAGTGGGTTGCCTTGAAATCTCCTTCACCAGATTAGCCCACTGTCCTTGATCTCAGTTTCCGGCAAAGCTGGGACAAGGGCAAATACTGACAGACTTTCTGCCAGAGCATTGCGTGCATTGCTTTTAGACCGATTGCCAATATTATCCTCCTTCCCCTCTGAAGCTTCTGAGCCTGGCCTTTCTAATCCACCCTTCTATCAGTACGCTGGTCTCCTGCGCTCCAACCAGAATCTTGCATCAGGTGTGACTCAGAGCAGGCCAAAGCTTCTCAGCTGGTCTCCTCAGACCTTTCCAAACTCCTTCCACAAACCTGTTGTAAAGGCTTCCACGCCACACGGCCAGGTAAGGTCACGGCAGCAACACCACTTCTCAAGTGCCTGGTTCTGTCTTGCTGCTATGACTACACAACACCCAGGACTTTAGGGAGGAGAGCAACTTATTTCAGCTCGCAGTTTCCCATCCAAGTGCTAACCAGGCCTGACCTGCTTAGCTCCCGAGATCAGACAAGATGGCCGACGTGGCTGTAGACGTTAGCTCACAGTTGCAGAAGTCCGTTCGTGGGCAGCTGGCAGCAGTGGAGGTGGAGGCAGCTTCGCTTGGCAGTGCAAGCAAGGGGCCAAGTCCCAGAAAGAAGGAAGGAAGAAGCGCACGCCCTTCCAGGTCCAGGTCTAAGCCCCGCCGAATGCCTGTCGTCTAATCAGCCACACACCTGCCTTTATCACTCACCTATAATCCCTCACATGCCTGTAATCCACCCCTCCAGACCAGGCCCCCAACTCCTAAGAGCACATGCATGGTCCATAGATCGTCCGTAATATCCAAACACATGGGACTTTTGGGAGACATCCCAGATCCGAACCACAGTCCACCCCCAACCATAAACGTGTTTTCCTTTAGGGTCTGGTCTTGCTGTGTGTCCCTGGCTGGCCTCAAACTCCTAGCTCAAGGGATCTGCCCACCTCAGCTGCTCAGGCCTCTGCTGAGCCCACAGGTGTGTGCCATAGTGCCTGCTTCGGGCAACTTCGTAAGATGCTTTGGTTACTACCCACTTCGGTTTGCTTTGCAACCCAGTTACTACTTTAGGAACAAGTTTACTGACTCCGAGATAGCCTCCCATCTCTGCTAACACAGTGTCGGTGGCGTGAGTCAGACACTGGCATCTAAAAGAAGAGAATGTGAGCGCTTCAGAGATGGGAGGCTGAGCGCTGCCAAGCGGTGACAATGTACCTACCGTGAGCGTTTTCTCACAAACCCTCCCGCTAGGCAGCCACACTGGAGTGAGGGTCCCAGACACAGGTGGGGCGCTCCCAGGACACTCAGGACAGAGTCCCAGTAAGCCCAAATTGTTGTGAAGGGTTGAGGCTCCAGTGTGCTTCCTGTCTCCGGTCGCTGACACGTGACTGCCTCTCCCAGTCTGTCAGGAAGTGGTGGTTCAAGTTTGTGCTTTAATGATGACCTGGCACCCCTGGAGTTAGTTCAGCTGGGGTGTGAGTCACTCATCGTAAAAGGGATGTGTACCAAAGGAGGGAGGCTTTCCACACGGAAGAGCACAGTCATCACACCACACATCTGGGCCCAAGCCCTGTGACTGTGAAAGTGGGTCAAAGGTTTGTTGGCCAGGTGACTTCACAGGGCCTGACTGTGTCCTGGGGGACCTGCCCTGGAGGGCAAGTGGCCTGGCTTAGGTGGTTGTGACCCGGGTGGTGAGTGAGCCCTTAACCCCCTGCAGAAGGAAAACCCCATGTCCCCAGGTAGAGAGCAGGGGGATCACCTTGCTGTAGCACCAGGAAGGGGGCATTGGATTCTTTTTGCCTTTTATTCTGTCAAATTACAGAATTATAACATTTTAGTTTAAAGCTCTTGATGGGTTTCCTTTGCAATTTCAGATCCGGGCAACACTTTATTCAAGTAGAATCTTCTCACTGTGGTGAGCCAAGAAGGTGGTTGTAGTCAGAAGGGAGCTGGAGGAGGGGGACACGGGGGCAGAAAGAAGACTGGCTTCTTCTGAGTCGCCTCTCTTGTAGGACAGGGACGTGGGCACCTGCTCTGGACTGGAGGTGTCACTCCAGGGGAAGCCCTTGCCTGGCAGTCCTGAGTCCAGTCTTCTGCACTCAGTGCCCACCCACACGTGCATGTACGTACAAACACATGCGTGCACGTGCACACACCCATATACACACACACACACACACACACACCTCAGTTATCCCCGGTGGCCCTTGGTCCAGACGAAAGCAGGCAGCACTTTGCTACCACAGCTGTCTCTCATTGTACTGATTGAGCCGTTCCATTTGGGAAATTTTCCTGGTATTTCTGTTTCTCTTGATTTCTCAGAACATCAGACAACAACGTGGTTTCGGGGATGATGTGGGATTTTAGCACGAGGAACTCCATGTAGGTATTTTGTCTGGGCTTTGGAGGCCTTAGCCAGAATTCTTAACATTTTATCTTCTTTATGTACCAATGCAGGTTGCGTTCATCAGCTTTGTGTTGTGGTCACAAAACACAACATGAAAAGTAGGGTGAGCAGAGGAGGACGGGTTTGTTTTGGCTCTAGCCTTTGTTGCTAATGTCTCAGTCCAAGGCCAGCTGGCTGTGGCAGGGCAGAGCACCAGGTGGGAGGGCACAGTGAGGAAGGCAAGGGAAGCCTGGGCACCCAGGGGGCAGAGGGAGGAAGGGGCTGGGGACGAGATCTGCCCTAGGGCACGGCCCCTGGTGCCCACCTCCTGCTGGCCCTCCGAGGTCTGAGCCCTTAAGTGGGCCCGAGCCTTCGTGATGCATTCGCTCTCTGGGCCCCACCTCTGGCCACAGCTGCACTGAAGGCCAAGCCCTCGGCTCTTGGGTCTCGTGGACATGGCCATGCTTAAACTACTACAGATTTTAGTCATGGAGGTCACAAGCTGCTGACTTCTAGTGCCGAGAAGCAAAATCTTCATCAATACACAACTGACTTTATTAGTTGTTCTTTTTCTCTAGAAATTAACAAAATGATCTGTGCTTGTACTAAAAAACAACAACAACAAAGAAACGGGTATTAATCTTAGGGCATTTGCTATTTTGTAGAAAACACTGAACAAATATGCATATAATCCTTTGGGTGGCTGCTCTCTTGTAGAAATCGATACACACAGACACAGTTCTTTTGTTAATAAAGTGCAGTTGATAAATGTTATTCTGGATATTGTTGTACCACAGACTGTATCTCCCGCAGAACCAGTGATTCCCAAAGCCTCGCGCTTACGTCCTGCGCTTGCGTTTGCTGTGTTGTACTGCTGTGCGTCTCCAGGCCTTCCTCCCTTCCAGGCTTGGCTCAGCTGAAGCTGCCTTTGTCCTCCTCGGCACAGGAAGGACACAGGGCTGGGCACTCCTGTTCTGTTTCCTCCATCACCTGCGAGGCAGCAGCCCTCACCCCCAGGGCATAGCTGCGAACCCTCTGACCTGTCTAGCTGGTTTGCCATGCCTGCTTTTCTTCAGAAACCAGAGTAAAGGCTCCTGGCTGTACCAGCTCCTGCCTGGGCTGGTCTACGTGCAGTCCCAGGGACACATGGAGCGGCAACCCCCCACGGCTTGCAGTTCTCCCACTCTGAATAGGGACACCTGTGCCTGATGTAACTACTCCAAACAAGCCCTGGCTACTTCTTCACACGGTCTGTTAGACTGACGCTGACATCAGTCTTCAGAGGAAGGACTAATTCCTTTCACCCCAATATACACTAAATAATAATGATAATGACAATAATAGTAATGTGTAGACCAAAAATAACCGGGGTGGCCACAGAAGGGGGAGGCCTGGTCTTCCACACAGGGCCTCCTGGAGGCCTGGAGTGGGCATGGGAGGGTGAGGCCAGATCCTCCACGTGGAGCCCCCTAGAGGCCCGGACAGGCAGGACAGGGAGTGGCCCAGTTGTTGACATGTGCTCATGGGTCTCGAAGACCACTGCTTGAAGTGAGAGTGAGGCCAAGCCGGCCTAGGACCACCTCATGGCTTGTGACACAGGGAGAGGTCCCTTCCTAGTGAAGAGATGAGATTGTCACACCAGACCAAAAGTCCTTGGCGTCTTGAAGAGTGGATAATGTGCACCTCCTGGCGCTTCTGGGCAGGACTTGCTCTCCCCTTGGGAGGATTCAGAGATGTTACCCAGAATCCAGCCATTTCTGCCATGCTGTCCGGTGTTCAGGGAGCAGGAGCAAGAGCAGGAAAGGCACTCCCTGGCACCATAGGGGCACACACCCAGGATCCCAGGATGCTCTGCGCTGTCCTCAGCAGATTAACCTCAGGAAGAAGAAGCAGGAGGCTCATGCCACTGCGGGGCTGGGGGAGCCAGGAGCCAGTGCCCCGCGGTCCTGCCTGGTGAGAGCGTCGCAGTGCGTGTGTGGTGTGTGGGTGCTAGTGTTGTGACGGTGTGAGAATGCCCTGTGAGGGTGTCACGGGACAGGGTACAAGTGGTCCCTGAAACAGGTACAGGAATGCAGGCCCACCGCGCCC
>PVKB01003216.1:0-99979 GCA_004027205.1 Ctenodactylus gundi | reverse complement strand
AGGCAGGAGGATCGCTGTGAGTCTGAGGCCAGCCTGGGCTGCGTAGCTCAGGACCAGCCAACTACAGAGTGAGACTCTGTCTCAAAAACAAACAAACAACCCCCAAAAGTACAAACTTAAAGATAATGCAGACCTTGGGAATGGAGGCATGCTCTGTAGCCAGAGCTGGGCATGTTTTTGTCTTTTTTTTTTTTTTTTTGAGAGTTAAGGAATAGAAATCTGCAATCCATAGAAAGTTGGAGCTAAGTCACAGGTCAAAAGACAATGGTTCATCTTACAGGTGAAAATTTTACAGAAGAAGTTTTCCACCCAGCCTATAGGCCTATAGTTCCCTTTTTTATTTTTTATTTTCTTTGTGTTCTCTCTCTCTCTCTCTCTCTCTCTCTCTCTCTCTCTCTCTCTCTCTCTCTCTCTCTGTGGTACTGGAGTCCATGGTCTTTACACCAAACTACACCCCCAGCCCATTTTTATTTTTGAGTAACTAAGTCTCTAAGTTGCCCAGGCAGGGCTTGAACTTAAGTGTTCTTGGGTTACAGGCCTGCACTTGTGAGCCCTATTCCCTTCTTTTCTTCAGGTGAGTGAGCTAACATTTTGCCCAGAAGCATCCTTTGAGCTCTGACTCTGATTAACATCGGGTCCTGACTTTATTTTATCAGTCGAGTTTCTTTGTAGACTCGATGTATCTCTAAGTGATTTGGGGCAGGATGGGCCAGAAAGGAAGAAACGTAAATAAATTCAGAATGACCTCAAGGGTCTTTGTGTCCCAAAGCTGCAGTCTCCTTAAAAGCACAATTTTTTAACAATGGTGTTTTGTTTCCTTTCTACTTCTCTTATTTCTAACCTATCCTACCTTAAGAGTGTGATGGTTTGTGTGTCAAGCCAAGTGTGTGATAGTGTGCGTGTGTATGTGTGAGAGGCTGTGTAATAGTCTTAGTTACCATTTCGTCGCTGTGACTCAACACCTGACCTCCACAAATTAGGGGAGGAGAAGTTTCATTTCAGCTCAGTTTCCGAGGCTCACAGTCCACTCGGGAGTGGTCAGCAACAGTGGAAGGACATGACAGAGGCAGAGGTGGAGGCCGCTGCTCACGACATTGCAAACAGGAAGCCGAGTCTTCATCAAGTCAAGTCCTGGAGGAAGGTGGCAGCATATATACACTTCCAGGTCCCGTACCATTGATCCAGCCCTTCTGGGACCTGCCTCAGTGTTCTGCCCCTTCCAGGTGTGGTTCTAATTGACCACATGCCTGTAATCCAGTCCGCATGCCTGCAGTCCACCCCTCCAGGCTAGACCCCAGCCTCCCAAAGCACATGGTTCCACAGGCAATCCATAACACAAATACATGAGACTTTTGGGGGATGTTCCAGATCCAAACCACAACAGTAATATTGTATGTGGGTGTGAGGGTGTGCGTGTGGTGGTGTGTATGTTACCACAAGTGTGCAATGGTGTGTGTGCATACATGTGAGAGGGTGTGTAATATATGCTCACAAGTGTGAGTGTATGTGGGTGTAAAGGTGTGTGTGTAATGGAGTGACTGAGCGAGTGTACGTTACCATGACTGTGTCAGAGCGTGAGAGAGTGTGTGTCTGTATATGAGGGAGGGTGTGACTGAGGGTCTACATGCACCCACGATTTTTTTCCTTCTTTTAAAATGGCTCCTGCTTATGTCACCGCCTGTATGGCTGCTGAGCCTTGTCTCTGATCTGGGATCCCGGGGTCTTTTTTAGGGGGAGCGCACACCGTGTGTGTAGTACCCACTACCTGCAGGTTGGTGTTTCAGAGGCCAGGGCAGCCAGCTGCCAACAATTCCCACTTCTCCCAATCTGAGCTTACCTTGGGCTGGTCTTCCTTCCTTCTGATCTGTGGACACTGGCAGCTCAGGACTGCACTGAGTTGGCTGCTTTTTTCCTCCTCTTCCGATGTGACTTCAGGGTTTCTGACCCGCCCGCAGCCTCCTCTCCGCTGTTGTGTGCTCCATCTTCTCCCAGCTCCGTCAGATGTTCCGGTCCCCGTGAGCTTTCCTCCGTCCGCAGCTGCCTGCGGCTCCAGCCGTTTGTAGCCGGCTGCGGCAGCTTCCGGGACCGTGGGGATTTTTTTCTCTGCTTTTGATGATCCTCTGGAATTTCTGGCCTCCCCCTGGCCTCCTTTCAGTTGTTGGGGTGCTCCTCGCTTTCCTAGCTACACCAAACACACTTTTTCTAACTAAATTCTCGACTTTTTAAGTGGGTCAATGAGAAGACATTGTGTAGCGCTGTTACTCGGCCGCCATCTTGACCGGAAGTCACATGTGCCCACAATTATGAGAGGATCATGTGCGTGAGATGTGTGTGTGTTTGCAAGACAGAAGGTATGTGTGTGTGACTGTGAGAGTTGAGTGAGGTGTCAGCTGTGTTGTGAGCACCAGGCCAGACCTCTCTGTGTGTGCCAGTGTCCCGTGTGTGAGCCCTGGGGGTGCTCTGAATGTCTGTGTCCCTGTCAGGCTGTGAGCATGGTGTGAGTGTGGTTCAGTGTGACTCAGAACCTTGTATTGAAATTTGGCCTCTGGCATTGTGTTAGGGGAGGATACGTGGCATTTTGAGCTGGGGCCCTGGGAGATGGTCAGGATCAGGTACTGTTGGCGGGTGGATCCGGATGCCTGGGGCACCAGAAGGCCTACCCCCTCATCATCCTCGGGGAGGCCCTGGGTGACTATCGCCAGGTGTGGCCTCTGAGACTGGGCCTCCGGTACCGCAGGCTGGAGTAAATGCCCATCTGTGAAAATGTGCTCCACCTGCAGTGTTGCGTCACTGGCCACTGCGAACCGATAACTCCATCTTTTCTGTAAAGTGGGCAAGGCCAGAATTTGGGCCCGTACACTAGCATGGCTTCTTTGTTTGCTAAGCATGAGATACTTCCAGACCTGCTGGTAAAGGGCTGGTTCCCTCCCAGTGCCCCCAACCTGGTCTCCAAGTTGTGCTGCACACAACTGGATTTGTGCCCTGGAGTCTCCACAGATTCTGGTGGCGACTCAGGAAGCAGGGAGCTTCTGTCCCACCTACCATCCAGAGGTGTTGTGGTGTTAGTCCTTTATTTCTACAGAAAATTTGATACCAGTCTTTGTGTGTTTTATACTAAAGGATAGGTAGAAGGTTAATGCGGAAGTAATTATGCTCTTAACTGAAGTGCGCAATTAAGAGATAATTGAAAAGAATAGATAAGGTCTGTGGGAGTTCCTCTATTTCTGCCTTGTGTAAAGCCAAGACAAGTTATTTTGAAGGTTCTTCTAAATTAACTTCCTATATGCAGAGGACATGGGGGTTAACTGAGTGACTTTGGGACAGGGAGCCACACAGAAGTGGCCACTATCAATTCCAAGGCCGGGCTTCTAATTTCGTTTCTTAGTGATAATTTTTGGTAACATACATGGGCATATGCAGAAAACCTGTGATAGACTCACACCCTGCGTCGGGGAGGGTGACATGGCACTGTGCAGGCCAGGCCCCAGGGGCTGCTGGGGCCAGGGAGGAGAGGGCCTGGGCTGGCACCATCAGCTAGACCTCAGTTCATAGAGAGAGTGTTGAAGAACTGAAATATCAAGTGAAAATTCTGTAGATAAGACAGATGAGGGGCAGGACACATCCAGGGAATTAGGGGTGCTCTCAAGGACCATGGGTCATGGGGCTGGAGTGTGGGGACAGGCTGTGCAGGTACCCTGGCCCCTCCTGAGCCCTTGTGAGCATGCCCTGCGGGCCTTGGGGTGCATGCTGGAAAGGAGAGACAGGGTGGACCCCTTGGGGGCTCCAGGATAAAGGGGAGAGCAGGGCTTCTTATCCCTGTGACCCTAGAGCCACGCACCAACTGTGGGTCTGTACCTATCCTTAATTCCATCTGTATCCGTAGACTGTGCCTGTAGTTACGACTACCACAGTGTGTGTGCATGTGTGTGCGAGTGAGTGTGCACGCTGGTGGGGCATCGAGATGTACGCTTGTCCTAGTCACTCATTTGTGGCTGGGACACAATACCCAACACCACTCGGGGAGGGAAGGTCTATTCTTGCTCCCGGTTGAAGGAGGTGTCAGCCCACTGAGGGGTGGCCGGCAGTAGCAGAGGGTCGGGTGGCTCACGGCACGACCGGAGGAAGGATCGGGGTGAGGGTGAAGCCCGGGCAGGAGTATGTCCTCTGGGCCGCCCTCGGTGACCCACTGCACACCCAGCAATCTGCACACCCTGCCGGGTCCCAACAGCTCCTGAACTCCATAGATCATCCACAGCGTCCAAACACCTGAGGCTTTTGGGGACATTCCAGATCCAAACCACAACAACCGTGAATGTTCAAGTGAAAAAAATATTACAGCCCAAAGCCGCACTTCTATCATCCTTCAAGACACCCATCACGCACTTCAAACACACAGGGCCCCTCGGCCCAGCCGCCGTCGGGAGCCGTCTGGCAGCCCTACGCCGCGCCTCGGTGGTGAAGGGTGAGCGGTGCGGTGAGGACCGCTGCCGAGAGCCCCGCGCGTCAGTCACCAGGCCCGGCGCCAGGTGCTTCCAGCCCTTCTCAAGTCACGAGGACCACAGAAGGTTAAGGTTTGAACCACTTAAGGACGTCGAGGAGGACGTCGAGGCAGCCGGGACGAGGCCAGGAAGGACATGCAGGGGAGAGGGTGCCGGGGGCTCCTGAACGGGGCAAGAGCAGTGGGGCAGGAAGGGCAGTCAAAGCGGCGCCACCTGCGCGGCCCTCATGGGAATGTGCCTTGAACCACCATTTAAGGAATGTAAACACACTGTGCTTTTTGTTGCGGCTCACCTGACCGATTGTTTATCCACACGTACCTGGAGGCTTTTAAGGTGGGGAAGTGGGGTCTTGCTGCACTCCCTGCGCTGCCTTTGACCTTCCGGGTTGCAGCCGTCATGCCGTCTCAGTCTCCCTAGCAGTGAAAGCGATGTGTGTGTGCCACTGAGCCCGGATACAGTTGTGTGCACATGTGCGTGTGTCTAGAATTTTTATTTATTGCCTATCTACTTATTTATTTTTGAGGCATTGGGGTGAAACTCGGGCTCACTGGGCAGGTTCTCTATCCTGAGCTACAGCCCCAGTTAGAAGCTCCAGACCAAGGCGTTCACAGGCCAGAGGGGCAGACCGCAGCCCCGGCCCGGATCCCGGTGCCCCGTGGTGGTGGAGGCAGACCCGCAGAGTCCTCTCTGTGCGTCCCATATCCATCCTCCACGCTGAGAATTCCACGTCCTCGGAGAGGGACTGCTGGCTCCATATTAACTTTGCCTCTGTGAAAACTTATTTCCAAATAAAGTCATGCACTGAAGACTGGAGTTAGGATTCCAATAGGTCTTTTTTAGGGGGAGGACACAATTCAACCCGTGGGAGGGTCCTTCACCTCAAGTTAGGGGCCTTGTGAGTCTGCACCCCATTCCTGGTGTCCAGGTCCCCAGAGGCAGCATTCCTGTGGCTCAGGGCTCAGGGCAGAGGCCCCAAGGAGCGGGTGGCAGGGGATGCTCGGAGGGGCTGGGCTGGGCCCTGGCCGCGTCCGGGGCCCTGGGTCACTGCTGGCTCTGTTTTCTTCTCCCCCTGTTTGTCGTTTGCCCCGACCCTTGGCTACACCCTTACACTTTGTTTAAAGGATCTGGAAAAGTTGTCAGTCTTGATCTTCGGAGAAATTGCCCCAATTAGCTGCTTTAACTTTTGAAGATGTGCCCCTAGCTGGGTGGAGTGGCACAGGACGCTGAGGCAGGAGGATCCCAAGTTAAATTTTTTAGTTATTTTTATTGCATTATAGTTCTGGATCGTACAGAGCCTTCCTGTGTAACAAGTTTGCGCGTTGCCTGGTGATAGAGAGAGACTATCTCAAACAAAAAAGACTCCAGGCCGGGGTGGCGCTCAGGGGAAGGTGCTGGGTTCAGTTCTCCTGTACCGCAAAACAAAAGGCAGCACCTGTAGCAGAGGGAGAAACCCAAGGTGGAGAGGGGCACCTGTGTTTTATTTGTTTATAGTTTGTATTTGCAGTACGGAGGATTGCACCCAAGACCTCTCACTGAGTTGCTTCTCCAGCTCATTTTAAATTTTATTTTCAGACAGGGTCTCACTAAGTCACAAGTTGTCCAGGCAGGTTTGAACATGGATCCTCCTGCCTCGGCTTCCTAGAAAGTGGGGGTGGCGGGCTGGCACCGCCATGCCCAGATCAGGCAGCTGTTTCTGAAATGTCCTGAGGATAGCCGTGGCTTCGTGCCACCTGGTGGGATTCTGTTTGTTGGTGAACTTGGCCTTGCCTGGGGAGCGCTTCTGTTCCGGGTGCCCTCTGGGGTGCATCTCTGTCGTTCCCAGCAGACGACGGTGTCCTCCGTGTCCTCCGTGCCTCCTGCTCGGTCCATCTGCCCGCTTGCCTGGCATTCTCCACGACACCGCCGTCACAAGCTGGACTCACGGTGAGTCCATGTCTCACCCTGTGTGGGTGAGGCGTCTGGACCCATGAGGAGAAGGCACTGCCACCCACCCCTGCTGGGCTGCTCTGGGGTCCTGTGAGCCTCTGGCACCCGATGTCTGTGGGAGGCACGCACTGGCGTCTTCTCTTGCTGACGCTTTCGATCAACGCTTGTTCCTTCTGAAGCTGGGGATCGTGGGCCAGGCACGGTTCACCATGTGTCCTTTCTCACGGCCCACCACAGTCGGCCAGGGCTGCCATCCCAGCCACGGTGGTGCCCAGGCAGCGGATCCATGTCCCCTCTGCCCCGGAACGCAGCAGGTGCCGGACAGTTGCACAGGACGCCATGCAGCGGACATGACTTGTCCTAGCTGGCCCTGAGAGGCCGAGTCCCTGAGGAGCAGGCAGGAAGGGGGTGCAGGGCCTCTACGAGGAGGAATCCTCTGCAGGGTCGCCACCAGCCACCAGACGTGGCACCTCCCCCACCCCCCGGGGCTCTTCCAGCAAATATGTCGCTACGCCAGGTCACCCCGAAGCTTGGGGACCCATCCTGGTGTCTCAGCCCTGGATCCTGAGCTAGATGCAGCACTCTCGCTCTCTCTCTCTCTCTTTCTCTCTCCCCCCTCCCCCCTCCCGCCCCCCAGTACTGGGAAGGGAACCCAGGGCCTTCACTCTCAGCCACAAACCCAGCTTTTTATTTAACTTAATTTATATATTTATTTAGTTATTTTTGAGACGGAATATTGCTAAGTCTCTGGAGTTACCAAGGCTGGGCTCAAACTCACGATCTTCTTGCCTCGGCCTGCCAGAGTGCTGGGTGGGGGGCTCCAAACGCACAGTCTTCTCCTTTGTAACCCAACTCAAGCCTGTTCGTTGTGTCTTTTCCTTTTTTTGTAATGGTAGACACTGAACACGGGTCTTAGCTCTAAGCCCCGTCACCACTGACAGGGCCTTGCAAACGTGTTAGATTGTCCAGGCTGGGCTGGAACTTGTGATTTCCCTGCGGCAGCCTCCCTAAGTGCTGGGATTATAGGTCTGTGCCACTGGGCCCAGCTTCAGGTACTTAAAAAATCTTTTTACTAATTTTTTCAGAAGTTTTATGTATGTATGCATGTATGTGTGTATTTCTTTTTAAGGTAGGGTCTCCCTCTATAGTCCAGTCTGGTTCTGAACTCACTATGTAGCTCAGGCTGGCCTTGAACTCACAGCAGTCCTTCTGACTCAGCCTCCCAAGTCATGGGATTGCAGGTACGGGCCACCACCCTCAGCATATGGGATGCTGGGGAACTGAACCGAGGACTTGCACTTGCTAGGTAAGCGCTCTAATTGCTGAACTATGCCTGCAGCCCCAGTATATTTTTTTCATACTACACTAACACAAAACAGACTGAGATTTGAAACCATTGTCTGAAAGCACAAAAAATAATTCAGCATCATTTTTTTAAAATAAAAGGAAATACGTGTTCGCTAGAAGCTTGAAAGTACACATTTTAGAGAGAATACTCATAATTCCACTGTCATGACAACTTTCAATATTTTCTGATATTCTTCTATTATTGATTTCTAACATAAAATATACAAGATGAGTCATACGATATAAAGTATCTGAGAATCTTTTATTTTTGATGGCTCAGAGTGGTTCAGTTATGATTGTTTGATATAAAAATCATTTCCCATTTTTACTTAAAATACATTTCCTGCTATATTTCCTTAAAATATATTATTCCTTGAGATGAAGTTTCTGGAAGGCAGTTATGAGGGAACATTTTAAAGTGTTCTGAGATATATTTTCAAACATATTTCTAATGCATACAGAAAGGATGGTAGCATTTCATATCTGCAGGCACTTGTGAAAATGGTTACTTGTCTGAATCTCCATCATTATTTAAAAAGATAACTGTGAGGTGGGTGAGAAAACTGTCTCATTTAAATTCTGGTTTTTGGAATAAGTCATCATTTTATTCTTTTCATTGGTCATTTGTCATTTTTATGAAATTGTAAGGAATTTTTATTTTTCTGCTAAAAGAAATACTATTTGTAAAGAAAACTGCTGCCTTTCTTTTGTTGTGGCCATACTGGGTCAACGTCCAATTGGCTTTGGTGGTTCCCGGATGTCTGGTTTTCTACAGTGACGGGGTTGTAACCAGTTATTATCAATGTTTATATCTCGGGTCACTTTGTTCCAGACGTGGCTGCTAGCGAGTTCCCTTGCCCTGGTTCTCGGTGAGACTGGGTGTTGTTTCTGCCCCAGGCCTGGCTACGCGTACTTTTAAAGAGCACCCTACGCTTCCCATCTCCGGAGTCCAATGCGTGTGTTTCCCCTACACGTTTTTATCTCTTGGTTTGGGTTATTTTTCCCCTTATGTTATCATTGCCAGATAATTTTTAGTTGGATGTTGACTACTGCATGTAGAAATGTGTAGAGGAGGTTTGGAATCTGGGTGGTTTTTTTTTTTTCCCCTCTGTGGTACGGGGGATTGACTCCGGGACCTTGGCACTGGGCTTTACATGAGTGTCTTACCTCCAAGAAGGATTTCTGTTCCTCAAACCAGGCCCGTTGGTTGGCAAGTCCTTTCCATTCAGCCCTGGGCAGGCATGATTTCCTCCTTCTACTAAATCAGACAGTGAACATGTTTTATGTTTAGGATTACCTATTAAGTTCACTTCGTACTGCTCGCTCAGCCTGGGTAGAGAACTTGATGTCCACATCTTTAACACGCTCCAACTATGGCAGCAAGCTGTTGCAAGGAAGACCCTGGGGGCCAGTGGAGGATCAAGAGAGGCTTACTACAGTACCCAGAGAAGGACCAGCCAGGCTGGGGCACAGACCCCTTTCCACCAGAGTCCGGCCCTGAACGGAATTTTAACAGAGTTTCTGTAGTCAGATTTTACAATACACACAAGAGTTCATGTAACAAACAAGACACGGCTGGTGCATTTAGGACAATACATATTGGGTGCAGCTGGGCCTGCTTCCATCCTTGTTTCAACTTGGGTTTCAGGTACATTGTTTTTCTCTGTGCCACTGAGGTTAGTGTTGGGGGTAGGTACCCGGGGGCTTGGGCAAGCAAGCTAATTCTAGAAGCTAAGGAAGCTGGTGAGTAACAGGGAAGACATTTTACTCTTTCAAAACATCTAGTGAAACAAGCTCATGCCAGGGGACATAGTCCCGGGAGGGAGAGCACGGGGCTTCGTCTGGGGAAGGTTTTGAGGTGTGCATGGTCACAGCAGTAGGAGGAACCACATTCCCTTCCACAGGGGCATGAGGCTTATTGTGTAATTCCTGGTGTAATTCCTTGGAGGGTGTTTCTCCTCCAAGCATGAACTAACCTAAATGAGGCAAGGATGATTGACATATAAGCCAGCTGGCTGAGGAGGGGACCCAGCTCGGATGTGGGAGGCACTGGCCAACAGGCTTGGAGCCTGAGTGGAAGACTTCTAAGGGCTGGCAGGAGAAAGTGTGCCCCTTGTGAAGAGCTCCCAGCTCCCTGAGCAGACGAGTGCTTTAAGGCCGTCACCTTTGGATGTGGGTCTGCAGGTCTCCAGTTCTTCGGCTTCCAACACAGACTCACAGGCCTACTGTATCAAGCGGCCAGTGCCATTGGAGAAGACTGGGCACTGCTGGGTAAGCTGGTCTGCCCGTGTGTGTGCCAGCGTTGCCTGACTCACAGGCGGCAGCTTGGCACTGTTTTTTTTTTGAGACAAGGTCATGCTCTGTAGCCCGCTGGTCCTGAACTCACTATGGAGCCCAGGCTGGCCTGGGACTCATGGCAATCCTCCTGCCTCAGCCTCCTGAGTGCTGGGATCACAGGTGTGTGCCTCCACACCTGGCTTCGTGTGTGCTGAGAATTACACTCAGGGCTCTGAGCTTGCTAGGCAAGCGCTTTATCCGCTGTGCCGTTCCTCCAGCCCCAGCTTGGCACTCGCATCTTGTGGTAGGTGAGGTCGGTGCATGGGCTCTGCTACCTCTGAGCCAAGCCCTCCCGGGAGGCAAGGTGCTCGGGCTGCGGCGAGAGCCGGACTTCTGCAGGGACGCAGAGGGCCTCATCACGCCGGTCCCGACCCCTGGACCGTCTCCTTCTCTGGCAATGTTGCTGCACTGTCCTCCCCAGGCCTCGGTTCTTCTTCTCTGAGTCACCTGGTCTGTGGGCGCACAGTTGCCAACATGACCCCCGGCGTCGATGGGTGCGGCCTTCTCACCTCCTTTCTCACACCAGTCACGTGGCTTTTCTCTCTGTTTCTTCACCCGCTGAGCCGTGCCATGGCCCCGGCCCGGCGCTTGGCTCTCTCCCGTGGGGGCCCGGGAGCAGCCCCTCGCACGGCCTCCCGAGGTGGGACCGGCGGCTCTACAGTCTCCGGCCAGCCGTAGCCACTTGCGGTGAGTCCCGTGGGGCTCTCTGCTCTTCCACTTGCCGCTCAGATAAAATGCCAAGGAAGTGAAAACTTCCCGAGGAGTTACAGGATTAAAGAAGAAAAACGATTTTTCTTTGCTAGTTCTAAGCATGCTATAGAATGAAATACCACTGTGAGACACTAAAATATTAGATCTGTATTCTCAATTTATTATTTGCACGTTCTAAGTTCAGTGTCTCAACTGGCAACTTGGGTAAGTCCTGAGTGTGCCGAACAAGTAACCAGGAAGGCCCAAGGGCAGGTTTGTCCCCGCGGGTCCTGTTGCTGTAGAATTCACACCCTCCCACTCACTCCTGTGGGAGTCCTCAACTGCATCCGTCCCACTGCAGGGGCAGGAAGACGGGTTTCCTGCCTGACAGTCGCCCCAGCTGTCCGGTGCGGGCTTCCTGGAGCCAGGGAGGCGGGGGAGGCAGTGGCAGGGCCTACGGTGCTGGGGAGGCTGGGGAGGGGAGTCCTCTTCCTCCAGCCTCTGGGGACCACGGGGTGCTGGAGGGCACTACTTGGCAGTGGGCCACGGACAGTTATGTCCCATTAAGGAGGAACAGGCAGAGGGCAGGAGTGGCCACAACAAACAGGGGGTGTCCACGCTGGCAGCAGGCGACAGCCAAGACAGCCCCGGCACAGGACAGCCCCAAGACCCCTCCAGGGGCAAGTTAGGGCCGGGTCTCTTTCCCTTTGCCAGCGCCAGCCTGTCTCACTGTGGCTGCGTGGTCCAGGTGTCCCCCTGACGTGTTTGTTCTACTAAAGGAGCACACGACCACCAGTAACTAAATACTGCAGTTTTTATTAATTGTAAACTCATTTTCATCTGTGCTGTTTTTGCACACATATTAAATCTGCAGCCTCGAGGAGAGTACGTTTCCTTTTAGTAAGTAGAAGAGTTGATATTTTAACATTAAAATATAAAATAGAGGAAGAGTGATTTCTTTTTTGCTTGATTAAAACCTCTTTGGTCTGCAAATTTCTCTGGGTTTCAGATAGCACACGAAATCACTCCAACAAAAAGCATATATGACTTTTCTCAAAAAATTTAATTGCAGAACTGTTTACAGGAGGTATCAACAGTACAGAAATTGAAGGGGAAAGGCATGATCTTAGAGGAGTCTGGGGCCAGTAGAAAGCTCGCTGTTATTATCAGCAGAGGGTGGAAAAAAGTCATAAAAAACCCTCCCCAAAATCCTCAAATGCCTTAAAATAACGACCTGCGTTCGGATGAGCAGTCACTAGTCACTAGCAAGAACCAAGACGTGTGGAGAGGAGCAACCGTACGGTCAGGGCTTGGGGTTAGGCACGAGGATGCGGCCAAGGAGGTTTCACTGGAAGACTCAGAAAACCACAGGAGATAAGGTGACGTGGAGGGGGCCAGCGCCCGCCAGAGGTGGCTCTGTACAGAGGCGACTGCTTGGCGCCGTCCATCCATGAAGGGCAGGGTTTTGTACGTGTATGTATTTATACATGTACCACAACACTTCTGTCTCAAACCGGAAGCAGACAGCACTTTCCTGGTTCTAGTTCCTTGACTGTCTGTAGGGAGGCACTGCCCTCAGTCCCCAGGCCACACCTGGGTATTTGGCCTGCACTGTGTGCGTGCTGGGGATGGACGGATCGTGTCCCTGTGCAAGGTCCTGTATGAGAGGGAAGTGGCTCCTCGTGAGGCAGCGAGAGATCAAAACAGCCCAGGGCCTACAGCTTGTCCGGGCAATCCTGCTGAGCCCTCTGAGTTGGCCACCCGGTTACTGTGGTGGACGGTGGAGAATTAGGGTGAATAAGAGGCTGGCTCTGGCTCCCCGCAAGCCCCACGGTCAGCTCACTTTCCCCCACCATGTCTGCAAACTCTACTGAGTCTGCAGGTTCAGAATAAGCACCAGGAAGGAAGAATTTTTGACATCGGAGGAGGGAAGCAAATCCTACTCCCTTAACTCGAGAATCTCCACAATCTCTCAGGAAGGAGTGTGTCGTGGGCGATCAAGCTTTCCCCTTGGAGTCTTCTGCCAGGGGTTAGATTGGAGCTGAGATGACTGAGCACTGCCCGAAGAGCCAGTGAGGGAAGAGGGCCTGTCCCAGGGCGCCGGGGTGTGCAAGAGACCGCCGCGGGGTGGCGCCACGCACCCGCAGGGCGCTGGGCATCCCAGCCGCCCCACCTGTGACGCGTCCGGGTTTTTGTCTTCCTGCTTCCAGGTTTAGGATTTCTTTGTCATCACTTTAGTGTTCAGTTTGGTATCTGTTCCTTGTACCTGATGCACAAGGGTGAGACCCTGGCCTAACTGGGCTGGCACTCAGTGAGGGTTCTTGGAAGCACCCAGAACCTGAGGTCAAAGCCCGACCCCTTCCACCCCATCCTCTCCATTTCCCATCCCTCACGACGCTCGCTGCTGACACCCACCTGGCCAAGGCAGGGGCCCTGCGAGGACTCCGGGCGCCACCTCTCCATGCTGGGGACAGCATGCCGGGAGGCCAGCTCAGCATCCTCAGCCACCATTTACATGGTGACCTCTCCCAAGGGGGCTGACGGGCTTCAGAGCCACCGTGTCCCCAGTCCTCACACTGGCTGCGAGGGGATTCGGCCACGAGCCACGTTACAGATGCGAAAATCGAGGCAGGATGTGGGAATAAGGCCAGGCAGCTTGATGAAGCTCCTCGTGGTGCCTGGCACCGTCTCAGTCACTTTCCAGGCCTGGTCTGCCCTGTGCCTCCAGCCTCCAGCCCTCCGTGCACAGGGGTCTGGGCGGTGGCCTCTGCGCACTACACGTGTGCTACTGCACCATGTGTGCTGCTGCCCAGGCTCGCTGGAGGCAGCAGGTGAACGGCCCCTGCTGCCCCAAACCAGTGCAGAGTGCCCTGGATGGGTGCCAGGCAGCGAGAGCAAGTGAACTTCCATGTTTCCCTGGAGTTGAACATCTGCATTGATCCGACGCAGGCCATGTTCTTGTCTCTGAAGCTCACAGGTTCCTTTTGAGTTTCAAGCCTTTGGATACCCAGGTGTGACCCCAGACTCCCAAGAAGTACGGTGATCTCCGAGACCCCTTGGAAGTACGGAAAAGCATGGTGTGAATGCTAGGTAGCTAAGCTACTATAGTGGCTCGCCCTAAACTACCTGACTAATGTGTTTCATCTACAGAAAAATAAATGAAGTCCGAGCCTGGAGAAAAGATGGCTGGGAAACTGACACACGACCAAGCACAGGCTGTTCGGGCCCATTTTGGGAAAGGAGTTTCTGTTTTCCCAGGTGGCCACTCTAGGTCAGGCTGCGGCCCACGGCGGCACCCCGTGCCTTCCCACGCCCAGTGCTGCTGACTGGGACACGTCCTCTCTCAGCTCCCGCTGGGTCTTCCTACCGCCTCTGTCACAGTGATGGTCTAGCTACGGCTGGGGTTAGCCTGAGTTCACTATGGCAGGGGACAGCCTCTGTCCCTTGGGACACGCTGGGGGCCCGTGCGCACCTGGCCAGGCCAGCCTGCCTTGTCCCTTGAGCACGGCCTCACCCGGGAACCTCTCACTGAACCTCAGGGCTCGGAAGGGCTGCAAAGGGCAGGCTCCATTCTCACCTGGAGTGAGCCCGGGGGTGGGCTGGTCTGCTTCTCCCCCACCTCCAGGCTGTGCCAAAAGGCTTGGCCCAAATCCCACAGCTGTTCCCTAGGGCACGTCCGGTGGCACTGTAGGCACCGACCTTGGGTCTACCACGCTACCTTTCTTGGTGGTGGAGTCTATCCGCGTGTGGCGTGCCTCACAGGCCCGACACGGCAGAGGAGGTGCGAGTGGCCGGCACAGCAACCGGTAAAGAAAGTGGTGTGCACAGCCGTCACTGAACAGTACATTAAAAAGGCAAAACTCAGGACAGGACAGGCAGATGAGCCCCGCAAGAGACCGCAGGGACCAGGCTGCCTCCTGGACACGGAGGCCGGGAGGGCACTCCCTCTACCTGGCAGGTGACTGACTGGTGGCTTTCTTTTTTCACAGAGGCAACCTTGAATGTAATTTGTATTTTTTTCTAAAATATATATATTTTTTCATTAAGTACCTGAAGTCTTCAGGATCAATCTGGAGTTGAAAAAATCGACAACATTTCCTTTTAAACAAAAAGTGTAATTTTTTGGTATACAACAGCTGGATGCCTTACACGGCACCCTAGGGTAGGGATATAAATTTGCTGAGAACATGGTAACAACGTTACCGACGATGTGGTTTTACATTAAACACCACAGTGACCGATGACGGTGGTGGGTGGGTGGCACTGGCGCGCTCTG
Source organism: Ctenodactylus gundi (assembly GCA_004027205.1). NCBI lineage: Eukaryota > Metazoa > Chordata > Mammalia > Rodentia > Ctenodactylidae > Ctenodactylus > Ctenodactylus gundi. The sequence goes on along the minus strand of PVKB01003216.1, from coordinate 84,904 downwards.
TGGGCAGGCACTCCTCTGGGTGCTGAAAGTCAGCGCGGGCACCCGCCACGGCACCAGCCTGCGGTGTGAGCAGGTGGTCCCGAATGCTCGCAGCTCCCCAGGGGCCGGCTCCACGTCTAGGGCCGAAGGCGTGTGGCTCTTGGGAGCACAGGCTTCGAGGCGCTCTTCCTGGGAATCACGTGTTCTTGTTTTCCTCCGTGTCCTCACGTCTGTCTGCGCTCGGAGGCGTGGTGGGAGGAGCACCCCTCGGCCTTGGCCGCACGCCGGGAAGGGGCGGAAGCCACTGCCGTGGGCGGCCGCAGCACTGCCAGCAGCTGGATACACAGAGACATGGCTCATCTCCCTCCACAGTGGAGTGTCGCCTGCTGAGAAGCGGAGGTACTGCCCTGGCCACGGACACAGCAGGTGGCACCACCGCACAGTCTTCTTTGGAACCTAGAGAGCCACGTGGGCACATTCCTGGACTGAGCAGGGACCACTGCGTGAGCAGTGCTCCCCAGGGGTGTGCTAGGCTGGGACGTCTGGGGGTTGTCAGATAAAAAGCGAGAGTACAAACCGAAAAGCAACCCAAGCCAGGGAGTGCTCTGTTCAAGTTGGGATCAAGGACTTAAGACAAATAACTATCGTCTAATTTTACAACTTGCTTCGGTGTGTTTCTGACTAAGTTCCAGGAAATGAGACAAAGCCATCACTGCCAGGAGAGACGTGGATGTGGGCAGGTGGTGGACACGCGTGCATCGGACAGTTCCTTGATCTACAAGTACGCGTTGGTTCCGCCCGTGGTTACTTCTAAGGAGTAGTGCCTCCTAAACAATGCATCATCCTTCAGGTCTAAAATGCCAGTGTCACAGGTGTACTTGCTTTAGACATAGTGGAGTAAGTACAGGAAGCAGCATGATTATTGGACGCTATTCAGGATTCAGGTATTTATTCAGGTAGAAAAAGGCTTTGAACACTCTGGGGGAATAGGGTTCAGTTATAGAAGAATATTTCAGGGATTTTTTTTTTGCATTTTTCAAGGATATACATTCGTACTGATTTTTGCTTCCAAATATATTTTAAGGCTGTTTGGTAAAATATATACCAGATATGAGGCTCGATTTACAGGGTTTTGTTCTTAAAGGGAATTAACTACTCAGCTTTAGAAAAGTAAAACTTTGAAGCTTGACATGCTGTAGTACCCACGGTGCCCCAGCGAGCCCCATGCGTGGTGGGATGTGGACCATGGGCGGGGGAAGGAGCAGCCGGTCAGCACACGCGGCGCCTCTCGGAGTCCATGAGTGCTCACGCCGTCACGCTGCGGGGGCTGGGGACATAAAGTGCGAGTCACAGAGAGAAAACAAAGTGCTAGGGGCCGTCGAGAGCTCCCGCCTGCGGCTGGCACACGGCGCTCCCTGAAGCAGCAGGAAGGACGACCTGGTATCTGGGAGGACACGGGTGTGTCCAGGGCGCCATCCCGCCTGCACCTGGAGGACAGCGCGCACTCCGCGGCTGGGAGCCGGGGACAGATCAGGCAGGCTCCTTGCCTGCGTCTGACCACGACACAGACGCGGTGGCTGCTGCGTCTCCCGCGCCCCTTCTCCATGGAAAAGCCTGCGGGCAGGGCTGCTCCAGCAGTCACCACAGCTGATGACCTGAGCTGCACACCCGGGAACCGGCATACGTGACTGCCTGTCCCCTTCCCGTCTAACACAGGCAGGACATCGCTCTCGACTCCAGTAATACTGCATAGCACAAAGTAATTCTGGAAAAACACAGGTGTAAACTAACTTCCTTACCACTGAAACCGAGCTCCACCGACCACTCACGTTCATGGTTCTGGGGCTTCCCACAACGTCACAGGTGTCACTTTACACAAGCAAACCCTCTTCTCTGCAGGGTACCCTGGGACGTCAGCGGACGGCGCGGTCTGAGAACATATGTACACATATAAAAACCGCACGTCGCGTGGGTGATGAACAGTAAAGAAAGCTCTGTGTAATAATGCCAAGGGATGAAGGAACACGCATGACAGTGGCTGTCGCCGAAGCGGGCGCTTCCTCCTCTGAGGCCCCGACCCTGGGCGGGCGCGTCTCTCCCCTCGGGGACCCTCAGGGCGCCCCGAGCGAGAGGCGCTGTGCTGGGTAGCTTGCTGGGGCCAGACCTCCAACCGCCCCCGGGGTTTGGAGCCCCGATGTTGGGAGCGTGGGGCAGACGCCCCTTCCCACGCCCGGCCGCGAGGGCCCTGGCGCTGGCCCGGCCGGCCACCCGGGGCTCCGGCCACCCGGGCGCCTTCCTGCCCTGCGGGTGTAGCACCTGCCGCGGTCGGCCAGCGCCTCTGGGGGCTGCGACCCCCGTTGGAGTTACGGCGACGCCTGCCTTGAGATACGGCACAATTTATAAAAATAGAAATCACCAAGTGTGAAGGGCTCCCGCCGGGGCCCCGTGGGGGGCGGCGGCGCCTGCGGCTGGGTGGGGGCAGAGACCATGCCGGCCGGGGCTGTGCTCGGGAGGGAGGGACGCGGCCAGCGGCGGCGGCGCTGTCCAGCATTTCCTTACACAGAGCGGAGGCGGCCTAGAGCCGCGTCTGTGCCTCGGGGATGTAGATCTCGATGCTGTCGGCGCGCTCCGTGGCCGAGTTCTGGCGGAAGGACGCGGCGCGCTTGGCGGCCAGGAGCCGCCGCCGGGCCTCTTGGCGCTGTCTGTCCGGCAGGTCCAGGGACTTCTCTCTCGTGATGGGAAACTTCCCCTTGGGGGGCTTCTTTGGTATTGGCGGGGGCACCTTGCGTTCCTCCTACAAAGCATCGCAGAGGGGAGGTCAGCCGGGCTCTGGCCCTAACCCCCGACCCCTGACCTGCTGGCTCTCCTGCCCAGATCGGCCCTGCCCCTGACCAGGCCCTGGCGGCTGACTGCCGCAGCACGGCCTGTCCAGGCCCCGAGGTCCTCGCAGGAGGCGCTGGGCAGTGCTTAGAGCCGGGAAGCAAGCCTGCCCAGCGGTGCCTGCCCTGGCCTCAGCCCGGCCTGGCGAGGATGGCCACCGCCCCCCCTTCCCGAAGCCCCAGGGAGCGTGGACACTGCCACCCCATGCCTGCATCGCCAGCCTTTGCAGGCAAGCCAGGACTCCAACCCATGCAGGCAGACCATGTCAAGTGGGCAGGTGTCTCGTGGGAATTATCAATGGCACTTCTACATGGGAGATGCCTTACCCCTTGCTCGATTATTTCTGACTTTTAGCTCATGCTCTCCAACATGTCTCACTAAAATACACGCATTTTTTTTTTAGGAAGATAAATTCCATGAGTTTGCAACAAAAGCCTGGCCGAGTGCTCACTCACATCCTACACTACGCCGTGACCCTCAAAGCTGTCCCAAAGCGCAGAGCCAGCTCTCCCTTCCCTAAAGAGAGAGGCCCGATGTAGGGCACACCCAGCCCCACCGGTAGGGGCCAGGGCAGAGTGCTGGGCCAGGGTGGTCATGTGGGCTGTCCCCGACCCGAAGCTCGGTGCTGTGTGTGAGCGGAGCTGCCCTTCCATCCGAGCCTGTGCCCCTTTGGCCAGAAGCCACGACTCCTCTGGCTTCTGCAGGCCCGAGGCCATGAGCTAACGAACTCATGGCAGTCTGTCAGCTGACTGATCAGGTGGCCCCTGCTGTATGCCTGGCCACGGCTGGCCTTTCTGTCCCCCTCTCTCTGCATGCTCTGCAACGGGCATCTGGAAGCACATGCCAGCACTCCACAGGGCAGCAGAGGCCCAGGAGGGGCGTGAAGTGGCCGCGTGGAGCCCAGATCCTGCTCAAGAAGGGTGGGGAGTCCCTTGGGGCATAGACCCACAGCTCCATCAGACGCTGACACTGGGCACTGTCCTCACGTGGGCACCTTCTCCATGAGCAGCCTGGACAGCAGGCTCCTCATCCTGACAGGTCATTTGATTGGACTTCAAGGTGAGTAGCAGACTAGAAAAGCTCCCTCTGGGTGGGGGGTGCCAGGGCAGATCACGGAGGCGTTCCGGGGTCTGTGCCTGGCCTTGGGTCCCGTCCTCTGCACCGTCCCTGCTTTACTCTCTGCTGCTGTCAACTGAGTGGCTCTGCGTCCTGCAGACCCAGTCACCATGGACAGAACTCCCCGAACCCCTGCGACAAACTGAACCTCTCCTTCTTTAAGCTGCCAGCGCTGGGTCGTTTGTCTCAGCCACAGGAGAGTGACTGGTACACCTGGGCAGGTGGAGAGGAGGAAGGCTTACAGTGTGCACGTGGGCCCGCGCGAGCACAGTGAGGCTCCGTGTGCCCCTGGGATGACCATCACACGGGTCACCACCCTGCAGTGCCTCCACCTCAGAACACATGCATTTTCTGGGTCCACTGGAGGCTTCTGTTTACAAACACCTGCTGTAGCCCTCCCTAGGGTCAGTGGCTAGACGGTCATCCAGATGGCACCTGCAGCTTCTGGCCCAGAGTCCCGCTAGCCGCCCCATGGCCCTTTGAGGAGGTGTAGATGAAGAGGACCTACCCTGGCTTTGTTGTTTACCGGAGACAGGGTCTTGCTATCACAGCCTATGGCTGTCTAGGCTGAGCTTGAACTTGCAATCCTCCTGCCTCAGCCTCCCAAGCGCGAGCTTTATTCAGTGTGTATCTCTCTACTTTTTGCTTTCATGACTCAGCTATGCGTTCTGACCTCCCCAAAATATGCTGGGACAATCTTCTTTGTAACTTCAACTGATGACGCCTGTTTAGAAAAATCAGGTTGTGGCCACTTCTCCAAAGTGAGGTGGGAGTGACTGTGTCCATGCTAACTCTGACCCTCTGCACGCTCCAGCGAGGGTGACTCCATGGCGGGTGACTCACACGGACAGCAAGCTTTCAGCCCAAGGCCGGCAGGTTTAAAATGTCACCTGCTCCCAACACCCCGCCAGGAGTCGTGTCTGTAGCAGGGGGCTTCCTCGTCGCCAGACCTAATCCTGCCCGTGGGAGGTCATCTCAGGGCAGGCCACGCAAGGCCCGGGGACAGACTCACTGCACTCAGCCTCCCAGGCGAGGAGGTCCGTGTGCCGAGGGTCCTGGCTGGGGCCTGGGGCTGCCTGTGTGTGAGAAGGACGCCGCCATAGGCAGGTCCCCAGCTCCAAGTGCGCACTCGTGTGTGCTCATGCAAAGATGCACACACACAGGTCGCATTTGATCCTGTCATGCTCACAGGTGCTGGGACACATCGCCCTGCAGAGCTGGGGCAGAACCGTCCCTGCTCTGGGTGGGGGCTGGGGTCCCGCTGGAGTGTGCGGCGCAGCACACGCGGCACCGTTACCTTCCGCTCCGGCGACTCGACCAGCCTCCAGTCGTGGAGCTTCAGCCGGTGCAGCTCGTCAAACTTCATGCCCACGTCCTCCACCGACAGCTGCAGCATGTCCCAGTAGCCGGCCAGGTCCTGAGATGTGGGCCGGGGCATGGCGCTGGGGTCCTGCGGACACACGGGTGGGCTCAGAGCTGTGCGAGCTCTTCCCACACCTGCCTTCCAGGGAACCGGGTCAGGAGGAGCCTGGCCTGACCCAACACGGATGAACATACCTGGGAAGGCGCACCACCATCTAGAGAAAGTGACTCTAGCGCCACGTGTTGCGAATGCTGGGGCCACAGCAGAGACTCGAACACTCAGAGTGCCAGGGAGGGCAGCAACAATGAAGGGTTATGACGCTCGATGTGCCTCCAGGTTTGCGGGGATAGGGGGCTGCTGTTCTGGTCCCTGTAGGTTTCTTACGAGGGACAGGACCCCGTGTGTGGGGGTGGGCTGGGTGCCAGTGGCTCCGTGGCGTGTATGCTCGCGGGCCTCAGCTCCAACGGTCAGAGTCAGCGGCACTGTGCACATGTCACGGGCACGTGCTCTATGCCTTGTGAAGGAGCACGAGAGCCGACATCTCATGAAGTGACAGGGTGCCCTCAGCGGTGGCTCCCGGGGCGCTACCCAGCCACATGAGGGTGGGCTGCACCCAAGATGGCCCCCGTCTGTGGCTCCTTCCGGTCCTATGCTCAGAAGGGGGCGGGGGCTCTCTGTGGGGCTCTCATGCCTCTTGGGGGGTGCGCTCAGGCTGCCACCATGACACAACCAGGCGCCGGCCTGAACTTGCTGGAGACATTCTCCACGGTGCTCAGCTCTCTCGTCAGTAACTGATCTCCTGACCTTCTGTTTGTTTGGCTTCGACTTCCTTTAACCTGGCTTCAAAGGCCTATCAAAACCAGCCCCGTGTCTCCTGCAACCCGCCCTCACTCTCCCAAAGCCAGACCTTCCTTTCTACCACTAGAGGGCAACCTGTGACCGTGCAGACAGGCCCAGGCCACAGGGCAGGTGGAAAGGTTCCTGTGACACTGGGACCAAAGCACGCTGGAGGAAGAGCAGCCTCTTCAACAAACGGGCAGGGAACGCCGCTGCTCATCCCGTCTCTCACCCCGAAGTCATCAAGTCAATGTGTATCATCAACAACGCAGGTAACAGACGCAGAACTTGGGAGCTGCTGGAACAGCACGCAGAAACAACTCACAGCCACAGGCACCAGCAAGGACTTACTGAACAGGGGCAGGCCCAGGAGTAGCGGGCGGGATTCCACCAAGCTCAAAGCTTCCGAGCAACACAGGCAACCAGTAAGAGTGGAAAAGAGCCTACAGGACGGGAGGACATCTGTGCAACCACCCTTCTGACGGAGGCTACGTCTAATTATACCAGGAACTCAAAACTCAGAGAATAACCTAGTAAAAAGTGAGAAAAGGCTCAAAATAGACGTTTCTTAAAGGACAAGTGGATCAAAGTGCATGAGTGTGAGGAGGTGGTGGACACTGCTAGCCACGGGGAGAACCCAGCCACAGCCACGCGGAGATCCCACCTCTGCTGGGCCAGGACGCCGTCAGCAAGAACCCAGCAAGTGGAGAAAAGTGCGGTGTGCGAAGAGACCCCTGGGCCCCTCGGTGGGAGCGGAAGCCAGCACAGCCACCAGCGGGGAGGCCGGCCGGAGAAACTTCCGAGACCCCCAACAGGACAGCCCTCGGCCTGGCTGCGCCTCCGCTGCCGGGATGCACATCAGCCTTAGCGGCAAGGCGCTCCAGTGACAGATGCACACCCACGTGGACAGCAGCCAAGGTGCTCACCCACAGGTAAATGGTCCAGGGAAACAGGATGCAGACAAACGGTGGAACATTATTTAGCCATAAAGATCGTTAACTATGTCATTTGTGGGAAAATGGCTAGAACTAGAAACCCTCATGTGAAGCAGAATACAGCAGACTTAGATAGCTGGACATCGTGGTTTCTCCCGTGTGAGAATCCTACAAAGCAAACGAATCCTAAGTATCCGAGAGAAGCCGACTGTAGACACCAAGAAGGTGATGAGGAGGAAGGAGGCAACAGGGCTGGGGATGATGAAGGCACACTAAACGTGTGTGCAATGCTCCTGGAACGAATCTCATCATTCTGGCTGGTGAACTCACTCGGAAAGAATTAAGTACAGGGTTCTCAGCGGGCCCTCGCCCACCCTCCCTGCCTTGAGCACCTCCGCGGGCCGTCTCTGGCACCGGGAGAGGTCTGCCACTCCTCAGGTCTGTTCCTTCACCCTACGCTCAAGGCCTGCCTCAGGTACCCAGCCATGGCAGGGCTCCTGCAGACCATGGACACGGGGGGGGGGGGGGTTCGGTGCGCAAACCCCTGGGTGTGCGGGCAGCAGGTGTGTCCTGCCGGCTCGGCCCAGGCCCGCCCTCCCCCTCAGGACCTGCTGAGCTCTTGTCCTGATGCTGAGGTGCCAAAAGAAAGCAAAGGGGCCAAGACAAAGCGGAAGGTCCCAGAGACGACAATGGGTGAGTCTGAGATGAACGGCTGCCACTCCCAGGGGACCGAAAACAAGTCCACAGGCGCAGGGTGAACGTTACCTCCACACAGCACCGTCCGGACAGTGGGCTCTTGGGGCCATGGGGCCTCCCTGACTCTGCGGCTAGGGAGGGACATCTCCGTGCTGTGCGACCCGGGTCTTCACAGCCCAGCTACTTCTTGTCAAGCCTGGGAGGCTGAGCAGGGACCATGTGTCCTGGAGGCAAACACCCCACCACCCAGCTAGGTGCTTCTCCGAAGGACCCCAAACCTTCCCCGGCCCTTCATCAAGGCTGGAAATTAGATCCAGGCCCTCACAACGGCTAGGCAGGGCTCTGTCACTGAGCTGCATCTCCAGCCCAGCTGTTCTGCTTTTAAGTGGTAATAAACTTGGCATCCTAGCTGATAAGTGGGCCACTCTCATCTCATAAGCTCATGGGCTTTTGTAGACCAGTGGGAAAGCAGTAGGGAAAACACACTTCCTGATGATCCTAGGTGGGGCTCGAGTGGCTACCTCCCATAGCCTGGGCCTCCACGGGCGCACGAGGATAGATCCCGTGGTCAGCAGGGCTCGCCCGTGCTCATCCCCCAGCCAGAACCCGCCATCCTTCATGGCGGTCTAGCGCAGGGAGGTCTGCGTTTCACGGAAGATGTTGAGTGTGAAAAAAAAAATCAGTAGATGGATCACAAAATGCTCTGTAAAGTACCATGGATACCAGGTAGCTTTTTTAAAAAAAGAAAAAACTATATACTTTCTTTATGAGACAGAAGTCTTATGTGTGTGCATGTTGTACCTGTGTGTAGTTGTAGTCAGAGCAATATAGACATGTGTATCTATAGATGATATTGAACTATATATGTATACGTGTGTATATATGTATACATGTACATATAGTATATGTGGGCAATAAAATGAGTTCATGTGAGCTACACACCTGTGAATGACCCTCCTTCCCTTTGACTGCTGGAAAGAACCAAGGGTGATGCTCCTTGTATTACAAATCTAGTTTGTTGGATATTCGCTTCCCTCGTGGCTATGAAAAGGCTACACTGTTTCCAATTCTTTCCTTCGTGTCCTTAGAAGTACTTGCTCCAGTGTCCTTATTCCAGGTGCCTCAGGCCATTTTCCTTGCTTGGTAAGGCCAAGACTTATTGCCGCTCTCCTCCGCTAGGGTCCTGGGCACAGGCTCTGCTGTCCCTTCTGCCAACACCATCCTGGCAACCTCAGCCCTGCTTCGCCCTGGAGCTGGGGCTGGTGTGTGGGTCCCCGGGGGCTTATACACAGGTCCACAGGGCTGGTGTGCCCGTCTGCGGAGGTAGGGCTGCAGGTTACTCACCATGTTCTGCTGGCAGAGCCAGTAGAACTGCTGGAACTTCTGGGACATGAGCAGCTGGGCACTCCCCACGGCACTCCTGATCTTCCCGAGAACTGTGGAGACAGGAGAGGTTCAGGCTCAGGTCCGCTGGGAGCAGCACGGAGCCCCTGCTCTCTGCCCTCCATTCTGGCTGGAGTCAGAGCTGTGCTTGGCTTAGGGTGCTGTCAGGCCCCACCTTGTGTTTCACGGACTCCATGAATGCAGCCTACTCTATTAAAACATTAACTCCTGAATCCCAAGAAAAGCTCCTTGATATCTGTTATCTCACTGGACTCAGAGAACAGTGAGTGAGCAGTGGGCAGCGATCTCATGGCAACGCTACAAGGTGCAGCTCCAGCGTGTGGCTACTACGAGAGGCAACGTGCCAAAGGTCATGGCCTCTGGTTCTAGCCACGCAAAGGCTTCAACACATTTGAGAGAGGGGTGCGGTGGCTTCTGGAGTTAGTTTTTGTCCTTTTCTGGAAGGAATGTTTTCACTAACTACACAGATGAAATGGGTGTGCAGTGGGGAGCCCCCTGCGGATGCTGCACTGTGCTGATAAGGACTGTAAGTCGGTAAGAGCTGGGCCACCGACTGAGCACCTATAGCAAGAAGCAGGCGACCAGCTGGCATGTTGCCCAGACAAGCAGGAGTCGTGCGTGTTTCCCCACAAACCTGCACACAGGTCTATGGCAGAAAGCAAGAATAAAAGCCCTTATCCCAGAAGCATGAGGAAAGCCACACCCTCTTCAGCTCCTGACCGCTGTCACGTCCCTTCCCTGCTCACGACTGTTCCATGGTCTGTAAAGTAAGCACAGCACTGCTCTTGAAAAAGTGTCTCTGGCTCTGGCACACCCTAACAGAGAGCTCTCAGACCCATAGGGAGTCAACGAGACCCTTCCTTACTGTTGGCCCATGGGTCTCCGATGATTCTGTGTGCTGGATCCTGTACAGGACTTGGTCCACAGTGCCACATAGCACAGCAATCTGTGGTCACCCCTGGGGTGAGGGCCTGCCCATAGGGCAGGGTAAGGATGACCAGAATGGCTTATCAGGCCTTGGTCTGCGCCAGAATCTCAATGGGGTCACCTGCCAGCATGGCGACTGTGGTTGCCTCTTTTCGGGAGTTTGTCCATAGACCAAGGTCCCTCTCCTAGAAAGACTCTGCTGAGCACAGATACCTACCCTGCACCAAGGACGCAGCGTTGCTAGGTTGCTAGCTCCGCCTGTTCTCTCAGGCTTCGCTGGAAGAAAGCTGAGGCAGGTCCTTATTTGCCATGTCCCAGGAAAGCAGCGAAGGGACAGGGGACAGGGCCCTTGGAGACTCATCTTTCAGGGAATCTGAGGCAAGAGACCTGTGGTCATGAGGCCTCAAGATCTGTACACTGTGGCTACTCCTGCTCCGGAGGGAGGCGCAGACCACTGGCTCCAGAGACCTGGCGGTCTGAGCCTGCCACTCTCCTGGACCCAGGTGATGGTGCTGGTAGCCCAGGAGGCACAACGGACCACCCCAGACCAGCCACTATCTCGGCAGCTGAAGGTGCCCAGGGTCCAGAGACGTGAACCCAAGTCCTCTAGCTCCCCCTGGGGCCGTTTCCCGCAACGTGAGGATTGTGGTATTTGCGAAGCGTCTGACATGCACTAGCGGCTGTCGTGAGGTCCTGCTATCCTGACGGCCCACCACTGCTGTCACCAGGGTCCTTTCCCGTGGCCCAATTTAGGAGGACAAGAATCAGGAGGAGCAATCAGAAAGGACTGCAGATGCTATGGGCTGTGGCGATGGCACAGCGGAGTGACCAACCAACGAGAATGAAGGTGGGATGCGGCCCTGCCGCCGCAAGGCAGCGCGTGGACGTGTCTTTGGCAACCCGCTGTGGCCCAGCCCTCCACAGCACGCGCCCCCGGAAGTGGTTTCCTCCCGGGTAGGACAGTGGACTTAAATACATCTTACCTGTCCGTAGTGCTTTTTCTGCAGATGTTCTTACTGTGGGAAGCCTCCCACGTGCTGATGAAAGGGCAGCAAAGGCAGAGGATGGCCTGCCCCCACCCGCGCTGGCAGCGAGTGCTGCCGTGCCGGCCTCTCCGGGCGGCGTGCCCACCCGCCTCCCCCCATCACTCCTATGGGGCTACAATGCCCCAAGAACTGTCGCTTTGGGGAAAACGTGAACAAATCAGCGCACGGTGTGGCATTCTTCATGTCTCAGAAAGAGCGGAGGATGCTGTTCCCGGTGGCGGGCCCTTGTGCCTCTGCTCCCCTCTGGCCCCCACACCTCCTGCCCTGCCCGGTGGGATCTGCAGCTAGCTCGGGAGCCCCGAGGGGCGGGGGCTGGGCCGGGACAGAAGCAAGATGCTCCTGGGGACAGTGCAGGCTGAGGAGCCCTTTTCAAAGTGCTCGGGATACAAATGGTTTGGATTTCAGAGATATTTTTTTTCCCTCAAATCTGAGATGGTTGCCCAGATCTAATGCGGTACATCAAACATGAAGTCCATGCATGTTTCACACACCTTATGCTCAGGGCGTGCAGGCAGGCTAGATAGTATTTTTAGCTAGCTCTGTGTTTTGACGGAAACCCACCATGAGAAGTCATGTGTGGGGATTTCCACAAGGGGCACTTTGGCACATTTTGGCTCTCGGGTTTTCAGGTCAGGGATGCTCCACCTGTGCAGAACGCAGTGGAAAAGACATTCCTGGCTTGGGTGTGTGTGGGGGTGTAGCCACGGACGATGGTGCAGGCAGACAGGGCCACAGCGGGTGTCAGGAGGGCGGAGCACGGTCGTGGTCCTGCACCCACACGCTGATGCCTACACTCAGGGCGCCTCGCAGGCCCTCTTGGTCTCCCTGGTGTGGGGAGGGGTCACCTTGGTGTCTGAAGTGCGGAATTCCGCTTTCTTTTCTGATCTGTCACTTGAGTAATTGAAAACCCTTGCAAGGGCTGGTTGCTGCAGAAACAGACTGTGATGAATGAGGCATCTGTTTCACCGAGTCTTGTTTCTTCAAACTGTAATTAAAAATTAGTTTTGACAAAATTTCAAGTTTTAATCTATAATTTTCATATCCCTCCTAAAGTGGCAGTCTGCCGAAGTGCAAACATAAAGCCCTCTTATTTATGATCTTCAGCGGATGGGAGTAGACGGCCCAGTCTGGGTACTGACTGTAAGTGGTGGAGGTCAGGACAAAGCCGCGAGCTGGTACCATGCGGAAGCCATAATGAACGTCGAAGGCGAGGCGATGTGACTGCTGAGGGTGGCAAGGAGCCAATCTGATACCTGTACTGTAAATACTCCCTATAATTGCAGGGAATTCGAAGTGAAAATTCAATTTATCCTTTTCCACTATACTTCCCTAATTTTGTCACAGTTTAGACACTTTTCCTCTCAAGCTGCAGATAAGGACTTGTGCTCATCAGAATGCAAATTTACTAAAACCTGATATAACCCTGGCCTTTGATGTACCAAGAAATTTGACTGACTTTCTTGGCTTTTTAAATGTGTTTGTCATGCACCTTCTATAATTGCCAACTGTGTGGAAATTGGCCAGGAAGCGCCAGGACAGCACCGAGATTGTTCTGACAGGCACCAGCATGGGGGCATTGTTCTCAAGGCCTCGTGCCTCATCAACCCCGGGTTTCCAGCACCCAGTGAGTTGCCGGGGCTCCTAGGGCATATTTAGAGGAGCTTCACAAGACCTACTAGGGTTCTGGTCTGCTGGGGCAGCCTTGGCTTGGCTTGCACATGGACATGGTCCCATCAAATGCCTGGAAGCAGAGGGTCCTTATCTGAGGACACCACCCGTGCTGGTGCCACCAATGGGCACACAGGCGGCTGGCTGTTCCGCCCCCAATCACCATCGTCCTTTCTAGGTCTTTGGTCTTCTCTGTTGCCCACAGACATCTAGGCGACTTCGAGACGAAGGACAGTTTCTCTGTGGCGAAGTCCCCCTCAGCCTGTGTGCAACATCCACTCACTCATGGTGCCCACCTGTGCCATGCTCTCTCCCCTCACCGGTTCCTTAGCTGAGCACTCTGTGCCACGCTCTGGGCAGGCACCACAGCTGGGTCACAATGTCAGCATCATCTCTGCCTTCAGGGAGCCCCAGATCTCCAAGCTTGGAGGCGGAAGGCAGCACTGTGGTCACCAGGGAGGAAATGCTGTCCCTGGAGTGCAGTATGACAGTCACACACCGGCTACGAGGCCAGGGACCTGCCTCTCACTGGAGGCTCAAAGGCCGTGAGCTAATCGGCGTGTGCTCAGATAGGGGCTGCAAGGTGCTCCTCCTGCTCCTCCTCCGCCGTGCCCCTGGGCCGGTGGCTGGAGTGTCCTTAGCCTTCACCCACGCGCAGCCCCTGCTCCACAGAGCCTTTCATGAGTTCTCCCAGGTGAAAGCTTCCCTCAGAGGTCGAGGCCTTTTTTTGTGGCACTGAGGACCAAACCCCAGGCCTCTGCTCTGAGCTCTGTTCACAGACCTTTCTGTTTCTTTTTGGGGGAGAACAGGGTATCACTAAGTTGCTCCTCCTCTGCTTCTCAGAGTGCACCACCCGGCCCGGCCAGACTCTGACTTTTGACAGTACGGCACCTGCTTTTGTCGTCACGTGATGTCCTGCACTTCCGGCAGGTAGCCCCTCCCCGCCGCCTTGCTCCTGTTCCTCACAGTCAGGTTCGACGCTCCAGTTTCTCCATCCCGGATCATCCTGCTTCCTGGGAGGCAAACTGCCCACAGCAACCGTGCAACAGATGCCTTTCAAGTACACACGTCCCCGAGGAGAGTTTAAAAGACCCCTGTGGGGAAACATCTTTGCGAGGCTCCAGCGGTTCTCCTAGCCCACATCTGGCTGTGAGGCGAGGGACCTGCGTGTCCTCCAGCTGTCCAACAGGGATCCACCTGTTCCCAGCGGGAGGGGCCTGGCTGCTGATTTGGGTCCTCCTGGGTCAGCACATTCCACTGTGTGTACAGAACACAGTACTTGCTGGACCGCTTGGACGTAATCCAGGAGAGAATCACGGCCGTCACACGTTTCCCTCCGCATGGAGGCACCCTGCCTGTCAGGCATTTTGTCCTTCCTCTGAGACGCAGGTGCCCTGCTTCCTGTTTCCAGAGGCCGAGCCAGGGGACCTACGTGTGTCCTACTGGCCCAGGGCTTCTCTCTGGACCACAGGTGGCATCACAGCAGTGATGGATCGAAAAGAAGGGAATGGCCAGGGCCAGGGCATCGACATCCCGGGGAACGGGAGGGGAGCCCAGCAGAGGCAGCGGAGATGCAGGGGCAGATCTGGGCAGGGAAGGTTTGGTGCGTGGGCCTCGGATGTGAGGGGCAGGAGTGCAGGCCACGTCGCCACGGGGGCCTGGAGCCCAGTGGTGCTCTGTGTGCTGGCGGGAGGAATTAGATTCTCAGTGCCTCCAATTCCTGGTCAACAACACGGCCTACCTGCCTCCGGATGACGCTGAGTGTGGACCGGTGGGTGCTGACAGCCGGGCACGCGCCAAATGTCCTGCACACACTTGCTGCAAGTTACCCCTCACCAAGTGTAGGCACGTGGAGGTATTTTATCTTAACAATTACAAAGCTCCAGGGGGGCAAAATCAAAAAATACACAAATAATAATAACGCTGGTACTTCTGCCATTTAACGAAAAAATGCACTGACTAATGTCTCACTGTCAGCACGTTCAGAGAAAGGACTGAACTTTAGAATGTGTCCTCAACAGGTCAGTTCAAGCAGTCTCAGAATAAAGCGTGAGCTGGGATCTGACACAACGGGTGGCTGTGGTCAATACTCGCTAGCCCATCTCTCTCCTCGCCTGCCTCACCACAGTTCTTCCTATACACAAATCCACTCTTGGGATGGGAGGGTGGGGGGCTCACATCCCTCCACGCACCTGTCTGTCCGTCTGTGGGATGGGAGAGCATGGGCCTCACGTCCCTCCACACACCTGTCTGTCTGTCCCTGGGACGCGAGGGCAGGGGGCTCACGTCCCTTCACGTACCTGTCCGTCCCTGGGATGGGAGTGCAGGGGGCTCACGTCCCTCCATGCATCTGGCTGTCTGTCCCTGGACGCGAGGGCAGGGGGCTCACGTCCCTCCATGCACCTGTCTGTCTGTCCCTGGGATGGGAAGGCATGGGGCTCATGTCCCTCCACATACCTCTCCATCCCTGGGACGTGAGGGCAGGGAGTTCACATCCCTCCACGCACCTGTCCGTCTGTCCCCGGATGTGAGGGCAGGGGCTCACGTTCCTCCATGTACCTGTCCATTCCCGGGAAGCGAGGGCAGGGAGCTCACGTCCCTCCACGCACCTGTCCATCCCTGGGATGGGAGCGCAGGGGGCTCACGTCCCTCCACGTACCTGTCCGTCCCTGGGATGGGAGCGCAGGGGGCTCACGTCCCTCCACACACCTGTCTGTCTGTCCCCGGACGCGAGGGCAGGGGCTCACGGCCCCCCACTTACTCGGAGACTGCGCACTGCCATGCCACATCGGCCCTCCTGGGGGAGGACCGCGGCTTACGATGCTGCCAGGGAGCGGGCTCTTACTTTCCTCGGCGAGGTCATTCTCCTCCGCTTCTCTCTCCATGTCTTTGCACCAGCCCTCCATCCTCTTCGTCTCGGTGTGCAGCAGTTTCAGGAACCAGGCACCATCCCTGCGGCAGGGAGACATGCGGCCACTGTCCACCATGGGCTCGCGGGCGGGCTCCAGCCAGGGGTCTGGAGGGGGCAGGGTGGAGGTGTCCGCCTGGGCCCGATAGTCCTCTCGGTAGCTGAACAGGCCTTGCGTCCGCACAGTCCTCACTGCCCCGTACTGGGTTGGGGTGCTGGGCTCGGAGTGCCGCTGGAAGGAAGATCCGAACTGAAGACCCTTGTCCTCCGTGGCGATGTGTCCCGGGAAGCCCTCCAGCTCCAGGTCGGCCTGGACGGCAGCCGTGACGCTGTTAGAGCGCTTGAAGCGCCCGTGCCTGGGGAGGGAAGAGGGCAGGTGGCAGCCCGCCCTGGTACGCCAGGCCGACTGCAAACCTGAGCGCCGGCTCATGTCCTGTGCGTGCACTGAGCGGGTGCCTCATCTGCCAGCACACACACCTGGGCTGTGATGAACTGGGCCTTCCTATCTACCAGAGCCCCAGCACCCCAGGGCCGTGCCGGAGGCTCTGCTGGCGCGAGCTCGGGGCGTGTGCAGCGAAGAGTGTAGCTGCCGATGCGTGGGTTGTGGGGTGACATCTGTGTGTGTGCAGGCAGACCTGTAGTGTGTGTGTCTGCATGTGCACACAGGCCTTCTGTGTGTGGTGTACGGCAGCAGGTGTGTGATGGGTGCGGATGTGTACATGTGTGTGGTGTGTGTGACATGTCTCTCTGTGTGTGCGCACACAGGGTACACGTATAGTGCATGTGGTGGTACAGTGTGACATGTCTGTGGACATGTGTGTGTTGCTACAGTGTGACATATCTGAGCACATGTACACAGGTTGTGTGTGTATGTGGCATGTAAGGTGCATGTATGTGTGCTGGAACATTGTGGCATGTCTATGGTATGTTCATAGGGTATGTGTATGTGTGCAGATGCATGTACACAGGATATGTATATGTATTTGACACATCTGTGGGTGTGTGCTCATAGGGTATGTGTGCGATGTAGGTGTGTTGGAATAATGGGGTCCATCTGTAGTACATACACAGGGTATGTGTATATGCTCGTGATATGTGTGTTGTACAGTGTTGCATGTCTCCCAACATGGACACATAGGGTATATGTATGTGTGTGATGTGACTGCAGGTGTGTGTGTGTGCCTCTGGTCCCCATTCACCAGGACCATGTGCCTGGCCTGCACCATGAAGCCCACAGACAGGCACGGCTGGGGGCACCAGGGCCACGAGGTCCCCGTTTCCTCTGCTGGACTCCCAGGTCCTCCAAGGCCCTGTGAAGCTGGGAGGCCATGCGACTGTGTTCCAAATGGCTGTATGACAGAGCTTCTCCAGGCGAGCGCTGCCAGCACTGGCCCGCCACAGGCGGACTAACACCTAAGATGCAGGGCTCGTGTTCTACGGTGCTTTCTCACCTGACCACGGACATTTTAAACATACCCTAAAATAGTCGTCCTGCCCTTGCTACGGAGAGAGCACGGCTGGTGCGGAGGTGCTGAGGCGCTGTCCCAGCCCGGCAGCCCTCGGCAGGACTCAAGTCCCAGCCAACCCTGTCTCTCTCCCCCCCCCCCCCCCCCCTTTTGGCCTTTGTGTTCAGCGGGACCAGGTGAGGAGCGCCTGTCTGCCCCTCTCTCAGCTGCCTGGCTCCCCTCGGGAGGAAGCACTCTGTCTGTGGGCCAGCCCCTGTGCCACGGTGGTGAATCACCCCAGAAAGAATTACATCCTGGCTTTAGGCACGGGGGCTCATCCATTCCCACGCAAGCCTTACACATAGAAAGGTGTCTCCACAGCCCCGTCTCTACCAATAACCTAGCGGGCAGCAGGCAGCGGCCTGCATGGCTGGGCCGCAGGGGCTGGTGCACCCTGGCCCTCAGCAGGCCGCTGCGGCCCAGATGCGCGGCTCGGAGGGGCTGAGTTACCGCTTCTCGTCCTCCACTTGCACGCCAACGGAATGGTACTCCCGGAGGCCCCGGCTCTCCGTGTCTGAATCCGTAGCCGTTTCCACCTGATTCAACACAGAACGTTACATTTCAGAGCCGAAATGTGGGGCCTGGACCAGAGAGCATGCTTTGTTATTTTTGTTGTTGTTGTTGTTGTTGTGTATTTGCTGTAATTAATTACACATTTGTTTAATTAACACATAAATGCACTTGCTCCACAAAGAGACAGAAAGCACACTCCTATCTGCGATCTTGGCCATACGGTGCTTCACCAAGTCTTACAAGTAACTGCTTCAACTCAAGGCTGCACTTTGGTCTTTTAAATGTATGCAAATAAAATTACTTCCTTTAGCTCAAGGAAGAAATCAGCTTTGCTGAACTATATTATTATGGGACTTAAGGCTCTATCCCACCCTACAGCGGAGAGAGAACGTACAGTGTGAACTGAACGGAGCCCACAGCAACATGTAAGCGATTTCATAGGACTGGGCTAATGGCTGCAGCCACGTACAGAAAGACAGAGGCCGAGCTGAAGCATTCTCCAGGGACGCGCAGCAGCGAGCTGTCCTGGTGACACGGACGCCTGCAGGGGCCCGGTGGCCATGCAGAACTGGGCTCCCCAGACAAACCTGCCACGGCTGTCATTACTGACCTCCCCCCTCACCCCCATCAGGTGCTGTAATGGTCATCAGCCCTGTAAAGTTATCACATAAGGAAATTCTAGCCTGGACAAATTCTTAAAGCAAACAAAATCCAAAACCCTCAGGGTGAAGAGTCTGTGAAACAAGACCCCCAGCACTGAACTGTATCCCTCACTGTAGTCACATTATCTTCTGAACCTAAGCGACTTTTGAGCCCCAGACTTAAGAGTCATAACCAAGCTCTGAAATGTACTTTTTCTTAAAAATACTACCCATTCCTAGGAGACGGTACGCAGCATGGCAACACTGGCCCCGGGCCTCGGAGCCAGGGAGCCCTGGGGCTGGGGCTGTGCTGCTCATGCATGGGTCCTCAGCACCAGTACTGGTGGGGTCCTAAGCACGGCCATCCACACGCCTCCAAGCCGCACTTCCCGGATGCATGGACATGAGGACCACAGAAGCCGAGTCATTTGCCCAGAGGTGCCAGCTGCTAGGGGCCCAGCCCAGAGCCCTGCCCTGCTACGGCCCGGGGCCATGTGGTGTCGTGGTGGGCTGTGGCTCAGCTCTGTCTGCTGTGGTTCTGTGGTGGGCACAGAAGCTGGCTTGACAGAGCCACGTGTCAGGGGCTGGAAGAGGTGTGGGGGGACTCGGGGTGCTCTGGAGGTGCACCCTCTTCCTCCCGTGAGGACTCCTCATCTTAATGAGATTGTACCTGGCTGGTACACTGTGAACACCGCAAAGCAATCATGATAAAAATTAATGTATTTAAGTTCCACGTCCAGGCACAAGCAGCTACCTTGTGCTCTAACTGCATACTACTCATCCTGTTTTGTGAACATGACCTTGTTTATTAGCCATTCTTCAGTGGAGAGACATTTAGGTTATGACAGCTTTCCACCGCTATCAATGCCAGCACTACACTTTTCTGTCCGTGGTTGTGCGCGTATACTCACTCTTGCGAATATATTCATGTAGTATGTGGTTGCTGGGTAAAAAGTGGTCACATTTTATTATTCTGGTAGATATTGTTGAATTCAGGGAGATTTAGTAACGAAAAACCACACATTCCTATAAAAATTCTAAGGGGTCGGGGCCTTTCAAGTGTAGGGCCCTGGGTTTGATTCCCCAGCACCACATAAGCTGGGCATGGTGATGCGTGCCAGTAATCCCAGCACTCGGGAGGCTGAGGCAGGAGGATTGCCTTGAGTTCAAGGCCAGCCTGGGCTCCATAGTGAGTTTAGGACCAGCCTGGACAACGGAGTGAAACACTGTCTCAAAAGGAGAATGTTAGGGGTATTCTGTTGGCAAGGATGGGACTAAAGACAGGGTCTTAAGTCCCGGCAGCATGTGAGGGCGTCGCTGCCACCCTACTGTAAGGAAGAATGGGGGCATGGGCCAGCAAAGCCAGAGCCAGTGCCACCCAGTGTCTTAGGATCTGCTCAGGACACGGAACGCCTTATAGGTGTTCAAGTGATGGTGACAAATTTCATGCCACAGGGCAGCTTCTGATGCGCGTTGGGCTGAACAGCTCGGGTTAGCAGCTGCCCACGGTGAGCGGCAGGGCCAGAGGAAGGGGCACCAGAGAAGCAGAGGGGAGTCACACTCACGTCGCTCGTACTGGCCCAAAGCACGTGGCAGAAACAGAGCACTTCCTCCTTTTGCTAGCCTCCAAATTCTCCCTCCCACAGCTTTTGTTATTTTTCAGTGAACTATAACAGTGTAGCTTCTGGAGTCAGGCGGGCCCTGGCACAGCTGGCGGCACAGCTGCAGGCAAGTCTGTGACGCCCGTGGGGAGCATCTGACCAGGTGGGGGCATCGCACCTGGCCCACGTGGCGCGGGAGGCCTCCCGGGTGGCCGCCTGGCTCTGCTCTCAGCCTCAGGATCACGTCACTCACATTAAGGGAAACGCCTTGAAGAGCTTCACTGACGTGAGGGCAGCTGGCAGCTGCCCTAAGAAACTTCCCAAAGAAAAAGGATGCCCTCTGCCGCGAGAAGTGGAGTCCGGGACTGTTGGTGGGGACACACGACTGGTCTCAGCAGGAGCTCACCAGACCAGGAAGCCCCTCGACCCCCACCACCCGCGAGGTGCACGGGGTGGCTGTGCCCACTGGAGAGGCAGGATGGGGCAGTGGAGCAGGGCACCTCTACCAGCGTGGCATCTGGCCGCCACTTTGTGGATACACACTCACGTGACAAAACAAGACACCGATGAGAACGAAGACCAAACACCAAGACGAGCCTGGGACGGACCCACGGCATGAAGCGGGCGAGGCCAGGCTACACACTGGGCCTGGGGCAGACTCTGCCCTTGGCCTGGTCTGGGGGCCTCTCCTGCCAGGCCAGGTGGCCCTGGCCTCCAGCCAGCTGTCCCGGGAGGAGGGTGGACAGCAGGTGGTGGGCTGAGGTCACGATTCAAGTCGTGACCAGAATGCCATGCAAGGCTCCAACCCCGGGGAGCCGTTCACCCCTGGTGAACCAGCACACTGCCAAGGGCATGAAGTCACGGAAGGTTGCCAGGCGCCGAGGACAACATATGTAAGGGTAAAGTGTCTGCACGTAGAGCCAGGGCCCAGCTGGGAGTGGTCCCGTGGCAGGCTGGGTACACACAGCCACCTTTCTCTCCAGCTGGAGGCAGGGCACAGGATGGGCAGGCTGCTCTGGTCCTGCAGCAGCAGGCAAGAGCTGTGGCCATGCACCCCTGGGCAAGTCACTTACCCTTGCTAGTCCTCAGCTTACCCATCCACAGGCTGGGCAGGCAACGCCAGCTCCTGGGCCACGGTGAGGGTTAAGTGGCACTGGCTAGGTGGCAAGAGCGGAGCTGGCACACCCAGCTCCGCCCGGTGCCAGGCCGCGCGGCCTTCCTCCAGCGGGTGTCCTGCGCGCTTCTCCTGCCCCGCAGTCTGACGCTGACTACGCTCTTTTCCTTCTTACCCGAGTCTAGGCTGGCTTCCCTTCCTCTCTCTGGCTGCCCTGACACTTCAGTGTGACTGCGCTTCCTTTTCAGCTTTTCACCTCATTTCATTTTGACAAACATGTGATCTCTTCCATGGCCCTGAATGACGGTTGAGTCTGTTTTTCCTGGTGCCTGTGTATCCCAGCACTCACATGTGGACCCACCCAGCACTCACCCACCGCCAACTGGCCACGCACACACCCAACATTTACTGAGCACTAGCTATGTGCCAGGCACTGTGCTGGGTGCTGGGGTGCCAACAGGCAGGAGGCATGGGCCTGGAGTGGCGGGAGGCGGGGAGGTGGGGAGCAGGTGCCTGGGGGGCGCTGCGGGCTGAGGGCCTGGGTGGGCTTCGGCTGGGACACACAGGTAGAGGGCACTATCCAGCACGGTGCCTGGCACATAGAGCCAGGACGCAGGTGACGAGAGCAGCTGTGTGGAGGATCCAGAGAAGGGGGGAAGAATGAGGTGCATGCGAGCTTGGCTTTGGGGGGTTCGGTACTTACATCTGACCTTGGGTATGGCTGAAGCTCGGGGAATTCAGAGTCCTAAACAAAACAACGAAGCCACAGTGTGGAGACCTGACTCAGGGACCCAGGCCAGTGGGCTACACCCCCTGCTCGCTGCTTGTCCCCACGAGCCTGGCCTGCCGGGGACGCAGAGCCAGCTCTCGTCTCTTCCCCCTCACCGAAGGAGACATTCTAGTTTTCAAAGCCTGCTGAATGGAGGAGCAAAGGAAGAGAGAGGTGACGGTGCTGGCCCCATACTTGGTCAGCAGCCCTGCCAGACCCTGTCCGTCAGAGCCGAGGGGGCATCACAGAGACAAAGGGCAATCCTAGGCCGTCCGGGGAGGACGCACCGCACCACTCGTAGAAGCAACACGCAAAGCTGACCACAAGCCTGTCTCTAGGAAGCGAGTACTGCCAGACTTGCCGCATGGCGGACGTGTGGGGCCTCACTGGACGGAGGTGCCCCATGAGGCCACGGCCCTTGTGATGTAGTGAGTAATGGGGGACCTTGGGCCCCATGCCTCGCCGTGAGCACCCTCAGCTCTGAACCAGGACGTCACCCTTTGTCTCAGGGGAACCGAAAAACCCTGAACAGTCTGATTTCAACAGGAAACCACCCTTGTCTCACACTGCAGTATCCGGTGTGCACTGTCCTTCTGACTACTGAGCCTAGGAAAGGCACCGGGCAGGGTCCTTGGGTGGTAAGAGCTCAGACCGCAGCGGGGATGTGCACCTGGCTCTCAGCCATCCCTGTGGCTACAGTGCCACAGTGCTGAGGACTCGGGGCTGTGGCTGCATTTCCGGTCTGCATTGTGTGAGGCATGGCGCGCGCGGGGGAGGGGGGGTACCTGCACGCCAATGGAGGAGCAGCGGCTCTTGAGCAGCTCCTCGGCCTTGTCGCTGGCCCGTGCCGAGCTGCCCTGGCCCTCTGCGGCATGGCGCTGGGCCGTGGCCGTTTCCAGAGCGAGGTTCATGGCCTTGTTGCTGTCTAGACTGTCCGTGGAGTTGTAGAGGCCACGGCCATCTTGGGGCCACGGGGACATCCTCTGGGCACGGCTGTCCTGGTAGGCGTCCTGGGTGGACTCCGTGCTGCTCTGGGCTGTCACGGAGATGAGAGGCTTCGAGGTGGTCCGGGGGGGTACCGGTGGGGGTGTCTTCTTGTAGTTTGTGTAGGAGACAGCTGTAGAAGACACAAGCCCTGAGTCATGACAGGCCCTGCTGGCCGCTGGTCTGCAAGCACGCACACCCTAGTCACCAGGCCAGCCTGTACCTGAACTCCTGGGCTCAGAAAATGACACAACATTTGTGTGAACACCTTATGGAAGGTGATACACATGTGACAGTGACAGCATAAAGCCACCTGCAAAGCCAGCAACGCAGACGCGGCACGTGGCCTGGGAGGATGGGCACATGTGTGTCTTCTACTGAGGCCATGGCATCGTGAGGAAACTTTTTTGTGCTAAATAAAGAAGTAGCCGGGGTCTAAATCATAGAGAGACAAATTACACATACAAAAGAAAGCTGGTAAGAGATCAGCAGTAGGGTGGGCATTACTCAGGGTCACGGTCCGTGGCAACGTTAGCACTGTTTTCTCGTTGAGTTGCCTGTTATTTTCTATAAATCTTTATAGTGAAGTGCTGTTATTTTACAACAGGGAAGACATCTAATAACAGAAAGCTACTTCCCCTGAGTTCCTACTCCCTGGGCACAGGCATGGGGTCCACCAGGTGCGAGGCCCCATGCCAGGCTAAGGGTTAGGCTGAGGCCTCCCTGGGGCACCACTTCCTCCTCCCTAACTCCTAAAGCCCACGTGCCCACCAGCCAAATGAGAGTCCCTGTGAATGGCCAGACACCCAGAGTCAGAGGCGGACAGGTGACTCGGAGGGGAGACCACAGCAGATCTCGCTGGAGGCCACCTAGCACCACAGCTGTGTCTGGAGGCCATCGCTTGGCATCACTAGATCCCCAGATGTAAAGCCCTGTAATGCTAGCTGGTTTTTTTTTTTTTTTATCATACCAGTTACTTTTCTTTGTCTCAAAGGGATAAAGGGTGAAGTGTGCCTGGAGGGGCTTCTGCCCTGTTGCCAGATGGTATGGCAGCCCCCTAAAGACAGGGCTGTTGGGGTGGCAGGCAGACACACAGTGGGCACCTTCTAGAGCGCCCTCTGCCCCTCTCTGAGGACAGGTGGAAATCAAGTCCCGAAGGGTCTGGAGGCTACGGAGCCATGCGCCAGCCTGTGGCATGTGCGGAAACACATCGTGTCCACAGGCTCCTGCCACATCTTGACTGAGTGCTGGGCGAGAGGACGTGCCCGGCAAGGGGGCCTCCGGCGCCACCCCAGCAAACACGCGCCAGGAGAGCTCGGCACGTGACATGGTCTGCGCTTTAAGTCATGAACACCAAATATTAACATTTAGGAAGTGGGCAGAGAGCCAGGATGGAAAGCTGGCACGGAAGGCCTGGATGGCTACACGCCGCATCTGCACCAGAGACAGTGCAACATTCCTCTTTTTTCTTTTTTTTCCTCTAAGATTTCTCCCTAATGTGAATCTACCTGTTAAGAAAGATTATTAAACACCCACCACACTCAAGGTGCTGTTTCAGGACTCAGGCGACACACACAATTCCCAATATATGCAACAATTTCTTATTGGTCGTGGCCAACCCCAAAGGCTCAGGCCCCCGGTGCCGCCACCCAGGATCCCACTCTCAGAGCAGTGCACTGGACTGTCCGGTCTCCTCCGTCTCCAACCCGGCATCTGGACCCTGCCTGTGAAATCACCCTACGCCAGCATCCCCAGCGAGCAGCTTTTGGCTTCTGTCAGGCACTGGGCTCCCCTCTGGCCAGGGTCCATCTTTTCCTATGACTGCTGTCAATGTCTGCAGGGGCACTGGGTCTGCTCCCCTCCCCTGACACGCCATGCCTCGGCAGCCCCAGGCCCCTCTCTCCGGCCCCAAGCCTGTGCCGTGTGTTCTCCAGCCTTCCACCCCGCCCCCCTGGAATGCACTCCTTGGCCTTTACTGGGTGTCCCCGCCTGCACCTGAGGAGGCCGGCACCCCCTTGCCAGCTTCCGGTGGTCTTCTTTTTCTGGGTTCTTTCTTTCCTGGGGGAAATGGAAAATGACCTCCGACTTTTCCACTTCTCCTTGTTTACTGCTTTCTCTTCTAAATGGGAAAATGTTCTCGC
The DNA here is from genome assembly GCA_004027205.1 of Ctenodactylus gundi. NCBI lineage: Eukaryota > Metazoa > Chordata > Mammalia > Rodentia > Ctenodactylidae > Ctenodactylus > Ctenodactylus gundi. The sequence continues at coordinate 59,877 of PVKB01003216.1, read as the reverse complement.
GTGTTCTGGCTCTTGCTGTGGTATGCTGAGTATGTCTTATCATTTTGGTAGCAGGAGGGGTCACTGCAATCCTCAGCTTGTTGCTTAATGTCCCACAGTCTCTGCAGAATCCTAGGGTCTCAGACAGGTCGCGTGGGCCGAACCCAAGCTGTCTCGGAGGGAGGCCCACAGACCTTCCACCAAAGGCTCGAAACGGCGTAAGCCGCAGAGTTTCTCCTCCGGTGCCTTTGGGCTCCGCTAACTCCCCTTGCCTCAGACACTCTGGTGGCATGAGAGCGCAGGGAAATGACCTCTCCCGTGTGTGCCCCGTGCTCCGCCCTCGGCCCCTTCCTGGCGAGGGCGGCCACTGTGCAACCTCTGACGGGCTCCACCTTTGTGAGCAGGGAGAGATGCCCTGCCAGGACGAGGAGCTTGATGCCAGCTCTTCACTGCCTCAGTGACTGGTGCTACGTTACTGCGCGTGCAAAGGCTGGTCAGAAAGGAGGGGTCACACTGAAATAAAATTGTAAGACACATTACCATGAGACCCTCTCAAAAGCTCCCCCCTTGAATCACACACCCCATCGTCCTTGCCCCGGAAGCAGTCCCGGAAGTCCTTCTTCCGTTTTTACGTGGCACGGTGGGTGCTCCTGCTGAGTGACCTCCAGGGCAAAGGGAGGCTCACAGGAAGGTGACTGCGTTTCCTCATCTGCCTACTGCCGGATGTGGCACCCCGTGACTTCTGGCTGTTTCCCAGAGTCAAAGTGGCCATGGACGGTCAATGTTTTGAGTTGATTCAGGACACTGAGGCAGCCATGAAAGTACAATTAAAAAAATACTCAGTGAAAAGGACTTCCAGAGCTGCTTCAGAAAGCGGCGACAACAATGGAGCAGTGCGTTTGCCGTGTGGGGGAGGACAGAGGAGAGGGATCCACAGAGACAGTCTTTTACTTAATAAAGTTTAAAATTTAAGCACTGCATTTTTGATCCCATCTCATGAACCTTTTTAGTGGATACAATTACGACAGAGGAAATCTTTTTCTTAACATAGACCCAGGAGCACAGCACATCCGGCTGTGGTCTGAGAGCACCTGCAACCTGCCCGGCGTGCTGAGGGGCACACGGAGCTTGGCAGTGCCAAGCTTCAGGACAGCCATGAGGACAATGCTTTTGTGTGTCCTTCTCTTCTTTCCTTTTCTTTTTGAGACAGAGTCTTATTCTGTAATCCAGGCTGGTCCCAAACTCACCACGTGGCCCAGGCTGGCCTCTCTCACAGGCAGCAATTCCCCTAGCTCAGCCTCCCGAGTGCTAGGACTACAGGCGTGCGCCACCATGCCTGGCGCATATGGTGCTGGGAAATCGAATCTATGGCCTCGTGTCCTTGGTAGACACATGCTTTAACTGCTGAGCCACACCCCATGCCATTGTATGGCCATGCTGAAGATGAGAAAATGGGGACTCTAAGGGCTACCACATTTTCCTGGCACCAGCCAGCAAACAAACGGTAGAACTGGGAAAGACACGAGCCTGCTGCAATGTTTGGTAATCCAGTCACTGAGCTCGATTGGCTTTTGCTGCTTCTCAGGAGCCGTGAGCGACACCCTAAGAATAAGGGGGTGAGGACAGAAGGTCTCTGCAAAGCACCTGCCCTTCCATGTACACCAAGGCCAACACAAGATCACCGTGTCATGGCACAAAGGCTAGCTCCATCCCCTGGGACGGAAGGAAGCCGGTTGTGTGATGCGTGTTACAAAGGTTTCTACAAAGACTGCATGAAAGTCGAGTGCTAGCTCTTCAAGGTGGCTTTCCCAGGCATGGAGCCTCCTGCTGGGCTGCAGGGGCGTGGGCAGGAGGAGGCTGAGGAAGCTGTGCTCTGCAGGGTGTGATGAGGTTGAGTTCCTACCGGGAACTGGCAAACTTGCTCAAAGCTGTGGCCTCAGAAGCCTCATGACAGTGGAAGAGCCACCGGATGTGGGGACCTGTGGCAGGGCAGACAGACAGGAGGGACAGGGAAGGTGCTTGCGCTGGCATGGCCGGGACATACTCCCCTGTACCTCATCCTGTCTGTTGCCTGCTGGGATGCTGTGATCAATGGCACAGCCACTAGTGAAGTCTGAGTGGCAGACACTTCCGAAATTTCTAAACATTGAAAGTACGACCTGACCCCACTGCCCCAGGTCTGCATCTCAACTCTCGGCTGCCACGTACGTGCAGAGGTGCCAGCAGCCTCCCTGCCGCAGGAGTGTGGGCAGGGTGAAGGCAGGGCTGGCACCCAGTTGGAGGTCTGCTGGGTACGTGACATGAAGCAAACGCAAGTGACCACATGACATCCCCCGGGTCTTCCAGCTGTGGGTTTAGCCAAAGCACTGAAGAATTGTTTTTTCAAGGCTGAGGACTGATGCGTGGACTTTACACTGAGCTATATCACCAGCCCATTTTTTATTTTCAGACAGGGCCTCAAGTTGCTAAGTTGTCCAGGCTGGACTCAAACTTATGACCCTCCTGCCTCAGCTTCCCAGAATGTCGGGATTAGAAGGAGAATTATTACTGAAAATAGTTAATTTCGATGAAATGGAACACACTGCTCTCCAACCTGCACATTTCCATGTCCTTGAGTGACCTCTAGTGTGCACACAACAGTGGGTTCAATGCCTAATTAACACAAACACCTGGAATCGCTATGCCATTTCTCAATTCAAACCCTTGAAAGTAATTTGCAAGCCAACATGGAGATTTAAAAATTAGCATTCTATGGTACAAAACACAAATACATAATCAGGATAGAATACATTTTGAATGGGAGCCTTGCCATCCTATTTGAGTGAAGCCACACTTAAATTCACTGCGTTGTGAATTAGAACGTCAAGGACAGAAGCACAAAAGGAATTACAGTCATCACACCCATGAGTGTCTGCGTGAGAGAATCCTGCAGACATCAGAGCCCAAGGCGAAAGAGCCAACAGGAAAGATTACAGACACATCGACACTTTTAACTAATGTCAGTCTCAAGTTGTAAGTGTGGATCAAATGGAACACAGAAATCTCAACCCACAGGCACAAAGTTCCCCCACCCCCAAGTCCAACGCAATGAGCTATCTGGCACTGGGTTCCGGCCACGCAGAGAGCTGGCACCAGGGACTATCTGGAACATGCCCATTAGCGAGAGATTACCGTCTCAGCAGTGCCTGACGGCTCATGGTGAGATAGCGGTGACAACTGTGTCACTCTTAAGAGACACTTCCTGGTTTTGTTTTAAATATTTAAGGATCACTTTACACAGTAAGAGCTTCTATCTTTTGAGTTAAAGGTGAGGAAAGAACCAACTTTTCATGTGCAGAGCGCAGAACTCCTCAGGACAGCCACAGGGCCAGAGGGCCCGGCAAGGACTCAGTCAGGTGAGGCCTGCAGGGACTTGAGACAACTGCTGCCCAGGACAGGGGGTAGGACAGGGCAGTGATGTGGGGGTCTCCTCTCTGACTGTTCAGAAGGATGCCTGCGAGGCCCACCTACCTCGGGCTACTCAGAGCAAGGTGGTAGCACTGGGCTAACAGCATTAATAAGACCAGCATGCTTACTGGAGTGAGTCAGACTCGGAAGGTTGAATACTGCATGGTTTCTCTACCTGGAGAAACTCAGAATACAAACAGTCACATGGCTGTGGTGAGAGATTGTGAAGTTGACACAATATACATGTGCACAAAATTCTCAAGCTCCGTGTAACCGTGTGTAGTGTGTATATACACTAATAAAACCGGGGGAAATAAGGAATGAAGCACATACCTCCTACAACTTCACACTTACATGTAATGAAGGTGTGACCAAGGGAAAAGGCTTAATGCTTAAGGGAAAAAGAATGCCCAATGGATGGGGCGTTGCAAATGGTCTGTCTGGCCTCCTGGGTCTGCTGAATGCTTGAGCAGGTGTCGGGAGCAGCTCTCCTTCCCCCATGGAGGTTGGGGCTTAGTGAAACACTGGGGACAGGTGACACCAGCTCTTCTTGAGGTAGACATACACCACAAAGAATCTCTTCATTTTTTCAAAAAAAGTTTATCAAGTTTCTTCTGACGGCACCGCTTTAGGTGGAGACCACAGCACGACCATTTCTGTCACCTGGTATGGCACGTAAGCCAGCTCCTCCTACTGTATTTAAAACATGATAGGCCGTGCCTCCCATGGGCAGTTCTGTGGCCATGTCAGTAGACAGAGGGGACAGGGAAACCATGTTCCCCTCAGGCAGTTCTGTGGCTGTGTCAGTCGATGGAGGGGACAGCACTAAGTGGTGAACAGCCGGTGGCCAGATGGCAGCCCCAGGCATGAGTGGGAAGAACCACGGAAGGCCACTGTCCCGTAATGCGTTTCCCTGCTGCCGTGTGTACTCGGACTGCCCCTGCCCTGGACATGAACCTGTTGAGTGGATGCCTCAGAGGAGAGCTGACAACGAGAGATGCCGAGGGTCTCATTAGTAGGACCTGAGCCTGCAGGCCTCAAGGAAGACGGCCGCCATCGGGGGCACGGCCAGTTCCTCCCGTCTGGGGACCTGAGGAGCAACCAGGAAGGCAGCTCCGTGGGTCTGGGCGCTTAAGGTCTTCGGCTCCATCTTGTGTCTTCTACAACTCTGGCTTCCGGCATGTCTTCTAGAGATGGAAGTTGGGGAGGAAAAAAGTACAGATCGAGGATTTGTAAAGAACCTGCCAATCTCATGATCTTCAGGATCCAGACGCCAAGTCTGAGAAAAAGACTTCTCCTTTAGTGCTTTCCCCCACAACGTCCTCCATGTGATCCTCAAATTATGCTGACGGGGGACTGTTTCGGTCAGGGTAGGTGAGGGAGATAATCATTTTAAGCTCTGGCGATGGGTCCCGCAGCCTCACTTTGTGAACACCCTGGTTGTCTCTGGGTGTCTCCTGAGAAGCGCCCCGTGCCTGACCCTGCCAGTGCCTTTGTCTTGCAAGCCCAGCAGCAGACCAGGAAAGCCTTCCAGGACATGTCAGTCTTCCAGGCCCCTCACACAGGTAGCCTCAGTCTGGGAGAAAATGCTGTGACCTTGTAGTTGAAACTCAGATCCAAGCTCGTCCTACACATACACAGAAAAGACACGAATTCTGACAATTGTATGGATCATGGGATGATCTGAGACAACTCAACAATCAGAGGGAAGGGTGAGGTGTCACGTAGCAAGTGTCAGGAGAGGAGGGTTGAACGTGATGATCATTCATCTAGTCACACATGTCTGAAGCACTCAAGTCGATGCCAAATTCTGTTACCTTTGATTTTATAAAGTGTCTCTTCAGGATCTTATAGATATTAGGTACTAGATAAATATTTGTGGATTTGATTTGATTGTGCAATGGATCAAAATGGCAGTGTAGTAATGACCTACTATAGATCAATAAGCTGAAATGTCAGTTTTCATTAGAGAAAGAGATAAAGGCACATTATTGGCAGCCTGAGGCAGCAGACGAGCAAACTCGCTCCATGCTTACAGCATGGGGCCCTTCTCCAGGAACTCAGTGCCCTGCACTGCCACGTCCAGCTGCAGGGCCCCCGGGCTGGGGGATCTTTCTTATCTTACAGTAAGATTTGTTATGATCAGTCATTTTATTCCTCCATATCTAAACAAAGGTATAAATTTTCTCCATTATTATTCCATTTGGGTTTTCAAGTTGCTCCTATTTCTTGCATTTAAAAAGCTGAACGTGGTCTTATATCTTGATGACTAGATGAGACAAGTCCAATGTAATTAACTATTTTCTAGAGAACTGTCTTCCATATGTGCATATGTACTTCCTATGTTACTACTTCCTACTGCATGTTACCATAACGGGTGTGCCATTTGAAAATATCAACAGTGATACAGATTTTATAATTCAAGTTCCTAAACTCTAAACCAAGATCACCAGAAAGGTGTTCAGTTTCAGTGTTTGAGCAGGACTGGAAAGAGTAACTTCAGAGTAACCAGTAGGTTCGTCACTTCACTTTTGGGGACATTAAGTAGGAGCGACTGCCTTAGCTGAGACCTGTACTGAAAACCAGCTGTAAGAGCTGGCCCTTACTGCGTGGCAGGGTGAGTAGCTGTGGTGGCTCAGCAAGGCAAGAACTCAGCGATGCACTTCCCTCAAAAGGTTGAGGTATTTTTGGATGTCTCAAGGTAGGCAGCTCACTCAAATTTAGTTCACACTCCCAAATAATTATTATCTCTTTAGAGAATCGAGATTACAACTCAAAGGGTCAAAGGCAACGGTTTCACAACTGGTAGGTCAATGTAGAACCCTTAGCTGAGGATGCCACTCGAGTGGTGACCATTCAGGGAGCTGCTGTCATCCTGGAGAAACTTCTGTTCTCGGCCTGTGCTGCAGGGAAAGACTCTATGATGTTATCTGTGGGCTTCTCCCCCTCCTCCTCCTCCCCTCCCCCTCCTCCTCCTCCTCCTCCTCTTCTTCTTCTTCTTCTTCTTCGAGAGCACAGAGGGGTATCTTTCCTTGGACATTACGTTTTTGGAGACAGCCAATAGCAGCACGCTCTCCAATGGCCATGGTCATCTTAATTTTCATGGAAGCCTGAATCAATGGCAAGCTGGCTGGAGCCAGGGTGGACAGGAGGGGACAGCAGTGTTCGAAAGTGAGGTAGAGAGAAAGGGACCAAGGTGTCTGAGCAGAGGTGTGCCTGCCATGTCCCAGTGACACCCGTGTGGATCCAACAGGCTCATGTCTAACCTAGCAGAAGAGACATCAAGACCACAGAGCAGCCAGTGTGGACCAGTGGCCTCTGACCAGGCAGTTCTACGATATCTAGGGCTATGGGGCTCCTGGTATTGGCATGGCCTCCCATGTACGCAGTTGACTGGCACTGAATTTCCTATTATACCAGCTCAGGAGTCAGAACTTAGGAGTACAAAGAAATCAACATAGGGGAAATAAATCCCGGCATTATTCCTTGTGTACCTTGGGTGTGGATGATGTGACTGTATGCCATGTGGGGCATTAGGTAGAGAGTGTAGTGGGGAGCCTGGTCAGTCTTGTGCCCAGAAAGTCACCCCCAAAGAGGAAATCTCACCTAGATAGATGTCCAAGAAGCCAGTGGGCCTGGTGATTTTTAAATACTGAAGTACTGAAGTGCTGAGCCGGGTCTGCCCAGGCCCCAGGCAGGCCTTGCTGAGCTTGACGTGGAGGTGGAGGCCCCTTCCTGCCACCAGGGGACACCTCTGGCCACCCTGGAAAAGGCAGGGAGCACCACAGCCACCGCTTAGCACCACAGTGGTGCTCTCCCTTGGGTCCAACGGTTATAGCTTCTGATAATCTTTACCTGACTGGCCAAAATATTTTGTAAATGAACAACCTGCCAAACTTTCACTTCTAATTTTTATAATTCTCTACATTTTCTAATTCAAATCTCAAAACATTCCCTGCACCCCTTCACATAGGCCTGAGCACACCATGGGACATCACGGGAGGGACGCTAAGGAGACATACACACAGGAATGCCAGTCTCCATCAAAACACGACATTGAATGAAGCTCTGTCCTTCATTTGAGACCAAAAGTGGATGGATTTCAGACAGGCATGTTTCTTCACATCAAGACGGATCAACAAAGAGGTATGATGTAAAAACAAAAACAAAATCACAGTATGAAACATGTTTATCCTGTCTCTAATAGTTAAGGCATGAAAACATGGAGATGTTTTCTCCATGTGTCAGGTAATGGGTGTTACCTGCCAAGGAGAGCTGTCAGGCCCGCCCATGAGGTATGCTCACCATCACAGAAACACGAGTGGACTCTCCAGTGTGCTGTTTCCTGTCATCCCCGTGGTCCCCCAGCTCTAACAACTTCTAGAACCAGCTATGACATATGTCAGGACAGCTTCTGACCCAGAGAAAAATCATTATAATCCAATTTCAACCATTTTCCTCCACAGTATCAATAATATTCCCAACCTAGAAAAATCAGGCAAGATGCATATTTTCACAAGAAAATCTACCCAATAAATCATTTTACAGATGAGGAAGAAACCAAGTGTGAAATGAATGCTAGACGTTTTAAAACCACTTCACTCACAGGGAGGACCCTGATCAACGCGCGCTGCTCTGCGTGACAGAAGAAGCAAGGCACGGGGTGCTCTCGATCTTCCGTCTTGCCCACGGGGGTCCTGCGCCAAGTGACAAGGGCGGCACCGCTTGCCTGAGCCCAGCACCTGCAGGCCACGCTCAGTGGCAGCTCTCACTCCAGGAAGCTTAGAGACACCAACTCAAACTTCAAATCTGTAGAAAAACTCTCATGACATATTTGATATTTAACTTATTACTTAAACATTAACATGATACATGTATCTATTTACCCAGCAAGGTGATCTGGTAATAATGCCAGCCATCATTTTCAATGTGTATTAAGAAATATGCTTAAATGAATCTTATTTTTAAATGCAATCACTTTGGGATGGTTTTGAAAACATTTTGGATTTATCTTTGAGAGCTACTTTTAGAACTGCAAGAGAAAAATCCACCAAAATCATCTCCCGTTCCCTACGCACGCACACAGCCACGTACACACGTGGCCACGTGGTAGCGGAGGACGCTATGGAGTGGGAGCACCGGCTAGGAGATGGCAGAGCAGGGGTGTTTAGGGGAAAGGGTATTGGAGCGGCAGCTTGGCTGTCACCATTATCTAGGCACGGAGGTCCTGCAGGCTTTGGCGGTTTCTTCCACATTTGGCCAGATACAGGTTTCTCATCTCTGGTATTTTTCATAATCTTATTAAATGATCATTTTATGTACCATTTAACTCTGTCTAGTAAAGAAAGACTGCAGTAAGTGACAGGCAGGGACCCCAGGTCAACTGGGCAGATGCACCCTGCCAGGCCCGACATCCCCCCGGGGCTCGGGCTTCTTTGCTCATCTGCCTTGGGACTCCTGTCCTTCGGTGACACCACCACTGCTCCTACCAGCTGGAGGGATTCTGATGCCATAACTGGGCCAGGATCCAGGGGAAGTTTTACGTAGAAGCATTTAAAACTTTATTTGCTGTGTGGATTTTGGAATATCCAATGCACATGGTAAAATGATGTGCTATATGCATCAATTGGAATTCTAGCCTGAGTTTGGCACTGGTTCTTGTGTGATCTCTGTGAAATCTGTGCTTCTCTGTTCTCCCCATAACAATAGACCTAGACTCAGCAGAGCTGTCTTCCTCCACTAGGTAATCATGGCTTTCGAGCATTTCTGCAGGCCAGGAAAGGGCTGAGCTGACTGGGGAGGCAGGGTGGCGCTGGGGTGCGGTCAGGGCAGCACCAGGGGCCCTTCTGTTCTCAGGCCTCTGGTTGCTGTTCCCCGCTTCCTTGCCGGGGGTGGAGCACAGGAGGGGCCCATGACTCCGGGGGCCATGGGCAGCCAGGCTGGGACTGCCACTGCGCACACTCCCGTCGGTGGGCACCACCGGCCTAGGAGCTCATGAGCACCTCAGGCTTATGGTTGGAGTGTCATGTTACACAGACCTCCAGCCCAGAGCACCAGGGGGCCACAGCTTTCCTTGGAAATGTGACTCTGGGCGCTGACTTCCTTAGAACCCTTCAGACACAGTCCAGAGAGACGGGAAGATGGTCGGAGACGGGGATAGGCAGTGTGGACGCGGTGAGGGGAGGTGGGCAGAGGACAGGCGGGAGAGGAGGGGGCAGAGGGGCGGAGGAATGGTCCCAACGTGATCTGTGGACGGCCTGATTCCTCAAGGTGAATGCAATTGTTATGAATCACAAAACGTACTGCCTAATTAAAACCCTGGAGCAGAGAAGCCCAGAAGTCCAGGCTTGGCACGGGCCGCAAGGGAGCCAGGAATGCTGTGCACACACCACACGCAGGGGTGGCCTGGTCTCCGTGGTAAGTCCTGCAGCTCGCGCTGTGGGCTGTGCCCCTCCACGGTGGTTCACGGAGGTGCCGGACGTGTGGCTCACGCCTGCCCGATCACCGTCTCTCCCCCTTCTTGTCACCATTATTCCAGCGTGAAGGCTGGTTTCTCTCTCCCTGGAACTGGGCATGCACCACCACCTTGCATATCCCACAGGCCTCTCCTGATGCTCTGATATCTGCGGCTTCTCTTTGAAACCCCTGCTGCCTGCCATGCTCTGTGGCACCTCCAGGCCACGCAGGTCTGCTGCTATGTAAGTAATGATAGTGCCTTAGAATATTCAGAGGTTAAGATTTACTTCTGGTGGCAAGAATTCAAAGGGACAGGCATGATTTTCCATAAGGACTAAAGGAAGCTGAGGCACAGAATCCTCTGGGCATCAGGGAATTCACGATAACCACCCACCTGCCTCGCAGCTGTGATCACCTGGAAGGATCGAGACACCAGGCGGCCAGAGGCCAAGGCTGGACGCGGTGATGCAGGAGCTGCAGGGCCCCATACGGATCCCCCCAAAACCATTCCACTTTCCTATTTAGAACACAGTCGTCTTCCAAGTGCCAGGGCCTGGATTCTTTTCTCCCATAAAAACTTTGCCAAAGCAACACTGGATCATGTAAAGAAACATGATAATCTACAGGTGTCATTCCGAGCAGAAAAGAAAGGTCATCTACGATTATCTATGAAAGGCAGAAATGCTTCAGAACACACCTGGACATGTGCCTGCGTGAGGATGACCTGAGGGGTTGCCACGTCTGTGCCTCGGGCTGCCCCTGCTGCCAGTGGACATCTGCCGTGGCACTCCTCCTCATGCCAGGAGACCACAAGAGGGCAGCGAGGGCATGCTCACCTGCTGCAGACCTCGCGGTGGCGGCCACGGCGGAGGGCATCGCTGTGGGGATGCAGTCATCGTCTTGGGAGTAGCCAGCCTGGATGGCCCGCAGGTAGCTGTGACTCCGTGTCCGGAAGCACCCCGGGAGGTCGAGGGCGTCCATGGCCTGAGACTCCACCTCACTGAAGACCGACTCACACACGGACTCGAACTGCCCGTTCACCTCGGCTTCGCTGATCTGGAACAGTCAAGAGCACAGCGGCGTTGGCGCAGCAGAACACAGCACTCCTTGCTCACGGGCCAGGGAGGTCAGAACGCATCCCGGGACACCTGGCTACCGTCACTGGGAATCCACTAAGCTTGGGAAACAATGTACTAGGTCATTATATACAAACAGCAAGGGAAGTAACCGGTTCCAGAGGCCTGATGTTCAGCACATCTGCCCCGCAATCCCATGAATCCACTGTCCCCACAGTGGCTTCTGTGGGAGGTGGAGAGAGACCTGCAAGGCCCCTAAGCACCCCTGTGACGCCTCCCCAGCTACCTGCAGCCCAGGTGCCTGTGCAGGGGGCTGCCTAACAAAGCATGTCTTTAACCATGTAAACTACTTTTAGTCCCTTTTGAGGACATGGAACGCTGGGGCTGCCTGTTGCCATGGAAACAGCGCGACGCCCCCACAGTCTCTTGTCCTGCTCTCTCTCCACCACAGCCTCCCAAGTCTGGCCAGGAGAGAAAGATGCTGCTGCCCTGGGGCTGTCTGTGAAGCCAGGCTTAGCAACCGAGCTCCAGAGTCGGATGGGATCTTGAGATATTAGCATACCGACTTCCTCTGATAGTTTACCAGATAATGTACTAATTCTGCATCCTTTAAACTCAAGTACGGGGTCACCCTAGGAACCTAACCTTCAGGTACTGCGCTGGTTGGAAGGCAGGGACCCTAGGCAGGGCACGTATGCTGGGTGCTAGGGGAGGGACATCGAGTCTGCCTCAGCCCAGGGCAGACGGTTGGGGAGGATGGGCTTCCTCTGAGGGTCTTGATGGTGACCCTTGGGGTCTGCCCCTGAGCTAAAGCGACAGAGTTCTCATGAGATCCAACAAACTAAATCAGACTAAATACTGGCGGGCTGGGTAGAGAACAGGGAGAACTTTGGGCACAGAAAGCTGAAATGGGACCACTGAAACAGAGACTGAGTGGACAGTGTGGCTCTCCAGCACGGACTGACTAGGTCTGGATAAATGAACTTGGTCACTCGTGTGTTCACATGTCTGGGTCCCTGCATATCCTGCACATATCAGCACTTGTGTTCCATATGAAGTGCTCACTGCAACACTGCAAGGGGCCGGGGCTCCCTGGGCAGTGCTGGGTGGGAAGAACAGAGCTCGGAGGGGTGGAGCAGCAGCACGCTGGGTGCCTGTCACAGCCTCTGTGGCCCCAGCTGGGCTTTCTGTCCATCACTCCCGCTGGGGGCTAGAGCTCTGGGCGGCCCTCACTGTGAACAGCGGCAGGTAAACCCACCAGCTGCCACCAGGTGCCTCTCAGTTGCTCTCTGGATTTCGGTCCTTCATCCTCCAGCTCATCCCCAGAGCTGCTGGGTGAGGAGGCCACGTTGGCCTAGGACCCGGAAATGGGGGTCGGCCATGTGCTGGCGCCAAGAGCCAGCTGCGCCATGACGTGGCCTCCCCAGCCTGCACTGCTCCTGCCGACTAGGCCCTTGTCTATCCCCAGCCAGACCTCATGCTCAAGTCACACAGGAACAGACGGTCTTTCCTCCACCTTGCCACTGTCCCTTCCTCCCGAGCCTGAGCAGGCCAGGCTGTGCCCTCTCTAGGCGGGGGCCCTCTCCTCTGTTGGTCGGCTGTTGGCCCTACGGGCACTGTAGGAAACCATCTGTGAGATGGGGACACAGACGACTTTGATGCCCAGCATTCTAACTGCACACAGGGACAGTGCAAATGTGGGCATTTGTCCAGTTTATGTTTAGATTTCACAAAATGTCGTAAACGCAAGGTGCTGAACTCTGAGTAAGAAGGGACAGATACCTCACAAGAAGACCCGTGATTCCCCCTAAAACCACAGGACATCATTCTGAAAATGAAAACCAAGCCGGGGTCCTGTTGGCACACTGGGAAATGGACGACTTGTTAGAGCACTCCAGGAGAGGGAGGGAGGACTTGGAATACTTTGGGGAAAGGGGAGGCTCAGGGTGCTCCGGGACAGAGAGGGAAAGTGTTGGGTGCTCTGAAAGGAGGGAGGGAGAGTTCAGGGCGCTGCAGGGGAGGGAGGGAGGGCTGACTCACGTGCTCTGGGAAAGTCCGCAGCAACCTGGGGCCCTCGACCAACAAGCAAACCGCCTGCCTGGATGGGTTCACTAAAAGCAGTAGCACGTAACCACTAGGGTGTCACCACCGGGGGCTCCCTGTACTCTGGGATCTGCCAGGTGATGGAAACACCCACCACTCACTGACTGTCGCAGGAGGGATGCAGAACCCGGGCCTCTCCACTCCCGCGCTCAGGGATGCGTCATGGGTAAAGCTCATCCTCAGTGCAAGTGCCGTTGTGATGGTAGTTGAAATCAGCACGCAAAGCATTTACCCGAACTTCAGAAGCTTGGTTCTTGTTTGCTGCATGCCACAGGGCGAGGGGCGTCAGCCGTGCCTGCTCATGTGGTCTGTGGCCCTTTGCAGTGGGGCCATGAGCTGGCTCTGCCTGCTGCTGCATCTCACAATGACTGGATCCCACTAGAGGCCTGGCACCTAGTGAGAACGCGCCCTGCTTGGGCGTGAGCCTGACACACCTGTCACTGCCACGCTCTGGCTCTTCTGACTTTAGTCTTTTGCTGGGGATGGAGCCCAGGCCTGGCTCCTGTCAGGCAAGCGCTGTACCACAGAGCTGTACCCCAGCTCACGGCTCTTTCTACGGGACTCCCAGGTCCACGCTGGGGGAACCCCTGTGGCCAGATCCCCTGCCAGGCCCTGCTGGTGGGAGGGAAGCCTGCGTGCTCCATCAGCCGGCAGGTCCGGGCGCTGCCCACCTGCCCTGGCTCACGAGGAGGGATCGTGTGAAACGAAAGTCTTGAGTGTCAAAATTTAACCTTATGCAGCTCAAGGAGTTAGTTGAAGCTAAGCCTGGCAGGGCCTGTGCAGCCCTCGAGGAAAGGGTGCCTACTAGGGCTGCCTGGTCCCCGTGTCCCTGCTGGGACTTGGGCTGGTCTTAGCCTGGGGGCTGCTCAGGGAGGAGGCATGTAACAGTCCCCACCTGGCTCACGCAGCTGGCCTGACTCAGTGTGCTCACGGCCCTCATGTAGCTCTGGTTCCGGGAGCGGAATTTCGGGGAGTTGTAGTTGGCAGAGGGGTCCAGGCTGTGACCGACAGGCACCTCACTCGCAGCTTGCAGGTAGCTCTGGCTACAAGAGAAGAGAAAGGAAAGTGGTGATCCGTGAACGGGGGCCACTGCAGAGCTGGAGATGTCCGTGGACATTTGGCTTTGGATGGGTAGCTCAGACTTTTGCAAATATTTTAAGGTTTGCATCTACAAACCCAAATATCATCAAAAGTGACCTGGGAGGCTACTTACCCAACCGCCTTGAAAGCTGACTTTCATGGCAGGTGGAGGAGACCCTATGATAATTCCACACTTAAGAACATGTAGAAGCGCTCCTAACTCACGCACGAGAGGACAAACTGCTCCCAACTTTCAGCCCAAAGCTCCAGGAGCCTCATAAAATCATCACGTTAGATTTCTGGCAATTTTATATACTGGAAAAAGAAACACCCCCCCCCCCCCAAAAAAAAAAAAAAAAAAAGGCTTGCTTCATGTTGCACTTGGCAACACACGAGCAGGCGTTGCAACGTGGGTAAAGGAACCATCTCTGCGGTGGTGACCGTGTTATTCCAACCCTCCTCAAAACGGATGCTCTGTGATCTTCCATCTCGTCTCTTTGGACATGCTGACGCACAGGAAACCCCGAGGATGGCCGGCAGACGGCAGGTCCGGCTCGGCTGCAGGCTGTGGCTAACTGGACTCCTTTCCTCCAAGCTGTGTTGACAACTGTTCCAAAATGCAGTAAAAACCCACCTCTCCCTCATCACTTCCCTTTTGCGTTTTGGATAATAACGCATGAGGTAGCCCCGCACAGACCCGTCCACAAAGCGGTATACAGCACTAGGCGGGTGATGCAATTCCACTGTTGGGTGTTAAAGTACGTCTTCTCTCTTCCTAGTATCAATTGTTTTCTCTTTGATTCACTCTCTCTTTAAAAATGCGAAATCATATAACAAAATTGGACTCTACAGATAGCCTAAGCGGGACTAATTACTTATAGGCTTAAATCATTCTGTTAAAATAACGTTTGATGTAAAAGGAGGCAGACAGACAGAGACAGACAGACTGATGCTGCCCTGGCACCCATCCCCAGGCCACCAAACCCAGGCCAGCCACCTGGTGTCCACCCTGAGTCGCATTGGAATGTCTGTGGACTCCTGCTGAGTCCAGCTGTGCCACGCTGGCCTCCCTGGTCTCCCTGGCCCTGCGTCTGCTGCACATGGGAGGTTAACTCAGATCCCTGGAGTGGACCGCCGAGCCATGGCTGTAGGAGGAAGCACTGAGTCTGACAAAGGATCTTCAGTGACTCCGTTTGTCTTTGCAGAAGCACGAATCCTTTGCAGTTCCTCTCTGTGTCTGCCTCGCCGAGGACTGGCATCTCTGCATTCCTACCAACCTGTACTGTGTCTTTTTCAATCCACCAGATCTTTCTTCTGCTCAGTGCCACCATCTCATCTCTTCCACCCGAACTAATGCCGCCTCCCCGCCTGGAGAAACAAGCAGAACCCACGTCCTGCTGACCTAGTACCGAGGGTTCCAGCCAGAGCCTGGCACATGAGTGCAGGGTGGCCTCGGCCTGGCTGGGGTGGCACTGCATAGGGTCCGGCCCTTGGGATTCTGCATTTTGATTTTTTCCATTTATTGATATGTATATATGTGACACATAAAGTTTACGCCATGCATTTTGAATATTAGCCCACCTCTCAACTTCCAATAATTCTCCTTATTCCAAAGTTGAGGATGCCCCTTAAAGAAATATTGCTACTGCAGAAAGCTAATACAAAAGTTTTCCTTTTAAACACAGACTCCCAACAGTTAACACTGGCTAGACACTGGTATTCCAGAATGTTAGTAAGCCACTGAATCCTCAGCTAACCCATGAGAGTAGGTCCATCAGCAACCCTGCTAAAATGTATAGACTGAGGCACACAGGGGCAGGAGAGCCCCAGCCCATGCCAAGCGGAGCCTGGCTTCAAAATTCACAATTAGCCCCAAGGTCACAGCTGCCAACCCAGAACCAGAGTCCAAAAGACCCTGTTCTTCCCTGCCATGTCTGGCCATCCTCAGCATCCATGGGTCCTATCTACCAACCCCACAGACATTCAGGATGCTCATGTAAGATGGTGGGGCCTTTGCACGTGATTCGTGCTCCACGCATGCTCCTGCATACTCTAGGTCACGGCTAGACCCTGTGGTACCTGAGGCTGTCTGGGCCAGCACTGTGCTATAATATGGAAGAAACAGAATCAGAAGCAGTCTGCATGTGTTCTGTGCAGACAACACCGTCACTGGTGAGCCACGCCTAGGCCACGTGGCACACAGGCCTGTGTGACATCAGGAGGCCACGGCCATCATCAGCTCCTGGGCGAATGGGGGCAGGCCCGAGGACTTGTGTGACAGCAGAGGACACAGCAGCCACCAGCCGCGGGGAAAAGGACAGGCCTGAGGAGCTGTGTAATCCTGAGAAGCTGCACAGCCATCAGCCTCAGCAGGGTTGGGGTCCACCCAGCACATCATTTGAGGGATTCAGCAGGGTGCTTTGCAAATGGCAATTTCAAGATTTCCTTTCTGAAACTTTCTGGAATTCCCTTTTTGAATATTTTCCATCTGTGGTTGGTTGAATCCCTGGATATGGCAGGTATATAGGGGGCTGACTGCACTTTTGAAGTGGTTTGAAAACCGGCACACTTTAATCTCATTAGATTAGTAAAGACTTTGCAGGCCAGCTCTCCTTATCAATGAGTAAGCAGGGACAGCACGCCAGCGCTGGAGTGGCACTGCCAGGGCGGGAGGAACAGGCCAGGCTCCCTGCCATGCCGCCACACTGCCCTCCCTGCTGTGACTGCTCCCTCTTGCGCCCAGGAAGCCCATCGTTGGGAACTGGCGCATTCCAGATTTGCCTTTCAGGGCCCTGGCACCTCCCTCAAAGTGACACTTCCTACTTTGGCATCCCGGTTGCGGGGGACTGAAAGGAATTTTCCTAGACTCAGTGGCAGCCCAGAAGTTTTAACAGGAACTCAAAAGCCATTTTTCTAGAATAACATCAAAATATTTCTTGTTCTGGTTTTTGCCTTGCATGTGTTGCCCACATTAGATAGTCACCCATGGCTCAGCGAGGCTGGAAACCAGCACCGGGAAGCTGGA
This sequence comes from Ctenodactylus gundi, assembly GCA_004027205.1. Classification (NCBI taxonomy): domain Eukaryota; kingdom Metazoa; phylum Chordata; class Mammalia; order Rodentia; family Ctenodactylidae; genus Ctenodactylus; species Ctenodactylus gundi. Next base: position 42,711 of record PVKB01003216.1, on the reverse strand, counting down.
GCGTGAAAAGGGACCCAAGGAAGAGAACAGGTTCCCAGGATCGTGGCTCTTCCTTCCATGTGGAACTCTGCTCCCAAGTGAACCGTGGGCTCACAAATCTCACCTGTGACTTACTTTAACACATTGTAACAAATTCACATAACAAAATATGTGCTTAAGCAAGTCTCTGAATGCAGCCACTTAGGCCTCTGTAAATGCACTTGACAACAGAAACAAAAAACCCGGCCTCTCTGCGTCTGCCAGCTTACAGAGACTCTGTGGGTTGTGTAAGGACAAATGACAAAAACCAACTTTCCACAACTAAATGTGCTCATTCAAATTAAAGGACATCTTTCTATTTTTATCAATGGAATCTGACAAGAGCAGCACCAACATACAAAAAATTACGACTTGCAGCGTTTCCAGTAGAAAATGGAGCATGTTAACAGCCTTAGACAGATGTGTGCCTCTGTGTGGCCCGCCCCCAAAGATGGAAATCCTTCTAACACCTTTCAACACGCACCTGATGGTCTTGAATTAAGCACAACTTCAGAAAATGGTTTCCTTCCATGCCATCCCCATGTCTGGAGTACAGGTGTTCTCTGCTTCTGCCCATCGCCGGGGACCTTCCCACACCTGTGGAGGGGCGCTCACCTACGGGGTCTCCCACCCCGTCTTCTGGCTTCCTGCCCACTGTGTGGTCTCCCTGCTGTCTAGACTCTCCCCATGCTGTCTGGGGTTCTTCCCGCCCAGTCTCAGAGCCTCCCCATCCATCTAGGGGTCCCCACCCACAGGTTTAGGGAAGCGCCTTACTGCTTTGCCAAAGATGCTGAGTGCAGGAAGGCCCTTCCCCGAGGCTCACAAGCGTGTTCTCCCTTCCTGGAAGGGCACCCTTCTCCCACTTGTGTCTTATCTGCAAGATCATGGTACACGGGGCTGCACCCTGTGGTGAGGTTTCAGCATCTGAGTCTGAAGACAAACCTGCTGCGCATAGCTCAGTCCTCCTGTGTCTCCACAAGAAGAAACTCACTCCAGGGGCCAAGGTTGCCCGCTCTGTGCGTCTGCTGCACGTTGCCTGCTCCACGTGGTCTGCACGAGAGCATCCGCTGCACGTCCTCTGTCCCACGTTGTCCACCCTACGTTGTCTGCTCCAGGCTGTTCCACACGCGTGCTCCAGTGTCTGCCCTCCGCTGTGCAGTTCACTGTCACCTGCTCGGAGCGTGTGCTCCACACCTGTGCTCTGCAGTATCAGCCCCACGTCACCTGACCCACACCACCTGCCCCAAAGTCTGCTCCGTGGCATCTCTTCCGTATGGTCTACTTCACATCATCTGTCCACGTGTCTGCTGTGTGTCTCTTCCACAGACCCTGCTCCATGCCACCTGCTTCCCATCCTCTGCCATGATGCATGGGCAGGGTCTCCTGCCAACACGGGGACAGTGGGCAGCATTTCAATGGTTCCTTGTGGAGCCCCTCCTCAGCTGGGGTCACCCAGTGGTTCAGGCATAAATCCTGGGGTCGGCCAAGGACACAGAAGAGCAGCTGCTGGACATCACCTCCCTTGACGGCCACTCGGGTCTTCCTACTTTCTATGGAGGCATCACAGGCAGTGCTCAGAACCAGGGGCTCCTGTCTTGGGTGGAGGCCAGGAGGGATCTCGGAGCGCCCACCTCTGTGTGCTCATTCAGAAAGGAGCCTCGGGCCCGATCCTTGGCCCACTCAGCAGAGGATGCGCTACTGGGATGCGCTGGAGCTGACCCCAGAGGCTCTCAGGGTTTGGCTCAGCTGTTTCCCGCTCCCCAGCTGCCCACGCCCACGCCCCCACTCCTCTGCTCACTGGGCTCTTCCTCCCCAGGCCATCCTGCGCTTGCTGCACCCCGGTGGGTGCCTCCTCTGCTGGAGGCATGTGCGCTGCGCTATGGCCCGGGGTCTGCTCCTAGCAACGTGCCGGGAGCTGTGCCGGGCGCAGGGTACAGAGGGATGAGCACACAGAGCCACCACAGGAAAGACAGGGTACAGCTAAGACTGAATTGCAGGTGAAAAATTAATCGTGTTTTAGATCAACACATTTTAAATTTGTTCCAGTGCTAGGGACTGAACTCAGGGCCTTTGAGCTGAGCTATATCCCCAGGCCCTTTTTAAAATTTGGAGGCAAGGTCTCACTAAATTGCTAAGTTGCCCTGGCTGGGCTCACCTTCCCACCCTTCTGCCTCAGCCTCCCAGAGTGCCGGGGGCGCGTGTGCGCTGCAAGTCCTGCAGTGAGGCGGGGGCGTCTGCCACACACTGCGGAAGTTGAGTGCGTGCTGCGTGGAGGGGGGAGTAGGGCTCCTGAGGCCAGGTGCTGGGACGGTGACCAGGGACAGAAGTTTGGGGAGCAGACCAGCATGGAGTGCCCCCATGAGGACGGTCCTAGAGAGCCTGCAGGCAAAGGGAGGCGCTGCACCTCCTGGACCAGGGACTTGTGGGAGCTGGACGGGGCTGTGACGTGGGCTTGCCGGCTCTGAGGCGCCTGTGGGGAATCCTCGGAAGGAGCAGAGCAGAGGTGCGTGCGGGGGGGACGAGGAGATGCTGCTGGAGCGGGCACATCCGAGGGCGAGACGGTGCAGAGAAGGGGAGCCCCGAGCACGGGGTGGGGACGGCAACCTGGCCCAGAGTAGCCTAGGAGGGGACCAGGAGAGGCCAGGGGCTGGAGCACCCGGGAGTCATCGGGAGGGCGGGCGGCATCAGACTCAGCTCTGAGAAGTGAAGGGGCACGGGACCGAAGGGGAACAGTCGGGGTCACCGGACGCTTCTGAAGAAAGAGCCAGAACGCTTCAGAGCAGAAACTGAGCAGAGGAGGAAGATGGAAGTGACAGTCTGGGGCAATGTGTCCGATCTGTCCGGAAGAAAAGACAGGCAACTTGAGGAAGGCTGAGCTTTCCAGGGGATGAGACGACAGTGTTTATTTTTAGAAGGTGGCAATAGATGCCAGGGATCCAGTCAAGGAGGTGGCGTAGGACCACACTTCCTCCTGAAAGTAGTCAACGTGAGCGCTCAGGCCAGCCGAGGGCTCGGCCTGGGAGGGGTACACTGGGGGAAGGGACAGGGCAGCCTGTGCCTGGCCCTGGACTCACTCCTGGCAATCCTCCTGTCTCAGCCTCTCACTTGCCGGGATGGCCACACCTGGCTCATGCGGTGCTGGGGAATCGAACCCAGGTACTTAGTGCCTTTTAGGCAAGTGCTTTACCTTCTGAGCCACTCCTCCAGCCCCCATCGCTCCTCTTGGCTTAAGCCATTCCAGGGGAGCTGATGTGCCACCTCTCCCTTCACAACTCCCGGGTGACTAAGGATTCGCTCATCGACCACTTGTGTGTCCTCTGCGAGTGACACTTCAGCGTTGCTGCAGTTCACAGGGTTATCAGTTCTTCGTGGCGACTTTTATGCTCTCCAGTCCGAGGCTCTGGGAGCCCCACACAGAGACAGCAAGAGCAAAACCCGACAGATGGGCTGTGCCAAGCCAGAAAGCTGGCAGTGAAGGACTTTGCCGCGGAGTAGGGGCTCACCTACGGAGAACGCTCACTGCCTCCGTACCAGACAAAGGACTAACACACACAATACACGAGAAACTCAGAAACTTCACCACAGAACAATCAAGTTGAAAAATGTGCCAGTGGTCTGAATATCCTTACCAAAAGAAGAAGAAATATAAATGACCAAAACATATACGAAAGAAGTCTAACACGATCAGCCACCAGCCACCAGGGAAGCGCACCCAGGCACTACCTGAGATGCACGTCAGCCCGGCCCAAATGCCCGCCGTGAGGGACACCAAGCACCAGGCAGGACATGGAGACGAACGGAGCCCTCACATGGCTGACCGGGTGCTGCCACTGTGGACAGCAGTGCGGCGCTCCCCGAAGACCTGTAATGGCACGGCCAGTGGGCCGGCATCTCACTTCTGGGTATTCACGCAGCGAAAGTGAAATCAGACCGCCAAGGCGACATCTGTACAACAGGTCAGGAGTAAGCGCTCAGCCGCAGATGAAGGAATAAAGCAAATGTGATGTACACATAGCGGAGGATTACTCAGCCACGAAGAAGAGCAGAATTCTATCATTTGCAGAATGTGGTTGGAACCGGAGGACTCTGTGTTATGTGAAGTAAGTCAGACACAGGCAGACGGATTCCACATTTTCTCTCTTGTAGGTGGTAGCTAAGAGGGGCTGACCTGAGCGTCAACAGCGATGATTAGAGACTGGGTAGGGCGAGTGTGTGGTGTGGATAAGGAGGCCGGATTTGATCAGCGTGCACCACCATTAGCACAATTAATATACATTCATAAAAAGCAAGATAATTTAAACAGGCCATTTTTTCCCTTTGGGTGCTTGAACCTTATAATGTCTATTTTAATACAAAGTATAAGAATTTGTAACGGCTCCTATAGTCACTTTGCACTAATTCTAACATCTGGGTCATCTCAGGCTTTGCTCTGAATATTTTATGCTCTCTGTCTGTCTCTGTCTCTCTCCTGCTGGTAGAAACTCTGGATTCTGTTATTTTCCTTTGGTGCGTGTTGACTTTTGTTCTGGCTCGTCACCGTGAGCTTCCGGCATCTGCCCGAGGTGCTGGTGTGGAGACTCTCTTTGGCGTCATCTGTTAGCTAGATGGGCTTTGCTCAGTAAACCGCTCGCTCATTTTTACTGGGTAGCACTGACACTACCGCCAGGGGCCACTGTAGTTCTTTACACAGGCGTTGGGGTTTTCTCTCCTGTGGTTCCGTCTCCATGCTGCCCTTCGCGTCTGTCACGTCAGCTCCGAACCCCAAACTCTCGTACACGCTTCCCCAGTCTCCAGCTTTCCACTGAGCTTCTTCTGTCCACACCACAGTGACACAGACAGCAGCCAGAGGGGTCACATAACCGTGGGTGCCAGCAGGTGAGTGTGGGTCCCGTCCCTCCAATTCTGCCTGCCTCTGTTGTGAGCAGAAGTGTGAGTGCGTGTGCCCATGTGTGCCCGTGTGTGTGTGTTCCACAGCTTGTGACTGGGGGTTGATTCAATCGGAACTGTTGCTCCAGAGCCCCAGCTCTCACTTTCCCTTTTTGTAGGAATCCTGTTGCTGCAGTGAACACTTGTCATTTGCTGTCTGTGCGCTGCTGTCTGTGGGTTGGGGGAGACCACCACTGCAAGAGGCAGTCGGGGTCATGCTACTCTTCCTGTGGAACTGGACCTCCTGCCCTGGGGGTTCTTGGAACACCTGAGTCTTCCCATGGGTTCTCTCTGGCATGTTCAGCACCTGTCATCAGTCTAGAGAGCCACAAGAATCCTCAATGATCCTGCGAGAGCTCTGTGAGGATGAGTGGGTTTCCTGGACAGCCAATCTTCAAAGAGACCACCCCCACAGGGTGGCATGCTTCCCAAGGCCCACCTCTGCGCAGGGCTCCCCACAGGCCACCCCGGCAGGAAGCCGCTCCCCCGACCTTTCAGTCACCCATCACAGGGCTATCCTCTGCTAGCAGCCTTTCTAGCAGATGCCGCTGAGCACAGCCAGCAAAAGAGGTGGTGATTTGCTCCTGTGACATTCAATGGTTCGGAAGTACATTTTTCAACATGCAATTTGCTAATATCTTTCTCTATAATTTATTTTTCCATAAAGACACAAAGTGAAAGTCACTATGAGCAAGCCTGACATGAAGTGTCAGCATGAGATTAGATCAGAGAGGACAAAAGCAAACAATTCCTCTAGGAAAGGGTAATTTTGTTAAAATGCTCTCCTGAAAACAAGTCACTCATCTAACAAACATTTGTGGGCATCCGAGACGAGCACGCCCTCAATTCTGAGGGTCCCTGCCTCCTGTTCCTGCCTGTCTCGCACACATCCACAGGACAGATTCCCACATGCAAGTTCACATGCATGGTGACAAGATACAGCCTATCTTTGGAATAAATCTCATTTCTGTGCCTTTAAAAAGCACACTCAAAATCCTAACTCCACTCATCACTAAAGAATATAACAAAGCCATGGACCTCTGAGTTTATTCCCGTGGTAACTTCTCAGGGAGCCGTTTTAAATGCAATGAGGTGATTTAAGAACATGTGTGTGTAGGTTACTGGGGACTCAGAGACAATAAAGCAAATTTTCAGTGTCTTTTGTTAATACCAAATGCATGTTTTGTTAGAATATTTGGAAAATATTTAGAAGAAAATAAAATTCAGGTACAAAGCTGTGGGACCCTTATAACTGAGCTGGGGATAATGGAAGGTAGAAGGCGGCCTTGACCCAGATAATCTCATCTTGAGACCCGCAGGAGTGGGGCCACCCCCTCCTGTCCCGCGCCCTGGACAGCCCGCAGCTCAGGTTTCATTCTACCCAATTTCCCAATTTTCCCCTGCCTTAAGACCTTTACCAGAAATCACGTGATCAGGTTTTGAAAGTTCTGCCATAAAATTTAGGTGACTCTCACACCCCAGGCTTCCTCCAATCAGAAAATGACCCTCGCCCTGTTACCCTGGCTGGCCTGCCTCCCTCCAACTGCTTATAAGCCTGGACCTCCAAGAACAATAAATGAGCTATAACACTGATTCAGTCTCCCGGAAGTTCTTCCGTTGTATCCATGGCCACTCGAGACCCTGCTCCCCCCGACTTTGCTGATCCCTGGTCGCTGGTGGCCAAGGACAGCCAGGGGCTCTGAAGACCCCAACAAACACAAACCCATCACCCAGAAATAGCTATTAGAATTCTGGTTCCTTCCTGTTTTAGTCTCTATGCTCTATGTGATTATTTTACTGTGTTGAGTTGGCTGGGATACAGTGCCAAGATACCAGTCAATCCAAGTACCTGGAGGTGTTGCTGAGCAGGTAGTTTTCAGATGAGACTATTACAGTTGGAAGGCTTCCGTGCAGCAGACGGCCCTCCAATGACGGTGGCCTCATTCAGTCAACTGATGGCCTTTGGAGAAGACAAAGGTGACCGAAGGAGAGGGAATTCCACCTGAAGGTGGTTTTCAGACTCACACCACAACATCAGCTTTCTCCTGGGCCTTCAGCTGCTGACCCTGTGGGCAAAGGCTCTCCACACCTATGCTGACTTCTTAAAAAGCACGCATGTGTGTGCATGTGTGTGCCCATGTGCGCACGTGCGCGCGCGCGCACACACACACACACACACACACACACACACACACACACACACATGCATCCACCCACCCTTGTTCTGTCCGGCTATTTCTCATACCCAGAATGGAGATCGCCGTAAGCTTAGCAGTTCCACATCACGTCACAGGATGGCATATAGATCTGCATGTCCTGAGCCTGAGGCATGGCTGGGGTCAATCTCCACCCCTCAGGTGACATGAGTTCTCCCTCAGAGTCCAGGGAGACACCATCTATGACTAATGGGGGTGCTGGCAGGTTCAGGTCCTTGCTGGCTGAAGCCCTAGCGGCCCCCGGTTGACCCAGCTCTCAGCGGGTGTGCAGGAGGGTACTTCACACTGGCTGGAAAACCAGAAAATTGGGATCTTACAGAATCAGAAGTTGTAAAAAAGAAAAAAAAAGGGGAAATACCACATTATTTTACTTCTATCTCTAATTAGACTTGCTGTCAAAAGGGCTGAAAGTATGAAGTGGCCAAAATTTGACATGTCATAAAAATTTGTACTTAGTAAATTAGTTACAAGAAAAATAATTCACAGTATATTTTTCCTTTTAACCCTATTTCTCTTTCATGTCATTAACTTAACCCTCACTCAAAGTGAAAATCAAAACCAAAATTGCAGAACATCTAAGGAACAGTGATTACGAACATGCCACATGCCAATATCTGTATGACGTGACTAAGGATGCACGTGCAGCCGTGAGCGTGTCCATTATGATGTAAGCATTGGTTGAATTAAAAAACAGACCTATGTATCTCAAAATGAAAACATTTACAATAAAAGAAGAAATGACTAAATCAGGAACAGGAAATGGCAGGAAATTGCTGTCCACCAAGGCTGGTTTGGCAAAGCCGCCCTTGCAACGCCCCTCCTCTCTGAGCTCCCAAGCACCCACCCTGCCCGAGGTGGACCTCACCACAGATGGTTATTCCCTGTGAGAATCAAATATCTAAGAATATTCTAAGAATGCAATTTCAAAAACTCAGTGGCTTCCACAGCACGGACGAGCTAGCAAGGGATTTCTGCAAAGAGACCATGATTTCACCTAAGTATGCACTGTCTAAAGCCAAGCCTCTTGAACTGGTCCTCAGAACACGACTTTAAAGCAAGTGCCATGCTTTCCTGACTCCCACAACAGCAAAAGCCAGATATTCAAGGAATCTGCCCCGACCGGGCTGAGCACCAGCCTGTTCAGACACCCCTCCTTATGCTGAAAGGTTGGCACCAAAATGCAGTTTTGGAGACACAGAAAGTAGAAAAAAAAATAAATGGAATTTAAAAATAGGGGCTTAAACTTTTTTAATTTGACTTTTAGAAAGTCAAATATTAGACTAGCATTGAAATCAATGTGCATATAAAAGATAGGGGGAGCGACAAAAGGAAAGCAGGAAAGCCCTTGTCACTTTGACAAGAAAAGTACGTGCACAAAATGCTCAACTCCACTGGAAACCTTAAATTCTGCACTTGTACATATCAATAAAACGGGGGGAAAAAGATTAAGACACCAAATCAGATGAAAAGCTAAGGATTTCCTAGAGAAAGGGTGAAAGTTAGTTCAGCAGTGGAGACGTGGGTGTGAGATGGGGGGATGCACAGACGGCCTGTGCAGGCTGCAAGAGTGGAGCACCGCTTCCCGGTGGGCACAGACCCAGGGCCGCGTGCCAAAGTGCCCCTCCACCTCCCATGGCATGCGTGGCCTGGCTGAGAGGCAGAGCCAGCCTCCTGGTGCTGGTGACAGCCAGGAAACAGCCTGGCACAGCAAACCGCCCGGCTTCCTCTGACGGGAACACAGAATTGGAAGCCTCCACCACAGGGGAGGTGGTACCTCCTCCCGTGGGCATATGGCTTCCTGTTAACCACACAACGGCACATTTAAGGTGCACAGGCTTCCAGGAGGCTGGCATCTGGTCCTTTCTGGATGGATAAGAAAGAGCTTAAGAAGTCAGATGAATAGGAATCCCTGTTACGCTGACGTGTACATCAACACTCTTTCTGTTCGCTCTTCAAAGATAACAACCTCGCAGGAATCACAACAGCAGATCATGTGCTAACTGGATCTGCACGGACACTGGTTTTAATACCTTCACTCAGCGTGTGCCTAGCTGAGGGACAAGGTGCATAGAGGACACGGCGTGGTTACAGAGAAGCCCCCCTGCCTCAAGGGGAGTGGGCTGCCGGGACGTTCACAGATAGGACAGGGTGAGCCTGGGTGCCAAGAGACCCAGCGGCAGGGACCAAGCTCCAAGAAAATCTTGAGCTGGCACCAAGCCACAGTGTGAGCGAGGTGCTGAAGACCTCGAGGCCCTGGGGGGCTGCGAGGAGTGTGGCCCAGTTGGGCACTGGCTTTGGCTTGGGGAGCAGTGGGAGCAGAACCTCCTGGCGTGGGATCTGACTGTGAAGGCTGTTGCTGGGGTAGCTGGTACCTCTGGTGTCTGAGACACGTGGGGCTGAGCAGGGTGGGGCACCTGGGAGAAGCTGGGCTGAGTGGCCTGTGGGGGGCCCAAGGGCCCCAACGTGCGGTAGATACCTGCCGTCAGGACATCGAGTCAGGGTTCTGGCAACATGGAACGTGGCTTTGTGGACCCCCAGGTAACCTCTGAGTGGATTTGGAACTGCTGTACTTGCTCAGATGTGGGCTGAGTACACCTTGTCCCAAGAGTGGAACAACTCTTTCCATGTTTGGGCATGTTCACTTGCCAGGACCAGCCCAGGTCTGGAAGACTGTAGAGCATCAAGGTGTCCTGCTGGCCTGGAAGACTGTGTTGTTCCATGTCAGAGGTGGGAGACTCCTAGGGTGGCCGGTGGGTCACAGTGACATGTGAACACTTGACTGTCTCTGACCTCTCCTGAGGCAGTGCTGCCAGCCAGAGTGTTCTGTCCTACTGGTGCCCTCACCTTTTCTAGCCACTGGCACACAGCCAGGGAGAAGGTCCCACCCTTGCCTTTCCGCCTTCTATGGATGGGTCAAAAGGGACCCATCAGGTGGCTTCCCTCTTCCTGTCCCCAGATCAAGCCTGTGCCCCCAACCCCAGCCTCTGAGGAGTGGACCCACAGGCTCCACACAGCTCCCCCGCCTTGTGGTCAGCTAGCTGTGACTCAGTTTCTTGGCCTTCAGTGCTTTGTGCTTTCTGCACAACTTTATAAATTTGGCAAATGTGTAAAATCCACGGAGTCACAACCAAAACCACGGCCTGGAGTTCTCTGTTCCATCATCAGGTCTTCATAATGTCTGCCACGCTCTCTGATGTTCATGCGTGCGGGCTCCTTTAACGTTTCCTGCAGCACCGGTCTGCTTTCCAGGTTTGCTTGCTTATTTACTGTAAGGAGGTCTATTTCACTTTAGTTTGTGACAGATATTCTTTCTAGGCCTAGATTTCTGGTAGGCAAGCCTCTCTTTTAATACTTCCATAACGTCACTTTGTTGTCCCTGGTGTGACCAGTATGATGAACAGGTGGCTGAGCTGCCTGCCCTTCTGCACGATGTGGCTGGCTGTCTGTAGTTTCTCTGAGTTTCTTCGTCATGTCCGGGTGCCCGGGAGCGAGGCGGGAAGCGCCTGTGGCTTGGGTGGGGCCTGGTGGTCCTCCTCCTGGAGATAGCACCCCCGTGCCCCAACCCTGTGATTTAGCCTCTTCTGTATCTCCAGAATCCAGGCCGCAAGGCTGCTCTGTCCAGCTTCCGGTTCTCTCTTCGGCGATTCAGCTGTGCCTGTGCTGGCGCCTGGCACTTCCCCCAGTTCTGGATGCGCATTTCTGCCTTCATCCCCAGCCCCTCCTCTCTGGGGTTCGGTCTGGTAACTTCTGTGGACCCACCTTCAGACTTGCTGATTCATTACTACTCAGCTGTGTCGGGGCTACAGATGAACCACACATGACCTTCCTTATTTCCAACGCCGCCACTTTCACGGGCTTTTTCTTTTTCCTTCTGACAAGTCTGCCCCTCTGAGGCTTCCACTTTATGTACGTCTGCTGTGGCCCTTCCCTTGGGTCCTTTCCCACCAGCCGGGGCGGGTGCTGGACCACGCGTCACCTCTGGACCTGCTGGCTGCCTGTTGCTCGAGTGCGGGCAGGGTCTCCCCGTCACGCTGGCCATCCACAGTCGCACCGGAACTGCCCTAGGACCTACTCAGCATTTGTTAGCCTGTTCAAATTGGCATATGATGGCTAACAGTCATATTTATAAAATAAAGCAGTCACTCAAATACATTTTCTCTGTAAATTAAAATGCTACCTCCATTAGAATGACTCAGAGTTGTTTGAAATTATTAGACTTTTGATTCTAATAATCTGATTATTAGAAGCTGATTGATTCATACAATCAGAAAAAACAAAGGCACCAAAGGAAATAAATTTTTGTACTTTTCATAATGACCAGGATTGAGCTGGCAATTCACATATCTGAAACACTGACATATAAGCTAATTTGAAAATGATGCAGTTGGACTTAGTAGTAAACTTGGAACTTGCCTCTCAGATCTTCAGTAAGAGTCCTGGGGGTGCTCTGCTGGCACTAGGCTGGGAGCGCACCCAGGCAGGGCTCTTCTGGGCTGCAGAGCCTGATGTCCCTTCTGAGAACACTGACAAGGACTTTGCTTTGTCTCAGTGTTTCTTCTGAAAGTGAAAGACTTTCTATTACTGTGCAACGTTTAGAGAACACAGCTGGGTAAAAACCAAGAGTGCACAGTACATCACGAATTCAAGGATGATCTTTAAATAGCAGAGGGCAAACGGTCTTGGGATAATCCTGGCTTGTTCTCCGAGGGCGAGTTTCTGAGGCAGAGTCTTCAGCTCTTCCGTGGGCAGGGGTGAGCGGCCTTCCGGTCACATGCTTCAGAAGAGAAGTGCAAACATCCAGTTCTCACCCAGGCTCTGTCCAATCCCACGGCTGGGAAGAGTCAGAGGGCTGCAGATCCAGTCCACTCCTGACAGCAGGGCCACATGAGTGTCTGTGGGAGGACTCCATGGCTTCAGTCGCAACAGGACAACTCCAGGTTAGGAGTGCGAACCCACACCTACAGAGGAGAAGTCAAGGTCTAGCCACTACACGCAACTCGTCCCTGTGTTTACATTCTTAAATATTCTTAATGCTACCAGTAGATTCTACATAGCAAGAGAAAATAAAAACCGCACAGAAGCGAGCACACATTCTTTCCCATTTCAACACGTGAGTCACTCTGCGTCTCAGGAGGCCTCTGATCAGCTCCTGCCGGGAAGTTCTGTGACGTGAAGGGGCAACGATACTCATAACACTGCTAGATCCGATGATTTCCAGTGATGGTTTAAGTATAATTGTAGATTCATCAGTTTTGTTGGTAATCTCAACAAAGTTTTGTTAAGTCTGAGATAAAATCTGGAATGAAGATGGAGTATGTACACAGTTCATTGGAAAAATACAAGATTAGGTTAAGTGATCTCTGTACCTTGCCTGCTGTAGTGATGAGCCCTCCAAGCAATGGCTAACCAACAGCTCCTCAGCAGGCCCTACGCTGAGCTCAGCAGGCCAGGACTGAGAAAGAAGGTCGCTTCTGATTGCACAGAGCACCTCTCTGTTCCCAGGACATGGGGTGCTCATATGGGACCTCCAGGCTGCAGTCCATTCATTTTTCACCCCACAGGCTAATATTCATGTTACCGGGTTTATCGGCAACAATCATAGCCACCGGTTCCATCATCACGAGTGCCTGGCCGAGGTGCAGATAACCCGAAGTTGTCACCTGGCCTGGAGCTTCCTTGCTTTACTGTGCCTAGTGGTTCCTCACGATGGCCATACACAGGGCACTGGCAGCCTGCAGTGGGAGCAGCAAGGCCACAGGTGGACCTCTGCAACGATCCCACCAGCTGCTAGGACGGTGTGTACCCCACAGCAAGACTACTGGGTGGGTCACGACACGTGCAAGGTTTGCAGGACGTGCCAGGTCCCCAAATGGTTTTATCTGTTTTATATTTTGGAAGTTAAATTTATTAAGAATGCATCTTTAGACAAATATATTCAGGATACAGGAGTTTGTTCATAAAATGGGGTGCCTCCTCTGCACCTATCAAAGCCCGCTGCCCAGAAATGCACTGACACGGTGATGGTGAGCAGAGAGCTCCTGTTAGGATGGTGCTCAAAGGGCCACACACCAGCACACACTCACACGGACATGGACACACATGCTCCTTCTGATGGCATCATCCAGTGACCCAAGCGACACTGATGGATCCACTGGCTTTGCAATTAGATGTCAAACTTGCTTAAGCGCAGTGCCTTAATCTCCATATATCAACCAAAAACCGAATGTCCAACTGGACATTTAAAAAAAAAACCAGACTTGAAAGCCAATGGCCAAGGAGTCTACCATTTCCATCTCCAGCTCGAGCTGGTGCTAAATCACCACTAAAGAGCTCTGTAGAGAGAGCTCAGAAACCCTGAGGGCGTACTCATAAGAGAGGAGAGCCTTTCTTACGTCTGGTGGTCTCCCAGTGGTCTCTGTCCGATGGCCTTCAGCAAGGGCTCCGGTCGGATAGTGGCCTTCGGCGAAGTCTTGGGACTGGAGTCAGACTCCCCACTCTCCTCATCTCCCATGGCTTTGATGTAGCTGCCGCTCCTCATCCTCCGGCAGGGTATCTCGTCCTCCTTACCACTGGTGGGGTACCCACCCCACTCGTCCTGAGGCACCTAGGGGAGAGGACAGGCAGCGGCATCACCCTGTGACCTGGGACTGAGTCACCGGCGGAGCTGGGGCAGCCCTCGTGCGGCACTCCCTCGAAGACGCAGCCTCTGTAGCATCTGTCTCTGATGGCCGGAGCCGAAGGACAGGCGACTCCTAGTACTGCCTTCAAATCCTAAAAGGACATTAAGAGGAAATCTTGGTTTCTTCCCATCAGAAACACGATAGAGAAGCAATATGGAACAGTGAGAAAATACCAGAAAAGTGGTAGAAGAAAAAAAGCACTTTCCCCCAGCAGCTAGAGAAAACACAAAGCCCTTCTAACATGCAGGTTTGCTCATTTGGGCACAAAAGGAAATTGAAACCTGCAAAAACTGAAAGTAGAAAAAGAACCGGAAGGAGAACAGTAGGAGGAGGAAGCGTCCGTGTGTAACGGTTTGGACACAGAATGTCCCCAATGCCTCGTGTACTTGGAAGTCGTAGAGTGCCCGTGGAATTATGTGCTATTAAGAAGTGGGGCCCAGTCAGGAGGGGTGGATTACAGGCGTGTGGTGGGTTAGGGGCGTGCAGCAGATTATGGGCATGTGGCACATTCCTAGGCGTCTGACCTGGAAGGGGCAGGTCACTGGAACACGATCTGGGGGGAATTAGCTCCGCCTTCCTCCCTCACTTGGCTTCCAGTGCCACGCCATGAGTGGCTCTATCTCTGGCCAGGCCACACCTCCACCCCGTGCTCCCACCATCACTAGCTGCCCACGAATGGGCTGAGAAAGTCTGTAACCGCGAGCTAACCTGGGTCGCAGCAATGGAAACGTTACGAGATGCCACACTACTGCAGACTTTCTCCATTGTTGCACCCTAATAAAGAAGTGGAGGTTTAGTCATAGAAGCCACACTATGTCAACGAGAGGAACCACGTGCACCTGCGAACAACAGCACGTGAGCCCCTGGTTTCACCTCTGGGGGGGCGGTGCTGGCCACACAGCACTGGTGTGGCCCATCTCATGGGGGCCACAAAGGTGCCCACGAGAGGCTTTCTTGCGGTGCTTCTGGCCTGAGGGTGGCCAGCCATCAAGGGACAAAGCAGGTAAATCTTTGAGGTTCACCTTCCATATGAGGAGTCTGAGATCCGCTCTCTGCAACACCTATCACTGTGAAAATAAGTCTGTGTTCTCAGAGTTGTGGGTCCCCGTCAGGCAGCCCAGGCCTGGTTTCCTTTTCTGACAGCGCTTTAGCTTTGATGTGGTTGACACCATTGGCCAAACATGTGGGCAGAAGCAAAAAACACAGCCGGGGACAGCCAAGGACAGGGAACCCCAAACCCCTGGGGCACCCAGCCCAGTGTGTGGGTCTCCACGTGGGGCACGAGCTCCTCAACGTGGTGTCCTCCTGCACAGACACCCGGAGTGTGCAGGATGGAAGATGGCACTGACTGTCCCTGTGGCGTCCTGGGTGGAAAGCACCCAGAAGTGGAACCTGCATGCTCTGTACTCACAAGGGTCTCTCTATTGTCTGGCTGATCTGGCTTCCCTGGAGACCTGGGGTCTGCGGGACAGCCAGGCCATCTAGCTGGTTACTCCCTATGTGACACGAGGGGGCCGGCCCGACATCCTCCAGTTTCTAGCAGGTCGGATGCCAGGGGAGAGGACAGAGGTGCTCACCAGCAATCCCACGCCTTCTGCACCTGGGGGCCGGCCAGGTGTGTGCTGCACTGTGGGAGTGTGTGCAGCATGGCGCCTCTCCAGGCCCCTGTGAGTGACAGGGAAACCTCTCTCTACAGCTTTCAGTGGTTGGTTCTGGAAAGCAGCGGTGTCCTGCGTTGGCTCGGGTACCAGGAAGTTCCTGGTGACCACAGCGATACAACACTGGCAAAGGGAGGTGGCCATGATCGAGAGCAGGGAGGGGCAGGACAGAGAGGGGCAGCTCGCGCTTTGCTCTGGGGTAGGCAGCCTCTTGCTGCTCCCCACGCCGGGGGCTGGGTGTGGGCAGCAGTCTCCTCTGGTGGGTGTTGCTAACATCTGCACCAGGCTCTGTGCAGGTCTGAAGTGCAGAGCGTGACACAAGGGCTCTGTGAAATGACAGCGACCTGCTCAGAGCAAAGTTGAGCAGATTGCCTCAGAGGGTGTCTGGAGCCACAGGCCGAGCAGTGCGAGGACCCATGGTGCAGAGAGGGCCTGCTCTTCCTGCAAGAAATTAGACATTGGGAAAACGGGCACCTATGTGCCTAGGGAGAGTGTGGGTTTTGGGGAGACATGGAGAAAAGGACCACCGTCAAATGAAGAGTGGACTCCTCTGGCCTCTGACACGTCTCATCTGGGTGCTCCTGCCCAAAGCCAGGACAAGGGGCATGCGGGCCGTGCGTGCTTTTGTGTTGCCCCCCACTGGGTAGGAGGAAGCTTGATCTTCCCAGCGCTCCTGAAAGATCGACTGCACTCCCCCTGGGGCTGGAGCCCAGCTCCCATGCACAGGGGCGGCCAGGGACACAGAGCCAGCGGGAGTCATTGGCGCTGGCCAGACGGAGGAAACGATGATGATGTCGTATCCTGGGAGAGGCTAAATATTATTATGATCATACTATCCAACATAAACAAATAATACGTGTTTAGCTCTGGAAAGATGTTCACGAGAGGACTTCCTGGTCTGTTCTGGGCTCTAACCAAACACCGCAGGCCGGGTCATTCACGAGGAGGAGTGATTCTGGCTTGTGGTTCTGGAGGCTGATGTCCAAGCTCAGAGGCAGTACGAGCATGGAGCCTGGCCCTCCGCAGCACTACAGTGAGTGGAGCGCCTCACCTGGTGAGACTGAGCACCCTGCCAGAGCAGGTCACTCTGCTTGCAAAGCACCAGTGCCATCGTGGGCCCCAGCCGCAGGATCTCATCTAGTCCTAGCCACCTCTCAAACTCCCAGCTCCCCATGCTGCTAACAGATGAGGGTGGGATTAAATTTCCACGGCATGAACTTTTCAGCCACATTCACAGCAGGTGTGGTGCAGTGCTCAGGGCTGCACCCTGTTCGGGGCAGACTGTGCCGTGCTTAAGGGCAGGGCTGTGAGGTGCAGGGCAGATGCCACTAGGCTGAGGTTGTGCGGTTTTCAATTTTCTACCTTATATTTTAATTTTTTTCTCATGGGCCATGTTTCTTCTTTGCTTTTAAGCACCCCTCTTTCTTAATTTGAGAGAAGTCGTAGTCTTTAATAATATTGTGATTTAGCAAAGGAGATATACATAAAAGGAGATGAATTATACGGTGATCAGGCAAAAAAAAAAAAAAAAAAAAAAAAAAAAAAAAAAAAAAAAAAAAAAAAAAAAAAAAAAAAAAAAAAAAAAAAAAAAAAAAAAGCCAGGGCGGCAGGAACACAAGGCTGGCAGAGGCTCCTGCAGAGCAGGGCAAAGGGGTTGAGGTGCCTGGAGTTAGGGCTGTGGGACGCCTGGGTGCCTAGGGATTGGGGCATCACAGGGATGGGGCACTGGGGGATTAGAGTGCTAGGTGATCAGAGTGCCAGGGGATGGGGCACCAGGGGATCAGGGCAAGCACACTGGAGGAGAGGCCTGGGGCCACATCCCAGCTGCATCTGACTAGCAGGTGTACAGCAGAAGCCAGGCACAGAAAGGCACCCAGTGCCTGGCCCCTGGCTTGGTGAGGAGAGCTGTGGCCCTCTGCTCTGCCTGTGAATGATCCAGGCAGTAGTCACAGGCAAGGGGACAGACACCACAAGAGGACAGATTGATTCTGGCTGGCTTGTGTGTTTTTATTTATTTATTTATTTTGGTGTATCAGAATGTACTTCTATAAGACGCATGGCAAAGACTTTTTCAGCAGCCTGCAGATTAGCTAACGAATGAGCCCAGCCTGTATGTTTCTGTTTCTGATTTAAGAAGCCAACTTCACAGCTGCTGACTGAAAAATTCAATGTAGAAAGAACGTAAACCAGAGTCAATTTCAGAGTATGAATTCAAGCACTAAATACCCGTTCCAAAGCTATGTCTCAAGACTGTCAAAGACACAGAAGAGTGATCCTAAGGAGTGAGCCAGAGGCCTAGGGAAATAGATCTTCCTGTTTGCTTAGCATTAAAATCTGCAGCCAGCCAGATAGGAGTGCCCAGCTGCCTTTCTCTACACCATGGCCTCCCACCATGCAGCCCCAGCACGCGCTTCTGTCACCTGGATGCAGCCAGCCCCACTCACCTACCGGCACACCTGGTGGGTGGCATTCATCATTCCCAACAGAGGGTATTTTCCTAAGGCTGTCACCAGTGCCTGGCGTGACACCTTGCTTTAAAGACAGTGTAACGCTGCATATTAAAATGCCCCTTCTTTCAAATGGCAAGGCATTAAGTGAAAGGGGCCAGGACTCTGTAAGAAGATTCTTTCAGGTGTTGAAACCAAGAAAAAGAAACACCCTCTAAAGCTGCACTGCCTCAGGAAATGTCTTCTCACTCCTAGGACAACTTGCACGTGTGATTTCAACGCATATACAGCGCATGAGCCGCGAGCAGCAGGCTGGAGTTTCCCAGGAGCACCAACGGGTCCACGTGGAGGCCCACTGCAGAAGCGTCGCCCTGCTGGGACTCACAGGGCAGCTTCGTCCCCATCCATACCTCAGGGAGCACGTCCCACATGGGGTCCAGCGACGCCACTGTCAGGAACCAACGGGGCAGGTGGGACTCACCCAAGGAAGGACCAGCTTACGTCCTGCCATCCTGCTCGGCACTGAAGTTAGCCAGGGCTGGGAGCGGGGCTAACTGGTTAGAGCACTTGTCTAACAAGCGTGAGACGCTGGGTTTGATTTCCCTGCACCACACAAACTGGGTGTGCTAGTGCACGCCTGTGATCCCAGCACTTGAGAGGCTGAGACAGGAGGACTGCCACGAGGTTGAGGCAGCCTGGGCTATGTAGTGAATTCAGGACCAGCCTGGGCTACAGAGCGAGATTCTGTCTAAAAAACAAAACAAAAGCCAGTCTTGGAATCTCATACGTGTTTACTTTCCAATGTCAATGTGAGAAACTTGGCTCCAACTTGCACAGAGAAGTTGGGTCTAAGAGACTCCGGGCTGGGGGCTGTCTTCCATGTGACGGTGTCAGTGTCCTGAACAGCCAGTCACACGTCTACGCCCTCTTAATGCTGCTCTTTTTGGCAGGAAGTCCTTTCCCTTTCCTTTTTTTTTTTTTTTTTGCCTTCTGTCTCTGTATCTCTTCCTTCCATTTTTCTGAATCATCCTCTGGGCCTCATTATACTTGTAGTGAGGACCATCAGAGGGCCACAGGTGCCTGCAAGTGTCCTTCTAATTTGGAAGAGTAAATGCAGCTCAACGGGGGCTGGCGACTCTGGAGAGAGGACACTGCAGAACCCACCAGTCTCTACCTCATGAACTGAGAGCCCAAAGTGCCTGCGGCGGGAATGGAATGGGGATCCTGGTGAGACGACTTGTCAGAGAGCCCGTGAGGGGACTTACACTGCATCAGACGGAGGTGACAACTCAAGCTCTCGGTGGGAAGCCCCTCCATGCTGTGGGGACATGCCCCGCAGAGGGAAGCTGTTCTGCCACCAGCGGGTCACAGCACCCAGCCTAGGTGCTTCCCCTTATTCCGTGTAAAGTGGACGTGCCTGTCCTGGAATCCAGCTACTCTTGAATCTTATGCCTGTGTGCCACTTGTCCTCCATGTGGACGCTCTGCAGCCCCCTGGATGCCAGATCTCACTACGTGTGTCAGACACGCAGCCTGATGACGAAGTGACATGATGACCGTGAGTGATGCCCTCCGTAGACCTGAATCTTCCTTATGGAACTGATATCTAAAGACCAAAGCAGACGGACTTGCTGGAGTCATGCCAGCTGCATGGCCACAGGGATGGCACCTGTTCCCGGTCCTGCAAGGTGAAGTTGTGGTGGCCATGCAAAGGGCAGTGTTTGAAACCTGGCTTTGTGTGCTGCTTACCGCCTCTTGTCCCTACCAACCACAGCAGGTCTCTGACCCAAGTGTCACAGGTCAAGTCTCCAGCTAAGAAGCTCCATGGAGACCATGCTACCATGTCCACCTAGAACCAAAGCCACAGATGTGCAGAACTGACCCCCAGGACACACGGCCAGGAAAAGCCTCTCACTGTGAAAGCCACTCGGTACAACGAGTACAGCTGGATCTTCCATATGCACAACTACCTGCAAGGAACCCAAGACACGCAAATTACGGTGACGTCATGCCTCCAGAGGAACAAACAAATAACAAAACACTTCAAAGTAAGGAATTAACGAACTTCCTGAAAAAGAATTCAAAATAATGGTTACAAGGAGACTCAGTGAGACACAAAAGTACATAGAAAATTCAATGAAGTTAGGAAAACAATTCATGATTTGAATGAGGAATTCAACAAAGAGAGCAGGATCATTAAAAAGGGACCAAGCAAATTCCAGAGAATACAATACAATAAGAATACAATAAAGTGAAAATGCATATGAAAGCCTCAATATCAGACTATCTCCAGAAGAAGTAACAATTTCTTAACTTGAAGATTTTTTGAAATAACCCAATCCAGTAAGTAAACAAAGAAGCAGAATTTAAAAGAACGAAAAAGCCCACAAGATTTCAGAGCACCATTAAGAAAACAAATACTTGAATTATGGGCATTTCAAAGATGAGGAAGCAAAGCACAGAAAAATTTCAATAAAATAATAACTGTAATATTTCTCAAATTTGGGAAAGATGTGTAGATTCAAATCTAGGAGTCTCAAAGAGTCCAAAATAGATTTTACCAAATAAATGTAGTCAAACTGTCAAGACTCCAAGGGAGAGAGGCAATTCTAACATCAGCAAGATAAAAGTACCAAGTCACATTTAAGAGAAACTTCATTAAACTAAGAGCAGGTTTCTCCCGAGAAACCTTACAAGCCAGGAGAGAGTGAGATGAAATATTCAGCATTTAAACGAAATGAAACAAAACAAAACAAACAAGTGCAAATCTAGAATTCTATATCCAGCAGAGCTAGCCTACCAAAGCAAAGGAGAACTAAAGCCTTTCTGGGAGAAGCAAGAACTGGGGGAATCCTTCATCTCACCACAAGTACTGAAGTGAGTCCTACACCTAGAAGTGAAAGGAATGTAACGGCTGCTGTGAATACGTGCTCAAGTGTACCTAGGGGATCAGCAAGGAGCAGACGCAGGGAAGGGTCTTATCTTTTTAGTACAAAAATATCCAAACTGCAGAAATAAACGAGAGAAAAGCATACAGAAAACCATGAAGACAAAAAAAAAAACAGCTGTAAGTCTTATAAATCAACAATAAATTTGAACACATTAAATCATCTAACTAGACTGACTGAATGCATTAAAAAGGAAATAGAAAACAAGAACCAATGACAATCTGCTTCCAAAAACTTATCTGCAACTGTAAAGAATCAACAGCTTAAAATCAGAAGGACAGAAAAGTATATTCCAAATCACCAGAAACCAGAACTGACTAGGGGTAGCCATATTCCCCTCAATTCAACAAGAGGAAATTAAAACTTTAAATATGTATTTACCTAAAACCGGTGCATCCAATATCTTATAAAACAAACATGATTATATGTAAAGGGAGAGACAGATTCTACTATAAGAATAGGTGAGGGCTAGGGGTATATCTCAGTGTTTACAGAGCTTGCCTATTATGCCCAAGGCCAAGGGTTTGATTCCCCTGCACCACATGAAAATTAGCTGATGCCTGTAATCCCAGCCCTCGGGAGGCTGAGGCAGGAGGACTGCCAGAGCTGAGGCCAGCCTGGGCAACACAGTGAACTCAGGACCAGTCTGGACTACAGAGTGAGATGCTGTCTCACAACAACAACAACAACAACAACAACAAAAAGAATAGTCGAGACCTCATCACCCCGTTCTCATCAATGGACAGATCAAGAAGACAAAAGAGCAACAAAGAAACATCACAGCTAAACTCCACTGCCTATCGAGTAGCTCCAAAGGCCACGTGTAGACGATTTCATCCAACAGGTGCCGAATACACTTCTCAATTCAGCCTACAGAGCACTACCAGGACAAGACTATGTGGAGTGAAGCCGCGGGACAAGTCTCGACAAACTGGGGAACAGCAGGAATCATTATTAAGGTGTTTTCCTTGATGACAGAGGAATAAAGCCAGAACATTAAGGAGCACTTTAAGAAATCGCAGAAATACGGGGAAAGGAAACAGCAGGGTCAACAAAGAAACCCACAGGAGAATTAAAAACTTATGGGAACATATGAAAATGTAAATACAGCACGTCATAACCTGTGGAATACAGCACAACCTATGGAAGAAGACCTGAGAGTATACCATGTAAACCTACAGTAAGAAAATCTAACAATACAGCTCAAGGAACTAGAAAAGAAAGAAGAAAACAAAACTGTAATTACGATGAGAAAATAAAAATCAGGGCAGAAGAACCAAAGCACACTACGAAGCTTCAAAAGATCAAAGCAGTAAAGAGTTGGATTTTTGAAAAGGTAACAAAAATCACCAAATCTTCAGCTAAAGAAAAAAAAGAGCAGAACGAAGTAAATAAAATCAGAGGTAAAAAAGCACACACTGCAGGTGGCACCACAGAAACACAAAAGGTCACTATGGACTGGTACGAGTAACGACGTGCCAGCAAACTAGCAAACCCCGATAATAAATAATGAGATTCAAACAATAATGACACATTTCCCCAAAATGCCCAGAAACAGGTGATTTCATTGCCGAATTTTACCAAATTTTTAGAGGCTAATACTAATTCTTCTCAAACTATTAAAGAAAGCCGAATGAGAGGAAGCATTTCCAAACACATTCTAGGAGACCAGCACTACCCTAATACTAATACCAAAACCAGACAAGGGCACAGCAACAACAACAACAAAAGAAAACTACAGACCAACATCCCTTACAGATGCAAAATTTCCCAATATAATGTCAGCAAACCAAATCCAACTGCACATGAAACTGATCATATACCATGACCAAGGGGAATTTATCCCAGGATGCCAGGATGCGTCAGCACATGGAACTCTTAAAAAAAAAAAACCACACTGTATCATCAAAATAAAGGACAGCAACATGTGATCATTATAAACACAGAAGAGCATCTGATAAAATTCCCTATCTCTTCATGATAAAGACTTTCAACTTAGATGCAGGAGGAATGGACTTCAAATAATAATTCTATAAATGAAAAACAGCCAACAACGTACTAAATGGGGAGGAGTCAAAAGCATTTCTTCTAAGATCTGGAGCAAGACAAGGATGCCCACATCTCTGACTCAACACAGTGCTGGAAATCTTACCCAGAGAGCACTTACACAGGAAAGGAAGTCAGACTGTCTCTGTTTGCAGGGGGTTTTTCTGTACAGAAGACTTCACCAAAAAGACTTGTTGAACTGATACGTGAATGCAGTTAAACTGCAGGATAAAAATCAACACGCACAAATCAGGAGCATTGATAAATACAAGTAACAACTTGCTAAAAATAACACACAGAAAGCAGTCCCATTCATAATAGCCACACAAACACACAGAAATAAATTTCACAAGTTATGGGAATGAGGTGTACAACAAAAATTATAAGACACTGAAGAAAGAAACTGAAGACACAAACACACAAAGTGAAAAGGCCACCCATGCCACGGATTGAAAGAATTAATTCTGTTAAAACCAACAACCAAAGCAATCTTCAGGTTTGATGTAATCGCCACCAAAACATCCACCGCATTCTTTATCAAAATCAAAACCCTTGTAATTCAAAAGGAACTAAAAAAATCCCCAAACAGCCAAAGCAATCTTGAGTAGAAAGAACAAGTCCACAAACATTAGAATATCTGATCAAGACATATATTATAGAACCATTGTAACCAAGACAACATGGCAGACTTGCAGAAACTGACACATGGACCAATGGGCGAAAATTGAAAATCCAGAAGTAAATTCATACATCTGCAACTAAATGATATTTGACAAAGCAACCACAAATGTACACTAGAGAAAAGACAGATTTTTCAATAAATGGTTCTGGGAAAAGAACTGGAATATTCACATTCAGAAGATTTAAAGTAGATTTTTATTCTTACACAAAAACCAACTCAAAGTAGATCCATGATTCAAATGTAAGACATGGAACTCTAAAACCACTAGCAGCACACAGGCAAAGTACTTCAAGATGCTGACACTGCCAATGACTTTTTGGAAAAGACCATGAAAACACAGGCAACAAAGAAATCACAGACGAAGAGAATTCTATCAAAATAAGAAGCTTCTGTACAGCAGACGAAACAACACAGAGACGGGATAAGAATATGAGAAAATATTTAAAGATGATTCCTTTGACAAAGGATTAATATAAAGACTATGGAATCAAGAAAAAAGTCAACAATAAAAGTCTGATTCTAAAAAATGAGAACATGGGCTGAAGTTTCTCAATGTAAGGCACACAAGTACATGAAAAACTGCTCACTAACACTGACTTATTCACTGTTGTGACAGAATGCCCAACGTCCACAACTTAAAGGTTTACTTAGCTCACAGTTTCAGGTCTCCCACAGTCTAGTCATAGGCGGCTGTATAAGCGGTGACAGTGGCTAGAGAGAGCAGCTCACCCCATTGCAGACAAAAGCCAGGCCAGGCAGGGGTCAAGTGGATCTCGAGAATCAGGCCAGTTTGGAGCTTTCCCAGGAAGAAGCTGTAATAACGTTTCTTCTTCCTTCCTTTAATTATTTTAAGTTTCCAGTTGGGCCCCCCAAGCCCAGGTTGGGTGCCCATCTCTCACTTCCTGGCCTATAAGTCAACAGCACACACCTTAAAGCTCTGCCCTGTGAAACCCCAGTCTCAACAAGCCCGCACAGTCCCTCCAGACCAAAGCCCAGGCACCCGCCCCTTCCAGCCAAGCTCTGTCTCCCAATAACACACAGTTCCAAATGCATGAGGCACGTGGGGGGACACTCAAGACTCAAACCACGGCAACTAGTCACCAGGGAAATGCAAATCAAACCCGTGACGCAGTATCATCTCACCCTAGCCAGAACGGCTGTGATTAGAAAGTACAACACAACAAATGCAGGCAGGAGCGTTGAAAGGGGAGCTCTGGAACACGGTTGCTGGGAATCCACATTTTCACACCATTATAAAACCAGGCACGGAAGTCCCTCAGGAAACCAAAAATAGATCTGCTTTTTAATCTGACAATCCCACTGCTAGGTGTACATTCAAAGGGAATAAAGATCAGTGTATCAAAGACACGCCTGAAAATCCGTGTTTATTGCAACGCAAGTGGCAACAGCCCCTCAACAGTTGAGCCCGGCAAAGGGTAAACAGATCAAGAAAATATAAACACACAATGGCACAAAAGGAGGAAACGCTGTCATCGGTGTGAACAGGACACAGGCACAGACAGGCAAGTGCGGCACGCACTGACCATGGGAGACAAAAACAAACCTGGCCTCGAAGCTGACGAGAACAGTGACCTCCACAGCTCGGGAGGGTGGGGGCAGGAGAGGTTGGGTAACAGGTGCCAGTCAGAGCCAGCTAGAAGGGTGTGTTCCGGTGCTCTGCAACAGTGAGCGGTCACTACTCACAAGCCTCTGCATGTTTACGAAGTAGCCAGGAAAGAGATGTTCAAAGGCTCAAGACACAGTAAGGATGACCAGATGGATCCCTATTAATCATCGTTCACTGTGTACGTGTGCTGACTTGCCACACCGCACCCCACAGGCACAAGCAGCCACTACGTGTCAGTCAAATACCGGACAGCAGCCCAAAGCAGCGCTTACATGAGTGGGGTGTGGGGCAAAGCGGCTGGAGGCCTCAGGGAGACTTGGGGTTGATGGTTGGTGTGGGTTCCAGTTCTTCAGCAAACACTGCCTCAAACCCTGGGTAAGGCCGGTTTTCACCCCTGGGCTGTGTGGAAACGGAGGCTGGGAGGAGCCTCTCTTGATACTCTTTTGACATGCTCACTGTAGAAAAGGATACACGGCTCCATACTGTAAAAGCTGGGTAGCTTTTTCCTAAACTATAGCATATAAAATAAGCAGTTGGTCCAAAGTAACTGAGAAAGAGAGAATTTTGAAGCCAATCTTTGTGTGTAAATGGAAAGACCACGATCTTGGTGGGGATGCTGAGCCAAGCAGCTGCAAGCGAGGGTCCTCCCCATCTGTGACACTGTGTTCCAACCCTGTGCAGTGCTGGGCAGCAAACAGTGTCAAGGCCCAGGCAGGTGAGGGTGCTGTAGGGGGAGCCACTGCAGAGGAAGGAGTTCTGAAACACTTCAGAAGTGGGTAAGTTGTCACTGCCCAAAGGATGGCTCCCTCTACCGGTCACTTGCCTTGGCTTCTCCACATGTCAGGGTTGTGCTTTGTGCGCATGCCTGTGAGCAGGGCACAGCAGAATAGGTGCAGGATCACCCAGCACCCTCTCCAATAGGACAGGCAGGGCTGGCCAGTGCCACTGCTCATCCAAGCACCACAGGAGGAGACAGAGATGGGGAGGTCCCCTGGCTAGAGTGACAGGGTGCAAAGGGGCAGGGGCAGGAGCCGAGGCAGGGCAGGGGTCTGTGTCCCTCCCTCCCAGCCCCAGGCAGCCTGTCCTGCAGAACGCAGGGAGCTGTCTGTGCTGAACCGGGCTGTGGTGTCACTGGCCACATTTCCATCACGGGCATCCGAAGCGTGGCCTTACGTGGTTTGTCTGCCGATGCAGAAAACGGGAAAAAACCAGCAGTAGGAGGATAATATGGGCCCGACTTGTCTTTCATTCTCTGTATTGAAGAACCAATGTAACACCACTTTGACTCTGCAGTGCCCTAGGTTTCTGTATAAGCAGTGAGGAACGCAGTCTCTTAGCAATGAGTACAGCAAACAGGCTTCCTAGTCAGCAAATGAAAAATTATAGCTGCACTAACTGTTAGGACAAATGTATCCAGCTGATAAGGACATTCCATATAGCTGTACTAACTGCTAAAACAGCACCTTATCCAATCACAAGCTCACAAATTCCTCTGTACTAAATGTCATCCAATTAGTTTTCATGGTAAACAACTTGTTGCAATTTCATGATTTTTGTCAATAAAAACCCCGCGCAAACGGCACTCGGGGCTCTTCCCCGCCCCCTCTGTGCTGGCCAGGGAGGGCCCAGGCTCGAGCTTGCAATAAAGACTCTCGTGTGTTTGCATCGGAATCAGTGCCTGGGGTCTCCCCTGGGGTCTTGTGAACTGGGCACAGCAGTGTCACCTGTTCAGATCTACCTAAAAACTGTCTTTCTCGAATGTTAACTACGGAGTCAGTATCAGCCAAAGGTGAACATAAGGAACAACTGTTCCGCTGCAAATCTCTAGTTTTTTTGGGGAAAAGGAATGGTGTTCATGAACATTTACTTCCTTCCTCTTGTTCGTTTAAATCTTACTCTTTCAGGAGCATCTAGAGGCAAATTTGCTTAATTCCACAATGTTCTGGCTGTGAAATAAAACGTGGACATCTGAGGACCCCAAAACCCACATCTTTCCACAATGAGTCTGAGAAGTGATTCTGGGGGGCTGTACGTAACCCTGTCAACCATCGATCTCACTGAGGGTGGGGGACGAACACAATCCTGTGGAGATCCCCTGTGACCCGAGGAGGACAGTTGGAACCGTCCATGGGGCTCCTCATGACCACCACAGGACAGTGAGAGTGGATGACATCTCTGGCCTCTGGCTGCCTCTCAAAGGTAGCAGGCTTTGCTTATGGGTGGAGTCAGAGATGGGACAGTCCTGTGCTGGAGGGAAAGGCTCTTGGGGACAAGGTGTTGGTGGTGAAGGACCCCCTAAAAGCCATCTCTGACCCTGCCATCCTGGTGCCAAGCCTCCTGTTCCAACCTGGGGACAATGACATCCAGGTATAATTTTTGAGGATGCGTTATATCAGAAAGAAGGAAGGAAGCTGGCATCCCAGGCAGGTGGGGGCCATCGAGGACCCGGTGGCACTTGCCCTTGGGTGTGAGGTGACCGCATCATGCTGCTCTCTCGCTCTAATCCAGGGGGATTCCACTGTGGAGTTACATTCTGCTAGCCACAACTTTTCACATGTCATATCACAGCGTGTCATTTTTGTTTCCCACGTTACTATACGTGTCACGGTCACACCGTTTTGAAGTCTGGCAAATGCGTTTTGTTAAGCCGACCTCTCAGCCTGACCCTCACCGAGGTGCTCGTGCCTTCAGTCACAGGCAGCACAGCAGGGAGACCCCAGCAGGAAGGGGGGCTCATGCAACACAGTTTACCCCCAGAGGCTCTTCCAGGACAGCTGAGAAATATTACACATGTCCTTTAAATACCAAGCGACCAGCACAGGTGGCAGGGAGGCCTCTTAGGCAGGAGCCCCAGTGTGGTGGCCTCCGTGACCTGTGTTGGGGAGGCGTCCGTCCGCGCACTCTGACCCCTGACTGCAGGCCTCAGGCCAACACGCTGGGCCCCACTCTAAGAAATTCAAATTTAAAACAAACAAACAAATGAATACTAAATTCAAAGGTGAGAATGAAAGAAAAAAGACAAGGCAGACCTGTAGATAGATTAAAAGAGATCTAAGAGGCAAACAGGCCAGTTGCCACTAGGGCCCTCTGAACCCTCTCAATAGCACACCACTAAAAAGAGCCTGCTAGCTTTCAGGGACACTGGCATAGTGATTCGGTATTTAAAAATACTGAAGAATGAGTGTTTTTAAATGTCTGCTCAGGTACTGTGCTGTATTTCAAAGGGAGTCCCATCTCTCAGTGGTGGGCTTTTCCACGAGGTAAACAGAGAGGAAGGCCTTCCCAGCTGGTGTGTGGGACTTGTTTCCGTTTAACCCGAGGAGGGGTGAGGTGTGGATGGGACAAGTCTGGCCCCACGGTGATGCTTCTGAAAGTGGGTCACAGGGTTGAGGGGTCCTTTCTGTCATGTCTGACTTCTATGGAGGATTGCTATTTTCCATAACTGAACAATTAAATGGGTTGTCGATAAGATAAGGGCACACACAGTCAAAGGATTCCACAGGGAGAGTGAGGGGCAGCTGCTGTGCATATGGAGGGACCAGGGCACGAGGGTGGGGTTCTTGGCGGGCAGGGAGGGTGGCAGGGCTCAGCCACACCCAGGGTGAAAGGCATCTGTCTAATGTGTTCAGAAAACACGCATGCAGAGATTTCCCAGGTACAAACAGAAAAAGAAAATGAGTTTCACTTCATGACAAAAGTCAGCTGATTCCAGTTTTACTCACCACATTCTTTTAGAGTAGAGATAAAATCTTCACACTTGGGCATTACTAAGTTCTGCCCACTAAAGTAAGCTTCAAGCAATTTATCCAACTAGCAATTTGTCTCTGAATAAACCTATCTCCACACGCAGTTTGGTCAGCGTCTCCTTTCATAACAGAGCCAGCGAGCTGGGACGATGGCCCTGGCAGAGCTGGGCTACTGATGGTGGAGCTGTCCCACGACTCCAGGAGAGGTCTGCAGCTGTTTATCTGTTCTGTAATCGGCCGCCTGGTGACCCAGCGAGCTTGCACTATCACTCACCACCCACGGGGTTTCTCTGGACCGCCGGGACCCCACACCTGCTCTAGGGCAGGCAGAGCAATGCGCGGACAGAACACGCATTACACGCAGGTTGGAAGAGGCCTGCAGCTGCCAGGTCTTGCTGACGAGCACCAGGGTCTGCCGCCGTAGCTACGCAGCTTCCTCAGTGGCAGATATGTCCCAAGGCTGCAGCTTTTCTGGCACGCCCAGTGATGGGTGATGGCACAATAAGGAAACACAGAGGGGAGTTACATAAAACACAGGGATCCGTAGGGTGCCAGCTACTGTCTGCAATTTGCTCTTGTCTTTGGTAAACTGATTTTATCCTACCCCAGAGAGATGTAATTAGACTTCCTGTCACCACGGGGCCCAAAGGCACTACTGCTAGGGATGGCTTGGGGCTCACTAGAGAGGCAGGCTCACTGCCACCAGGCAACGGGAGGTGCACAAGCACCCTGTGACCAGCATGTCACTTGTTCCTTTGCTAAATCCTCCAGCCCAGGGGCTCTAGAGCCACCATGTCGCGAGTGATGGCCAAAAGAGCCACTGGGTTGCCCCCAAGGCCAAAGCTGTCTGTGAAGATTCCCTGCACGTGCTGCGGTGCACCATTTGGCTATCCACCACACACTGACTCAACCTTGGTGCTCACCAGCTGAGTCATAAGGACAGCAGGACATATGGACACCATGGGATACTATTTGGCTGCAAAACTGGAAATCCTGTCATTTGCAACTATGTGGATGAACCTGGAGGACATTATGTGAAGAGGAATAAATGAGATACATCATTTTGTTCACATGGAAGCTAGAAAATGAACTAAGCAACCTGCGCAGATGGGTTTTTATCAGGGGCTGGTGAAAGAAATTAATCGAAGGACACAAACTTCCAGTTAGACAGGCAGAGTATGTTCAAGAGGCCTACTGGAAAACATGGCGACCAGCTAATTATCACAAACCACATACTCAAACATGGCAGCGGCACAGACTGGTCCAAAAGGTTAGCTACTGTGTACATGGAACGGTAGCTACTGGTCACAATGAAAACCACATATTTCAAAATAACTGAAAAACTTGAAAGTGCTCATGAAAATAAAGTTTGGGGAGACAGAAGAGCTTCTTACCCTGATCTGACCATTATGCACCAAATTATCACCTGGTACCCCCCAAAGTTGTGTAACTGTTGCTTTAATGAAAAAGTTGCTGAGAGTAGATGGGAAATGTCTTCCCCAGAAACACACAATGATGTGAGGGAAGGCTGTGCTAGTTAGCTGGATTTAGACACTGTAAAGCAATTACATGTCTCAAAGCATCACCCCGTGTCCTGTAATTTACATAACGATCCCATCTCTGAAGATGTCAGTAACAATGACACCTGGCAGACAGAGCCCGCCATGGGCGTGAGTGCTCACCTGGAGGTAGTGGCATGGCCGCAGGGTGGGCTTGACCTCCGGATGTGTTAGTGGCTTGTCGAGGTTCAGCGAGCTCTTGCGGTAGGCCTCCTTGGCCTGGCTCACGGTAAGCGTGGACCAGGAGCTTCGCTTCATGTACTTGGCATCAGGCGTCAGCGCCAGGCCCTCGCAGGCCGAGCACTTGACGTCATTGTTGCTCTTGGAGGTCTTCAGGGACAGGTCCCCAAAGGGGCTGGGCAGCACCTCGGGGTAACAGTGGGGGAGGTGGTCCATGGGGTGCCTGTTGGCCACGCTGGGCGTGCGGTAGGTGCTGTCACTGTCCAGGTTGTCATCAGAGCTCCACCAGCTGCTCGTGCCCGACTTGTGCTTGCACTCGGGCTTGCGTTCCTTGCTCTTGCTCCGCTTGCTGTGTTTGGAGTGGTGGCCGTGGTGGTGTTCATCGGCCCGGCCTTCGCCCTTGGTCCCGTTGATGTTGCTCTTGGAGGAGCCCTCCAGAGAGTGTGACTTGGTGAAGAGCTTCTGCACAGAGTGCACGAGGTGCCGTATCCGGCCCGGGCTCTCGTGGCGCTGCTCAGCAGCGGTCGAGGCCCTCTGGTACTGCAGGGTGTGGAACCCATCCCTGTGCAGTGGCAGCTGCTTCTCAAACTGGTCCAAAAGGTTGGCAGGGATACGGTTGATCTTGGCGCTAGTGTGGGACATGGCACAGTCATCCCTTGTGTCATAATGGGAGCTGTAGTGCATCCTGGGAAAGGTGCTGCTGGACACATGGTCACCCAGCACCATGGGCATCATCACGCACTCCGAATGCACAGAGCTCCGGGGTGAGCAGCGGTGGTGGTCCAGTGGGCAGCTCTCCGCCGGGCTAAGCAGGTAGGGCTGCCGCATGTCCTGCCCATGGTGGATGTGGTCCAAGGGGTGCTCACAGTCATCAGGGGGTGTCAGGCCACAGGTGTGACCAGCACATAACTGCGGCTGGGTCCGGCTTCCTGATAAGCCTTTCATATTCCTAGGGGCAGGGGAGTACCTCTCCTCATTGAAATGTTGCGTCGGTGACCATGAGTACTGCTGGTCTGTGGACAAAACAGAAATGTCACTTAATAACACATGGCAACAGCGAGGAAAGCCCGCATGTGAGATACCCTGTCCACAAAGCATTTGCCCACTCATCCATGCCCACTTGTGCTCTGGGCACTCCAAGGGACCATTGGTGTCGACGCCACGCTGACTGCTGCTCAGTGGGAGAACACAAGAACAGGAAACATTGACATTCTCCATTAATGGTCTATGCGCTGTGACCTTCTGGTGGTGAATGTTTAATCATCACAGTAAAAGACAAACTGTCATTCATCCTCTTGCTTCAAACACACGTGTCCCATCATTCTAGCCACTTTCTGCAGAAGTTTTGAATGTCCTTGTTCCTGAATGTGTGTAGTCGCACTGCCATGGCTGCCTCTGTGTCCTGAGTCAACTCAAAAACATTGGCTTTTCTTGGTGATTTTGACTTTGGGGACGAGTCAGAGGTTGCATGGGTGTCATATCCAGTGCCTGACGTACATGAGGACACAACATCATGTTTTATGAACCTGCCTTTCTGTTGGATGGGACCCAGCACTGAGGTTTTGATCACACTTTGTAAAGGCAGAAGGAAGACCTTCCAAAACTGCATCGGAACGGGACAAGGATGATGGGATAGTATGTTCAAAGCCAGGGGGAGTATTGTGAGGAGGATTCATGGCAATACCTCTTTTATCATACTACAAAAATTTTAAACATTCACCATATATTGTAATCACACCTTATGCAAAACCAAATATTTAATGTTTGGTATTACTAGCTCATCTGCTCTTTTGATAGATTTTGAGGTATTAACTATTTCCATTAGATTTGAGTATTTTGGTTCAGTTTAAGATGTCAAAAAACTAACACCCAACATTTCATTAGTAACCATACTTAGTGAGCTAATGTTCCAGGACGAGTGCATTAACCACGATGTGGGTTCATGTCATGCACCCTCTGCAGCTGAGAGGGAGGTGATTTCCTCAGCCCATCTACCTGTGTGGCATAAGCTCTGGAGTGGGAGGATCTGGTGGGGGCGGTCCTTGCCACCGCCCTAGAGGACACATCCTCCTCGGGTTTGATGTGTCATCAGGACTGGCCAACTTCTTGTTCAGCCCACTGCTACGTCCTGGCACTGCCCCTCTGCTTCCCTGCCATGTGCTCTCCCATGAGAAGGAGGGTCCTGAGTCTCTGTCTCCTGTCACCTGTCCTCCGGTCCTCAGTAGGTGCCACTGGTATCCTGGGACAGATCTCCTGAGGACCCACCGGGGTTTCCTTCCAGATCATGTACTGGCTTTGAGCTACAGGATTGCACTCGCTGAAGACAAAGTAGGTGACCAAGTGGGGCCCACATGACACATGAGTGTGTACTGCTAGGAGCTCAGGCTAGGGCAGGCAGCTGACTGGTCCTGAGCCTACGTCCACATCTTCTGCGGGAGGGGGCACCAGGGTGGTCTGTGGAGGGGTAGCCATCTCTGCCCTCTCCTGGCCTGTGGTGCAACTATTCTGTGACTCTCCACACTTCTGTCTTAGTTGTGTTGGGAACCCAGGGCCCAGTGTGGACAATGAGGCAGAGCTGAGGGCAGACAGGCACAGGATGTTTATTAGCTATGTTAGCTCTGCCATTACTGCTATGAATTTATACTTGCCTGAGTCCATATTTGGAAAAATCAAGGTTTAGGAAAACTATAGGAATGGATTTGGGGATTCACTGCAGAAGCCCAGTCTTGTGCTGCATCCGGCTGCTCTGAGTCTGTGCCAGTCCCAGGGAAGAGCTTGCTTGCTGCTGGCACCCAACAGAGGTGGAGATGCAGATTCAGGAAAATCATTCCTACAGGAGAACGGCTGGGAAGGAAGCCCAGAGGCACAAGCTCTAGGACAGCCAGCTCTCTGAGGACATGGGCTCTAGGACAGCCAGCCCGCAAGGACATGAGTTATAGGACTGTAAAATCCTTGAGGACTTAGGCTCTTAGATGGCCAGCTCTGTGAGGACAATGGCTAAGGCAGTCAGCTTTCAGGGACACTGGCTCTAGGTGGCATGGTTTTTGGTGTGACATCCATGGGACAAAAGGGAAAATGGCTCAGAGCAGCTGTCCCTGCACATGACGGAGCAGGAGCAGCCCGTGTCCCCACCCTGCATTCAAGCCCTTGAGGCAGTCTGGGCTGCCTGCCCTTCCTGAGACTCACTGTCCAGTCTGGAATGTTCTTTGTATTGGCTCTCCAACTTCACTGCGGCACACTGCTACCTGTGCTCTGCCCTCAGGATCAGGGCCAGGCGGTGACGGCAGACGCCCTTGTCCAGGCCTAAGCCTACAGTCTCGAGGAGGGTGCTGGCCCTCCGCTGGGCTACCACCTGCTAGGTTCAGGTCGCTAGCCCTCCCGTCCATCACCTGGGATGTCCCTTCCCTGACTACCTATGGCTTTACCCCCACCCAAGATGATCCTGGGCTGGCCAGTCACACCAGAGTTCATGGCATTCTAGCACAGGGACAGAGGCAAAGGCTATGTTGTGGGCTTCCTCCCTTGTGCCCAACCCCAACTCTCCAGGTAACTGTAAGGAAAACATCAACTGCCAAGATGTCTGACAAGTGACAGGTCCAAGGTTTGATCTCAGTATGTGTCATGTCAGGCTTTGGCATGCAGTGCATCGGGTAGCCCAGAAATGGAAACATATGTCAGGCAAGCACATTACTCTGTGGTCCCCAAGAAGCCACAGCAGAAGACTGTGTCCAGGAGCGCACTCTATGGAAGAGAGCATCAGCATTTCTGGAGGGACCCAAGGGACGCAGAGCAAGACGCCAGCCATTGCTCATACAGATCCTGACTAAGCCCAAGCTAAGAAGGCAGAGGGTCCCCCAGTCAGGGCTACAGAGGTTTGAGCTCCACGGAGTTGCTTCTCCGCAGCCTCAGTGGCTCCCACTACCGCTCCGAGGGCCGCTATCACAGCTATACGTGGTCTTCCTTCCTCAACACTCAGTGTCATCACAGCGCTTTAATATATTAGAGAGCAATAATTAGAATATATTAAATTTAATATAATTAAGAACAAGTTTTCACAGAAAATTCAGTATTCAACTGATAAATAGCAAAACTATGTTCTGTAATCCAGACTTAATAGCCACGTAAAGTTGTGGTCCTATTATCTTTTGCATTATTTCTCCATTAGCTTGTAATTTAATACAGTTCTAATCTCCCTTCATATTAAAAAGCAAGCCCATTACTGCTCCATGGGCATATCCCATTTCTGCCTAATGGTTGGCCTTGGAGCTACATACGAATGTGGGTACAGAAATGAGCAGTATAAAAGATAAAATTTAACCGAAATGAATTAAATTTGATTATGTAACATGCTGAAAACATGTCTCATTTTCACTGTTCAGAACTGAATTTCCTAATGTATGCATGGAAATATCTTTAAAATAGCACAGTATTTAAAATACTCTAAATATTAAATATCTTAAAATATCACAATAACAGCAAACAAGTTAATGATGTACTAGCAATTCCAAAATGTGTAACAAGGACTTAGACTATGTCTTTTTTTTTTTTTTAAGCAAGTCTATACAAATACTAAATAGTTAGGGCTGGTAATTTATCTTGCAGAAAATGAGGAAACACAAGCATGATACAGAAGGCATGTTGGTTCCCTACCTCCCAGCTGTTAACAAGCCCATTTTTGTTATTAAGAGAAAACAACAATTATAGTTGCTATTCATTAACATACAACCATCTCGTTAAACACGAAACAGAATGAGAATGCATGTTTCACTGTGGAGCCTGTGAGACTGATGTCTGGTGTGAGTGAGCATGGGAAGAAAGCCACACTGGAAGTATGCTAACACTGGCAGGGTCACCCCAACCTGGGACATGCCATGGCTTCGCTGATCACCGCCCTGACCTCTTCACAACACGTAAGCGCACAGTGCCGGTCACTGGGAGCATGCAACCTCTTCTCTGTTCTCCTTTCCTGCCACACGGTCCCTTCCTCTGCGCCCAGGGCACCTGCCCAGTGGCCTTCTCTTTGGACTCTTAGGCTCTGCCACTCCTCTCCCCTTGGGACATGGGGACCCTCGCAAGCCAGAGACAGGCAGGAAGCAGACGTAAGAGCTGGTCCTCTCCGGCCGTGGGTGCAGTGACCATGAGACCAGGTCAGAAGGAACCTGTCAGGAGGAGCCTGTGTGCACATATGGTAGGAGAGCTGTGTGTGTGGCTCCTCAGAGCGCGAGGGCTGAATCTGGAGGCTGCACAGACTTCTGGGCAAAGTTCATGACCATCCAAAGAAATAGGCCAGAATGTCACACCCTGAAGCCGGGAACACCTCCAAACTTGTCCTGATTCTACTCAATCCTTGTCAAATACCAGATGGATACTTCATAGAAATTTAGAAACTAATCTTAACATTCATTTGGATAGACAAATAAACAAACAAACCCTAATCCTGCAATTGGCACAGCAAAATTATTTTTTTCCTTTTAAG
The DNA here is from genome assembly GCA_004027205.1 of Ctenodactylus gundi. Lineage (NCBI taxonomy): Eukaryota > Metazoa > Chordata > Mammalia > Rodentia > Ctenodactylidae > Ctenodactylus > Ctenodactylus gundi. The sequence goes on along the minus strand of PVKB01003216.1, from coordinate 6,503 downwards.
AGATAAGCCACTTCCTCCTATGGAGCACATAACCGAGACACCCTCCTCTCCTCAGGCCAGGCGAAGTGACAAAATATGCACCGGTGGTCTCGCCCCGCGTCCTCTCCACAAGAAAGGGACAGGAAGGTGGCCAGAGCCACACAGCCAGGACCCTGCATGCCCTCTCTTTGCTCTTCCTCCCTGTTGCTCCTCACTGTAGAAGACCTCTACACACCAGGTCTCAGGGAGATGGTGATTTGAACCAAGTGGTGCCCTTCCATCTCCTCAGAACTATATTTAAATAAATTCTTTTTCTCTTTCACCAAAATAAGTGACCTTTAATTTGGTCAGTGGTGAGCAAAGGCACCTGAGCAGTGTACAGCTGTATGCGGTCAGTAACAAGCCCAAATTCATCACAAGGAAAGAAATAACAAGCATTAGAGATAACTCAAGAGAAAACAGCAAAGCTAAGCAGCAAAATCAAAACTTGGTTCTTTAAGGAAAATGGGCCAGGCATGGTGGAGCATGCCTGTGGTCTCAGTACTCCAGGAAGCCGAGGCAGAGGGGTCACAAGTGTGAACCCAAACTAGGCAGCTTGGCGACGTGCCAAGACCTTGCCTCCAACAAAAAAATAAATAAACAGAAGAGCAGATGATACAGCTCAGTGTGAAGGCCCTTGGCTTAATCTCCAGTCCCAAATACCTTCTTTCTCTCCTCTACCCACCAACCTTTAGCTAGACTGAAAAGGAAAGAGAGGGGATTAAGACTCCTAAAGTCAGAAACAAAAGTGTATTATAAAAATAAGAGGTACGCCAACAAATTAGATAACCTAAATGAAGGGGAAAAACTCACAGAAACATACCAATTAAAGAACAAACAAGATCTCAACAGGAAAAAAAATGAAGAGATGAATGAGCAAGCAAAGGTCTCCCAACAGAGAAATCCTGAGACCTGAAGGATTCACAGGTAAATTCTACCAAACATTTAAAGAAGAATTAACTTCAGTTCTTCTCAAAATCTTTCCGAACTAGAAGAGAGGAACTTTCAAGTCTGTTCCACAGAAGTAATTCTGTCTATCAAGGCCGGAATTATGCTGATATCCAAGCCAGATCATGAGCAAAATGAGTTACAGACACTATCTTTTACCAATGGGGACATAAAGATCCTCAAGGAAACACTAGCAAGCCATGTATAGCAGCACACTAAAATAATTATACACTATGATTTGTTCCAGGAATGTATGGGTGGTTCAAAATAAGAAAATCCATCAAGGTACTCCATCACATTAATACAACTAAAAAAAATCCCATGTGGTCATCTCAATTGATACAAAGCATCTGACAAAACGTAACATCTTTTCACAATAAAAACCCTCAGAAAACTAGAAAGAAACTTTCTCAGTATTATATGCATTTATGAACACCCTACAACCTAGAGCTAACATCATCTCCAGTGGTGGGTGACTGGACTCCTTCCCCAGGCCAGAGCCAGATAAGCTGTCTACACTTATGACTCATCCTCAGCACTGTATGAGATGGTTCTAACCAGGGAAATTACACAAGAAGAAGCTCTAAGTTTCATCCACATTAGAAAGGGGAAAGTAGAACTGTCTGTGCTCACAGATAACATATTCTTCTACACACAGGTTCCCAAAGGTTATGCAAGAGAGCTATGACAGCTAATGTCAAAACACAAATATCAGTTGTATTTCTATACACTATCAGTGACTAGTCCAAAAAAAAAAAATTAAGAAAGCAACTTCCCTGATTCCACTGAACAATTCACACTGAAAACAATGATTCTTAGGATTGCATTGAACCAAGAGCGTTGAGGGACTTGTATACTAAAAACTAGAAAACATTCCTCAGAGAAAGATCTAAACAAAAGAATAAATACTCTGTTTTATGGGTTGAAAGTTATGATATTGCTAAGATGATAGTATCACTAAAAACAACTTACAGATTTCACATAATTCTTCTCAAAATCCCAGCCGGGTTTTTTGCAGAAGAAAAAAGTCAAAATTTCCAATTCATGTGGAAATACAAATGTCCCTAAGCATCTCGATTTCAAGGGCAAAGTAGTAGTGTTTACAACTCCATATTTCAAAACCGACTGCAAAAGGCTAGGCATACAGAGCAGTGGAATGGAGTCAAGAAATATGTTTACCCACTGGTTTGATGGTTTTCGACAAAGGTGCAGTGGGTACCCATTGGCAACAAAAGAGTTAAAGCCCTTAGCAGCAGGACTCCTCCACTAAAAGCCAACCTGCCCAGCCAGGCCACAGGGGTCATGATAAAAATAAATCTTTGAGCTCTCAAAAGACTAGAAATAAATATCCCCTTCAATCCAGTGACACCCCTTCTGGGAATATATCCAAAAGAGGCCAAAACAACACATACCAGAGATATATGTATACCCAGGTTTACAGCAGCACAATTAACAATAGCTAAAATATGGAAGTCACCAAAATACCCATCAACAGACCAGTGGATACAGAAACTGTGGTATTTATAAATAATGGAATACTATGTATCAATAAAGTCCAACAGTATGGAGGCTTTTATAGGCAAATGGAAGAAACTTGAGAATATCATGCTTAGTGAAGTAAGTCAGAAGCAGAAGGTGAAACATCAGATGGTCTCTCTGATATGAGAGACCCAGATCACAACACCTATGGAACTTAAGACGAATGACAAAGAGAAAGAGGGGGGTAGGGTGTGGGAGGAGGGAGGGAGGGGTCGGTAGGGGTAGGGACAAAAGGAGAGTGGGAAAGCCCTTGTCACCTTGACAAGATATGAATGTGCACAAAATGCCCAACCTCATTGTAAACCTTGAATTTTACACGTATACATATCAATAAAATGTGGGGGGAGGGGAAGAAAAAGAAAACAAACCTTTGATAGATGATCCACTCATCCTTCCCCAAGAACCCCGGCCCATCTTCTCTGAGCCTTCATGTGCACGGACCCCATTAGCTAAAGCCAGAAGGCGTTCAATGAAGCTGAAGGAAATGGCTTTGTCAGATTGTAACCCTAAATTTATAATTTTAGACACAATGCTTCTGGAATATCTCCACAAGGCTAGATGATCTGAAAAAAAGACATTAAATAATAACTATTTTCCACCTGGACCCTTTTATTCTTGTCCTCAAACTTTATAAAAACCTCAAATTCTCATTTTGGTGGTGCGATTCCTCTCTCAGAGACTAGCCTGGCATCTCCCTTCACAGTGTTTGGCCTAGGTAACTCTTCTCTTTATTCTTGTCTTTAACTGGCAGATTCTTTTAACCACCTGCATCCCTGTCCATCTGTATGGTATCTCACACGGCAAACGGTGACATGACCATCCAGTGGCAGAGAACAGTCTTCTACTAATTTTGCTTGGATAACCAGATTTCCACATGTAAGGGAACACATTTAAACTCCTTGTCTTCTACTGTCCACAAAAATTAACTCAACATGGATTCAGAACTTAGAAGTAAGGGCTAAAACTATAAAGTTATTTGAAGACAACACAGATGTATTTGTGTTTGTGTGTGTGTGTGTGTGTGTGTGTGTGTGTGTGTGACTGCAGATTAGGCCATGGCTGCTTATTTATATCACCTAAAGGACAGGGGAAAAAAAACAGACAGCACAAATGTCTTAAATTAAAAATTTTTGTGCCTTAAAGGATGCCACCAAAAAAGTGAAAAGATAAGCCACAAAATCAGAAAATTCTTGTAAATCACACCTGATGTTATACTCTGAATCAATAAAGACCATTTATTATTATAAAAATGCAAATGAAAATAAATACACAAAGAATCGAAGTAGACACTTCTCCAAAGAAGGTATATAATTGGTCAATCAATGCAGGAAAAGATATCCAGTATCATTAACCTTCAGGAAAATGCAAATCAAAACCACCATGAGATGTTATTTCATGTCCACCAGGATAGAATAGAAAAGACAGATGGCCACAAGCACTAATGAGGAAATAAAGACACAGGAACCTCAGACACTACCAGGGGAACGTCAGTGTGCAGTTACCGTGGGAAACAGCTGGTCTGACAGTTTGTCAAAGGACAGACAGACAGCCATCACAGGACCCAGAAATTTCACTCCTAGGGAACTACACCCATAAATTAAAACATACATCTGCACAAAACCTGTACATGAATGTCCAAAGCAGCACTACTCATAAAAGCTAGACGACAGAAACAACCCAAATGTCTATCAACTGATCTGTAACAGGGTTTGTACTCCCAATGCCTCATTGTCATCATCATCTCGTAATGACCATGATGATGATGGAAGATTATTAATATCTGGCAATATAAAATAAATTTCATACAACACATTCTGTACTATGGATAAACTTTGAGAAAATTAAGATATCATTGCAAAGTACCACAGATCATACCAATCCATTTGTATGAAAAATCAGGGATACATTGATCCTTAGGGATAGGAAATGCTGACTGCCAAAGTTGGGCTTGCGAGTGACTGGCAAAGGTAAGGCATTTTTTTTTTTGGGGGGGGGGGTGCCGAAAATGTTACAAGGTACACGTTTTGGTTAATATGCTTAAAACCCCTGGGTCATACATTTAATGGGTGTCTGGCATGGGGCTTAAGTTAGGTCCCTATGATACCTGTATAAAAAGAATCGTGACATGACAAGGAAGAAGACAAAATCACAAAGTTGAATATTCACATCTCACTTTAAAATGTTCTCACTTACTTTAGAATTCAGTAAGTGCTACATCTGGAATACACGAGGAAAGCTGTTTTTTCCTGAATCCCCTCCTCGTTCTCTAATGGAAAGCAGTGTGGGGAATGTTCCCTCTTCTCCTGACGCCATCACCATTGGGTCCTGCGTTCTCATGGGCCGACTTTTCTCTTTATGCTGAAAGCTTCATTACAACGTTATCTTTGGATTTACATTTCATCACTTATTTTCACAGTTTTAAAAATTCACTGTTGTTTCCCCATGAAATGAAAGATGAACTAATAAATAAACAGAGTTAAAGTTCAAGTTGTAGGGTTGACTATTCGACGACCTACCCAGCTAAGGCTGAGCAAAGCTGAGGCGGACGAGCCGAGAGCCGTCTGCTGATGTGGCCAGCTGACAATTCAGGAGGGAAGCTCGGGCTCGCCGCCTGCAGGTAGGCAGCCCGGTACAGAGGCTGACACTACGGCCCAGACTGGGGAGGCAGCGTGGCCCGGATGTGCGGCGGCGTGGCCCGGATGTGCGGCGGCGTGGCCCGGATGTGCGGCGGCGTGGCCCGGATGTGCGGCGGCGTGGCCCGGATGTGCGGCAGCGTGGCCCCGACGTGATGAGGCGTGCCCCGGACGTAAGGCAGGCGGCGCGGAGGCCAAGAGGCGCCGGGCCGCGAGGCGTACTCGTTTCCGGGGATGGCGCAGCCCCGCCCGGGTCGGAGCAGCACGGCCGTGTCCACTGGGTGTGGAGGGTGTCCGGCAAGTGGCCGCTTCTCCGCTCACCGTCCAGCGGGCTGTTCTCGGGTCCCTGCTTGCGCTGTTCTCTCGCCTTGATATGCCTAACTAACAACTCCGAATCTCCCTCCTCTCCTTCCAGGCTCTGTGGGTCACGCCCTGCACTTTGAAGACTTTCGTGAACCACCGTGGCGGCCTCCATGTGGGCTTGCCCACGCTGTCTATCCCCCCAGCCAGAGCCTGGCAGGCCCGGGGCCAAAAGGGCGATAGTCCTTCCCCAGCGGAGGCTCTGCAGAATCCCACCTTGCCCATACCTTGGTGCCCACATCTCCGTGCCCACAGCCCCGTGCCCACACAGCAAAGCCCGTGCGCAGTCACTTGTCGCCCTTTGATTCATTCGGATCTTACTCAGAATTCCGGGTATGCCGCCTCAGCACCGCAGGGATGGTAGGGTCTGTGCCGTGTGCAGCACTGAGTCCTGGTCTCTCCTAATGACGCCCATCTGTGACCATCAGGAGGCGCTTGGCTTGTTTGCAATGAGGCTGCAGGGTCACAGAACCCGAGGTGACCCTCAGAACACCCGGTCAGCTGTGCTCACCTTCCTGGTTCTCCACATGCTGCTTCTCCATCCACACAGGATGGGCATTCCACCAGCCAGCAGGCCTCGTGCATGTCCCACGGCCGTGGACACTGAGGCACAGTCAAGGGGGCGCAGGGGTGTCGTCCTTCTCCTGGGGCCGGCTGACAGAGGCCTGAACAAAGCAGGACCCGTGGAACGCCGAGGACCTGGCTCAGAGTGCTGTGCGTGGAGTCCGTGGGGCTCAGGGTGGGATCTGCGTGGCTGCGCCCCATTCCAGCTCTCCAGACTACAGTCTGCTCTCCACGGAGGCGCGCACACACACACGCACACCCCAACTTCCTGGAAGCCCTCCCACCCTGAGTGACAGGACTGACCAGCAGGTCAGACTCCCCTCAGAGCCTATGGATGAAAATGTTAGTGTGGATTGGCCTTGGGTTGTAGGTAAGGTATTTTATAGAAAGAAAGAAGCTTCTCTGCATGGTTCTCCTGGGTGCAGGTTCCATGTAAACAGA
>PVKB01003215.1:0-216336 GCA_004027205.1 Ctenodactylus gundi | reverse complement strand
AAGATAAGGACCAGGGCCCAGGGCGACAGTGCGGGGGGAGGGGGGGTGCGGGGGGGGGGGTGCGCGAAGCAGAGGACAAATCTCATGCTGAAGGAGGAGTTTTCTGTTGGATAATTATCGCTACAAAACCATCTTTCCTCGTGCTTTGTTACAGCAGCTGGAAGAGGTAGACGCTATCAGAGCGGACAAGGAAGCCTCCAGCTGCGTCAGCCCTACCACGCGAGGGGCGATGTGCCCGTGTGCGGGGACCACGGAGGATACACACAGCGTGGGAATGGTGGAGTAGAAAGATGCGTATCGTGACTTTTGATAATTGAGTTAGTTCATTGGTGCACTGGAGTGAGAGATACTCTGGAAGACAAAGCCACCAGGTTATTTAATCAGGAAACTCTACGTCTAAGAAATTAACACACTATTGGCTGCAAAACGTCTATTTTTTTCCCAGTTACAACTCTATCAGCTTGTGTTTCTCACCAAGGAGTAGCTTGGTGCCCGCAAGGATGCACGCATTACCCTTCAGAGGGTCTAGGTTCTGCCAAAATATTCAAATTTGTACCTAAATTTGGTTCAGTCCAGCTATTTCCAATACTCAGTTTCCTAATTCTTCATACATGCTTTTATGTGACCAGCTAATGAAAACTGCAACATTAAAAATCAAACTCCTGTAGGAATACAAAGGAGCAATCTTTCCAGGCCCTACAAAGCTTTGAAGGGTGAAGTAACTGAACCGATATCCAGGAAGTCTCAAAACCCCGACAGCGGGGCTCACAGAGGTCAGTTTTGTGGAAGACAATTTTTGCAAGGACCAAACGTGGAAACGTTGGGATAACTCAAACCCGTTACATCTATCATGCACTTAATTTATATCCTAGCAGCTCACAGTAGGTTCATGGTAACTAGGAGAGCCTAACACTTCTAACCTAATAGGAGGTGGGGCTCAGGAGGCCAGGTGAGCCACGGGGGCAGCCGGGATACTGACACGATGTCACCTGCTGTCCACCCGGTGCGGGGCCTGGTTTCTAACAGACCATGCCCCATCATTGAGGTACCAGCCTAAGTATTTGGGGACACGATTAAAAGATACATTCACTAAGAATGCAACTTCTAGACTAGTGAAAACAACATTTAGGCAAAAAGTTACTTTACAAGGTAGTAAATGGTATTTCTGAGCGATACTGAGAGCAGAATCCTTTATCCCATACATACTGTGGTGTGCAAAGCAGACAGGATTTTTTCCAGAACACGGCTACAAATATTTCACACATGGAATATAATGCTGCTATTGACAGCAGGGTGTCTGCACGTCTGTCTATCTAAGATATGTACACATTATTTTATGAACACATATCTTCATCAAACCTAAGTACACAATTGAATTATCCTCCCAGTGTAACCAGCTGCCCTTGGTGGCGTGTTCTGTGACTCCCTCTTAAGATGTCTGATTCTTAGGCAATTTGATGTGCATGTTCTTGGTTTGTAAGTGCTATGCTTTAAAAGATCTATTTCTGCATTCTTTGCCTCTTCCAAGCAGAATCCAGACACCTCACCATTTGTATAACAGAATAAATAAGTGAAGAGTGACACTGGGGAGGGGCACGGGGGAGAGGAAGTTTAAGAGGGAGGGAGCAGAGCCTTAGACAACATCAGCTCCGGGCCCTGGGGGTGAGAAAGGCAGGAGAGCGGGTCTGCGTCTCCCAGTGAGCCAGAGAAATAACAAATGACAGAGAAAAGGCAGATACCAAGGGTCCCTGGAAGCCTGAGATACAAAGGATTTTATAGCCACATCTAGATACACACATGCGTCTGCTTAATCTGTATGTATGCTAGAGGTGAGGCTATATACACATTCATATGCATATTCATACAATATGCAGATATTGTATTGCATCTGCATGTCACTTTATGTGTGTGTGTGTAAATATATACATGTAAATATATATGTGTGTATATATACACACACACACACACACATGTTTTCATAGGGAAACTTTTTCAACCAACACTACAAGTGACCAAAACACTGAAACTTAAGCTCAGAGCTATTCGATGGCTAATCCTAATTGTCTAAGTGACTAATGATCTCATTAAAAAATACTTTCTGAGTCCTCCTCAGTGCTAGGCAGATCTAGGTTCAAAAGATCTGTGTGAGTGGGACTGTCCCATGGCGGCCCACATGGGAGCCTCCCGGAGAGTGGGAGTTCTTACCAATCTGGTCTTTATTTTCATGTGACAACCACTCTACTTATTCCCTACTTGGCCCTTCTTTGCCCAGTTTAATTCTTCAACTTCATGGGATAAACTTTAAAAGTATGCCTGTGCATTTTTTTATTAGCTACTGTTGTGTTATATTGTTGTGAATCACTGTTTTTATTTTATAAAGTAAGCTTTGTGTCACGGTGTGTTTGTGTAGGACTGAGCACAGCGCACACAAGGCCTGGTGCTATCCCCCGCTCTGGCCTCCACAGACTCTCACGCTGTGCACCATGTGGGTAGTGGAAGAGCCCTGAAGGGGCAGGGAAATGCAGACTTCTGATTGTGTGTAGCTCTGGTCTGTCTTCCACAGTCCATGACGGTGTCCCTTGGATGTTGTTGGCATGCACAAGCCCCACAGTTTGACCTGAATGATTCTGTGAGCTCTGTGTGTGGGGTTTTGCATGATTAGTCCCTAAGGGATTTCGTTGCTTCTGGTGCTCAGGATCCCCTAAGGCTTCATTTTTCCTTTGGGACAGCAGGTCATACTATAGTTCAAAAATCCCTCCTCATCAATGTCCTGGACTCCAGCCTGTCCATCCAGGTCTGCCTCTAGCCCACAAGACCCTCCTCACTGCAGTGGTTTAATCTAAATTGTTCTCCAGGAGTCTCGTGTATTCAAAGGTGAGACTTTTGGTTGGTGACTGGATCGTGAAGGCCCTGGGCTTATGAGCCGGCTTGCTCATGTCTGACTGCCGTTAGGTGGGACCTCACGGGAGGCGGGTCAGTGGGGCATGACCTGGAAGGAGGGTTCTGTCCCTCTTTCTTCCTCCTCTCTCTGCCTCCTAGCAGCCCTGAAGGTGAGCGCTTCCCTTCCCTACACCGTTCCAAGTTTCCATCTCTTCCGAGGAGCCTGTCACCACGGACTGCGCCTACTAAAGCCATGAGCCGAAGTCAGGCTCTCCTCCTGAAGCTGTGGCTCTGCCGGGCCCTCTGTGCCAGTCATGCGAAAGCAGCCAACACGGCGCGGAGCTGTCACTCTCCCCCTCCCCAAGGTGGGGTCCTGACTCCTTGGTGAGCCTGTGGCTTTCTTCTCCTCCGTCTCAGGCTCTGCTCCGAGGCCACCCCATCCCAGAGTCGCCCCTTGGCCACCTGTGCAAGCCCACATCTCTCCTAATCATGTTCCCTTTTGGCACCACCGCTCCTGTGTGGAGCTGTTAGTGACTTCCCTGCTTCTGCGTGCTTGCTCAGGTCTGTCCCATGTCCTTGGGTGTTGACACGCAGCACCGGGGCAGGAGGTGTGTCAGGAGCCAGCTGGGCTTCCCATGCACAGAAGCCACAGGCTTCGGGAAAGAGGTGCTGAGAAAGGGCCGGTGCCAACCCGGGGGTCCGGGGTGACCATCCTCCCATGAGATCGCCATTTCAGCATCTCATCTGGAAAACCAACATGATGGCATTCGTGCCCCAAATCTCCCCCAGCCCCCAAAAGTTCCAGACTGATGTGTAATTGTCCCCTACACAGATATTTCATGCCTCTCTGCTATTAGAGGCCACATTTGTTATTTCGTAAACACTTTGAATTGCACATGCAATCGATGTCAAAGGTGGCAGGACATTGAAGACTCGCTGAGCCACCTGCAGGCATCACCCAAGATGCCTTTCTGTTGGATCTTGGTCAAACACTAAGCTGTTTTCACGAGCGCTCTTGCTACATAAAAGAACACAGAACGACCTCGATTATAGCATTTGTATGTTTATTAACATAATGTTACATGTCACCACTCCCTACGGTCCTTTCCACACTTGCAGACAGCACAGCGTGCCCATGGCCCTCTATGCCCCAGAGAAGAGAGGTCTGCCACCAGCGCCCAGGCCCACGAGGCAGGGGCTGCGTTCAGGAGGAGCCCAAGCTCAGCCTTTCATAAGCAGAAGATGGCTAGAGCTTAGAGCTGGGTTCACACCAGGTGAAGGGGCCTCAAACAGCAGAGGTTTCTTCTCTGACCGTTGGGGAGGTGGTAAGTGTGGAATTCCAGCGCTGGGTGGGCTTGCTGTCTGGGAAGGGTAGCCCAGGCAGCATGCCCTGGGTGCTGCACTCCCTCCCACCTAAACAGCAGCTCCCGCCATCGCCGGCGGTCCTGCCCCCGAGGCCAGGCCTTGCACCCGGAGGGGAGATGCCTCTGCGCTCGCCAAGGCGGCATGGTTCACACCAGAGGCATTACCACACTCCACGGTAATCTGTCCTTCCCCACGTTCTCTCCTCTGCCTTTTCTGACAGGTGGGCCGTGTGCATTCTTAGATGAAGTAAGAAAAGGCGCTTTCTTTCTTTTTACACTCAAGCAGCACAAACATAAATGTATAAATAACCAATTATGACCATAGCTTTGCTGTTTTCAGCTGGCGTGGTGACAGGGCCACTCTCACACAGACAGACTATCTTCAGGATATCACTGGACGTATTTCCGTGGGCTGCTGGCAGTGCCTCTCACAACACCTGTGTAACTTTTTAACTGTATTTATTTGCTTTCATAATTAAGCAATCCAATCAGAGAAAGTAAGTTCGAGCTGTAATTGCGTGAGGGACGGTGACAACCCCAATTACGGCGCGTCAAGGCTTGGTTTGGTTTGGTTTTCTTCTCTCATCATTCCTTAGCAGAGAACCCGACTCCAATTACTGCCGGCCTTCTTTTGCCGCCTCTTCCTTGCTGCCGCAGGGATATTCTAATGCCTCCACTTTGTTGTAATTGGCTCTTGTCACCCGTGCTTCACAAGCAAATGTCAAAGCTCCGTCCTCCTCTTGCTTAATACTGATGGAAACCAGTGCCCAGTGACATCCACATTGATTAATTTGTCAACCATTACCTGAAAGTCTTGATGGAATGTTGTCACAACGCTCTGCTCCAACCACGGACCTGTAACAGGTGACACGTCGGAGGACGGGATCTTTGGTAATTTTTCACATCCTAAGAAGTTGTGCCTTGCCATCGGCAGCTCCCTCACTGGTGAGAGTAGGGCAGGACCCCCCAGTGGCCGGGCCCCGCGTCAGGCTGGCACGCCTCGGGAGCAGGGCTCAGGGCTGGTCCCCCGCGTGCATTCACACACGGTCCAGGTTTCTGCTCGAGGCTGTCTGCCTCTCCAGGGCACTGCAGGACTCAAAGACAATCCTTCGTGGCTCGCTTTGGTCGTTCTGCACCAAGCTGGGTTTACTAGACTTGAATAAAGCAAAGAGCTGTCACAGGTGTCACCTGTCCTCTAGACACTGGCCATTAAGGGCTGTCCCCAGAGACAGTGCCAAGTTCCAAAGTCTGATGAGGCTTAGCCATGTGAAATCTGAGTCTACGTCACATGGGTAGCCACAGAAACCAAGGAAATGTGTACCCAAACGGCACACAGCTTTCAAAGCAAGCTTCGTGCAATGCCGTGGGCCTACGGAGAAGGTAAAGCCTCCCGCTGCTGCAGCCCAAAGGGCTGTGAAGAGACCCGCCTCACAGAACAGAGCACGAGGTGGAGTTGTAGGCGCAGCGAGGGGAGGGGAGCAGGCTGTGGCTGTCAGGGCGTGGCCACCAACTGTTTGAGCCAAGAGGACATTTCAGGGTGTGGGAAACATTCTGAATTGTGATTGTAACAGTTAAACTGTCACGTATGTTTCTTATCGTGTGCTACATTTTTTTCTAAATTTGGTGGCTTTTAATATATGTAAATGATGATTTTAAAATACTATTAAGGCAAAAAGAAGACACATCAGAAGCAATTTGGCAACAAGAGACTTGGCCACTTTCTGCCCAAAGGGGAGTGCGAAGGCCACTGTCACTGTCTGGGACTTTGTGCCCTTTGGATGCTCCTTAATATAAACACGGAAATAAGGACATACAGAACAGTTGAATCAGGCCTGAAGTCCCAGCACCCTGGGAGGCTGAGGCAGGAGGATCATAATTTTGAAGCCAGCCTGGGTCCGCTTGGAAACTTAACCAGATTCTGTGTCTATAATAATAATAATAAAGAACTAGAAATATATGGCAATATATTTAGCTCAGTGGGAAGGTCCTGGTCCTCAGTAATGCAAATATATACATACATACATAATACATACATACATACATACACACAAGCATGCCTAAATCTAAAAGAATAAGACAGTGAGCAAATAGAAAGCGACATGTCTTATAAGGCTTAGAAGTGTGCTTGTGCCGTGGCAGTGGCTCTTGGGCACTGGATACTTTTGAGGTTTCCTGAGGGGACGTGGCTGGGCAGCTGTCCTCCTGGGCAGTGGGCTGCCAGGTAGGAGACAGGTGGAGGACCATTTGGAACTGAGGGGCATTCTTACACCCCTACCTGATGTCAGACAGTAATGCCATTGTCTGTTGGGCTCTTTGTCCCTGTGGGAAGTGTAAACTGAGGTATTACGGGTTAAAGAGTGAAGGAAATACTAAAATAGAGCTAAAATTATCAGTGAAGAGTTGAAGACAGTGCTTAAAAAACACCCTTAGCTCATCCTCCAAGGAGATAAAATCTAACCAGTTATCATGAAAGTGCTTTGCATCACGACAATGCGCATTACCTTGACATTTACATATTATTTATTTAAACTCCCACCTGGAAAGCCTGCTGCTGCCGGCTATATTTAGGTATAACCTTCAGGAATTTTGGAAACAGTTTTATTTGAAGCTAGCTTTGAGGAGGATAACATGATTTTCACACTGGCTTTTAATGACTTAACACTTCAAAACAGAGACCTATCTTCTGCAGGAGACCATAAAGGAAGCCTTTCCATCAAAACGTGAAGAGCTCAGCACTTCTGGGCTATCAGGCCCACATCCGGAGAACAGTCGTGATCAGGACGGAGTGTGAGGGAGACAGAACACACCTTCTTTTGCACAAATCTCACAGTCCACTTTGTTCTTTTCTCTGAGAACCACTCCGATATTCCGCTTGTCATATTAACCTTCATACCCGATGTTTCTTTTCTGCTTGCCTTGTCTGCCTGGCTCACACTCTGGGGAAAAAAAGTGATAAAAATTAAGGCAGGCCTGGTGACACCTGTAATCTCAGGTATCACCTCGGCAGGCTGAACCAAAAGGATCTCAAATTCAGGCCCACTTTGGGAGACCTATGTCAAAACTGAAACTAAGGAACGGGCTGGGGATGTAGCTCAGGGTGGGAACCCTGGGTTGGATATTCAATAGCACAATAAAAGGTTGCTGATTAAGATGCCATTTTTCTTCAATGAATGCTCAGTATCATAGAGATGAATCACATCTGATTTGAAAAAGAAAGACATTTTCTTAGTTTGGTGCCTAAGGAACTAAATTAATTGGGGGAAAGTACACTATGACCCTAATAAGGCAGGGAGGATTCACTCACCTTCCAACAGGTCACATGCCCATGTCTGCTTCCGGGCAAAGCAGCAGGAACAGCAACCGCGTCCAGCAGAGGGTGCATCTCGGGGAGGAGGAGCCGAGCACCTAGCACTTCGCGCCAGATGTTTGCGAAGAACCTTGTCTGACCCAGAAACCATACTTCAGTTGTAAAGACTTCTAACGCTCTTGCCAAAAGACAAAAATGAACACAGGCGAGGAAGAAAGGAAAGCCGAGTTTCTGTGTCCCCGAGGCATCATCTCCTTGGGGCGCATCGTGGTTTCCCCCAAACAAGTTCACCAGGCAGGTCTCAGAACTGAATGCCTGTGTTAAAGGACAATCGACAGCAGTCAACACCAAAAGCACCATAACATTCAACACTAGACAGCACTGAAAAGAATACAAAGAATTACATATTTGTGCGCTCCGAAACCGTGTGGAATTGTGTCAGAGGGGAGCGAGGGATTGGAATAGAAGGAAGGGCCTGCCACACCAAAAAGAGCACGGGAGTGGAGCCACGTCCACCCAGGACCTTCATTCAGCCCCTGGAGAAGCCTTGATTGACAGGTCTGCCGATGCAGATACTTCTTGTGAAGGTCATAAACAACAAGAAAATATTCTCCCAAGCAATAATCTACGTGCTGCCTCGTGGAACGTCAGTGTCCTGGCCGTAATGGCATGCCATCAAAAATCATTTCTAATTATTTTAAGTAATATTTAGATCAATTCATCGTAATCTGATTAGCTTTCCTGTTTTATATCTGAATTAGATTACTTTCATGTTTGTTTAAGCTCTTTTGCTTTTTAAAATATCTCTCTCAAAGACAAATTGAACCTAGTTAAAATAATCTTTAGAGCCTGTGGGTTCTACACATGGAGATGCCGCAGCCAAGGCGGATTTCCTGCTGCCCACAGAAGAAGGCCCTCTTACTACAAACACGCACACGTACACACACACACCCAGAACCCACATGCGCATGCTAGAGGCATGAAACCAGGGGCCCTGAGGAAGGCAGGGTCGTCCTTAGAAACTGAGCAGGCCTCAGAAGACCTGCGTTCCTTCAGCCTTTGGGGTGCGCTGAGCGTCTTTTCAATCGAGATCCGTCTTCAGAGTGTGAAGGTGATCACGTGCGATCGGAAATGAAGCAGTCAGAATTGGAGGAGGGCAGGAAAGGTGAACAGAATGCTAAAAATAGGCCACGTTCATGCTGAAGCATGTGACGCCTTATTCAACAGTTCTCCTGTTATTTTACATTTTTCAACAACTGAAAAAATTAAAGATGCTTGTAAGTGCATTGGACTCCCGTTACTGAGCTGGCCAGCTTTCCCTCTGCCCAGGGAAAGCGCGGGGTCCCCTGAGCTCAAAGACTTCGTGTGTCTCACGGTCTGGGTGGTCTCCATCCGGGGATGACCAGCTCTAAGACCAGAACACCCTGGAAGAAGGCGTGGTGGCCAGGAAGCAGAGCGGGAACAGCACCAGAGAGAAGGCGGCCAGGGGCTGGGAATCGTACCGAGAGCACGCCTCCCGGACCCTCCAGACACACCCGGAAGCGCACTTCGCTAGTCACCTAGGGTTACCACAGATGTGTGAGCTCAAGCCAAACAGGTTGCCAAGGTTCACTACGACAGCTGTAGGGTCACTGTCTGCGCACACAAGGCACAGAAGGTGTGTCGCACCACGGCCCCCTTCAGTGATCTGCTTCTTGTGAGCAGCCCTGGGGATCAGCATGGGAATCTATGAGCCTCTCGAGCAACACTGAGTGGCACAGAATGGCGATGGGTCTTCCTTGCGGACGCCACGCTGGGTGGCGGGTGCCCCAGTGTTCGCAGTGGAGCAAGGTGAGAGGAGGCGGCCGGCGCGTCCTGGGGCCGGGACAGTGCGATCTCACCCTCCATGCTGAGCAGTCAGGCGAGTGGTTCTGCACCTGTTGCTCTTCGCGCATCTTTGAACATTGATTAGAGGTAAGAAGTCAGTCGGGGGGTGGGGGGTAAGTGCCGTGTTCACACTCCTCGTGCACCCCGTTTCTTGAATCTGATGGGGTTGGGGGGTGCACACCACCCTTCGTGATGACTCCCCGCATCGTAGAGCTCAGCGGCATCATCTACGGGCCCCGGCTCAGGGGAGCTGAGGGGGGGGCAGCCTGACTGGTGACTGCAGATGCCAGCTCTTTCTCTCCACTGGTGACAGGGTGCTAGCACATCGCAGATCCCCACCCACTGTGGGGTCACACGGGGCTTCTCTGAGGACGACTTTCCTCTGTTTTCTGAGCACGTTCATTCAGCAAAACAGGAAAGCAATGACTCTGGCAGTGATGGAAAGCTTCAGAATCCCAAACGGGCAAGCTGGTGCCCTGAGGACTTGTGTCCCAGTTCAAGTCCGAGGACAGGAGAATGTCCTGACTTGAAGGGAGCTCAGAGCGGGGATTCCCTCTTTCCCAAGGGGGAAACTATCCGACTCAGTTGGTTGAACGGAGCCTACCCAGAGTAGTCAGGGCAGTTGGATTCCCTCACTCTTTTTAGAAGCAAAACACATTGCATGCAATGAAATTTTCCCAAAATATGACTGAGGGAGAGAGAGCAGTGAGGGAACGGAGGGAGGAAGAAAAAATGTTCAAGGTATGTTATGTGCACGTGTGGACCCGCCGGGACAAAACCCATTAGTCTGTATAACCAATAAAAAGATCGTGCAATCTAAATGAATGAAAAACTCAACCGGAAACATTGTCACAAACACACCCAACACAACATTTCCGCAAATACTTGAGCGTGCTGTGTCCCAGTTCAGCTGACTCTAAAGTTGTCCCTCCTACACATCCCTCCAAAGGGGGCCAACCTACCGAGGACAAGTAGGGGCCCCACCGCCCCTCGGAGTGGGGAGAGCAACTGTCCCCACACTGAGAGTCATCAGTGGTTCAAGTCTAGCTGTGTGTGCCGAGACCGCATGTCCTAGGTTCCCCCTTGACAGCCCGCCATGGTGTGTGTCAGGTACTGTGCCCCGGTAATGAGAAAGTGACCAAGATACCGTCCAATCTGTTCAAGATGTTTTATTAATTTTTATCTCTCAAAAGGTGTAAGCTTATATTTAAAATTCACAGTGAAATTAAATATCACTCAGTACTAAATTACAGATTAAAATTTTTAAATAAAGAATCACCAGGAGATACACAGATGTATTTTCTTTTTACCATTATGTAAATAAGAGTAACAAGTCTATGTTTTATTTAGAATTCTCAGAAAAGAATATAAAATGCCCAGTTAAATGTGTGATTTTAGAAGAGGCACACATTTGTTTTTAGCAGGGGTATTTGTGGTGTAGTATTTGGGACATATTTACACACAAAAAAAAGCCATTTTGTTTACTTGAAATTCAGATTTACCTGGTTGTCCTATATTTTTTATTGGCTAAATCTGGAAACGTTATTTTAGTCTTAGAATGCTATTTTGAATCACTGTTCCACAAAATACTTTTATGTCTGGTGGGTTAGAAAGAAATCACTGAAAATTCAGAGACAATTCAGAGAATTGCTCAGCCATTAATGCAATTCAGTTTACAGAGAATTTATTCAAATATGTCAAAGTATGAAGTGAGTTCAAGAGATGAGTGAGCATATTTCCAAACAGAAATCTAGAAAGAACTCGAGAGATAAATGGGCATAAATATTTCTTTAAAAACCTGAAAAGATAAGATTCAAGATACTCTGAAATATATTTAATAGTCTTTCACATAAATATTATAAGACAACACATACATCACACGGTTTCTGACTTTTATTGCTTGGCTGAAACTGAAAGGAGAGAGCAGCGGTTTGGCGATGGAGCCCTGGTTGCATCCGCAGCATCACGCACACGGCAGATATCATTCGGGTAACGCCTCGGAATGTGGGAGGAGGGACAATTGGGAAGTGGAAACTGTGCCCTCCCCTTAGCACACACTGCGACCAGGTGCGGCACGCGCCTGCAGTCCCAGCACTCCGGGAGGCTGAGTCCAGGGATGGCCAGTCGGGGCCCAGCCTGGGCAGCTTAACAGTTCAGCGAGATTCTTTCAAAATCAAAAATAAAAATGAGCTAGGGATGCAACTTAGTGTGAGGGCCCTTGGCTGGCTCCGCCACACCAGAGAAGAAAATCTCATAGACGAGCTATTAATTACGCCCTCTTTTCATCCGGACTTGCATTTGTTTTATAAAATCGCACTTTTCCTTCATTTTCTCTCAATACCTGTAACGTGTAAGTGGAAACTTCGGCTCTATCGGCATTCTGTACAGGTACACTAAGCTTCCTGGGTTTCTCCGTGGCCAGGGACTCACTTCAGAAGCCTCTTTTATTTTTATTTTTATTTTATTTTATTTCATTTCATTTTATTTTTTGGTTGCCTCCCTCTGTGACATTCACAGCTCCCCAGCCTGGGTGACCTTGGACACGAATTTGGAAGAAAGACCTCTAGATGGAGCTCCCGAGGGGACGGTCCTCAGCGCACCTGACTACTACCCAGAAAACACGAGCTTTAATTATCAGGCCGACACGCTGATGAAACCAGCCGGTGCAGTGGCTCGGCTCGGTGGCCTCCTGGCCGTACCAGGCAGAAACGGAGCACTTCCTAACAAGAGACGACGAAACGAAGAGGTTCTGTAGGAGAGCACCTGGCTAACGGCCATGGCGCTGCCCTCCCTTGGATGGCCCACTTGTACCTGGCCCTTGAAATGTGGACTCTATTTCTCATGAGTTTGCCTATTTCCTTCAGACTATAAGCACAGCTCTCAGCGAGCATCTTTCCTTCATGGTGGGGAAGGGATGAGCGGATATGCCGCTTTGATCGACACGTGCGAATGTGTAGGTTTGATCTTACTGTGGAAACACCACCCAGGTCCCTTACGACTCACTCTCTGGGTGCCCCAGGCTGGTTGCCTGTGTCCCAAACTCCTGTTGGGATCGAGACCATCAGGAGGTGTTGGCATAGGAGTGGGGCCTTTCTGCTGATTGGGCCCTGAGGTCGGAGCCCCCTTCACCCGGCACTCAGAAAACCCGCCTTGTCCATGCTGAGACTCTGTTCCAGAGAGGGGGAGGGCCACCTCCCGCCCACTGTTGTTGGAGGTCCTTCGTGCCCCTGTTGTGAAGAACTCAGGAAGATTCTTGGGGATCCCCAGGGGTCTTCCGCATGATCTGTGCCTTGTGTAAAAGAAAATGTGCAATCCCAGGGATGCTGGAACTTGTGATTACAAAACAGAGCCCCAGGCTGGATGCAGCACCTCTCCGAGGCCTCTCCTGGCAGCTCCCCGCCAGCAGAAGGGCTTTCCTGGGGAGGGTGGAGGGTACCACTTAAGAGTCTCCATCTGCTGCCAACATCGCTGTTAGAAAAATGAAAGTCCAGTTCTGCTGAGGCCATCAGCTAATTGTTCTCTCTCATCGTGCTAAGGAGCCACTTGGCTGGCACTTTCCGTTGACGCTGTGTCCGCCCAGTGGCAGAATAGCACCAGAGCCAATGAGCCCAGCTTGAAACAACCACTCAAGCCAGTCGATTTGCTAAGATCCTGAACAGGAAGTGGAGCCCAGCTTTGGAGAAGCGGGCTGTGATGGGTTTCGTCTGTGTTCTGACGAGCACCTGGGAGGGCTGCAGTGGCCACAGGTAACACCTCTGTTGAGAGCGACAAGCCGGCCCCGCGTTGGGAGGGTCGGGCTTTGCTGCGAGTTATTGTCTGTGCTGGGCCACAGTACCCAGTGCCCACTGCTTAAGGGAGGAAAGGTTTATTTTTAGTTCGCAGTTCCGGAAGGTCTCAGCCCATTCATGGGCAGCTGGCGATGGTGGAAGGTTTTAGAGGGGGCCCAGTCAGAGAGAGGCTGTTCCCAGCACGGTGGGACAGGAAGCCCAGGGAGCGAGGAAGCGTGGAGCTAGAACACATACGCCCTTCCGTCCCCCAGCAGGCCCTCCTCGCCCGGCTGGGTCTCCTTTAGCGCCTCCTGTGGGCAGCCTGCCTGCATGTTGTTAGGTTGTTTCATCCTCTTTCGTTGTTACCTTTTGATTTAAGACAGCCTTAAGAATCCGTTAGCAGATAAAACGTGTCTTGGGCTAAATAACTGCAGATTAACCACTCCATCGTGCAAATAAATAAATAAAACAGCAAGAACTAAAACAAGTTGGTCTTAAATGTGGGGAAGGTCTGAGCCAGCCTTCATGGTGCTCTCAGGTGACATCGAGCCGTGGCTGGGTCCTGGTGGCCCGTGTCCCAACCAGTGGCTTGATATTTGTGTCCCTGAGCCTCTCTGCCATGTCACAACAACAACAAGAAGAATGTCAGGTTGCCACGAGCAAGCATCTTAGTAAGTTTCAAAATGCATTGATTATGAAAAACCTTAATTCACCCAACTTTGCTATCGATCTGGTCCCAGACGTTGTGCCTTCTCAGCCACAGGATAATATGCAACACGTACTTGTGGTACTTGTGCAATTTATACCTGACCAACTGGAGAGTGCCGTAGGGGCTGTGGCCAGTCCCTGAGTCCAAGCGGAGTGAACACAGTTGATTCTTCTCTCTCAAGTGCAACCTGTCTGCTTGCAACCTTTCCCAGCACCTGCAGCTTCTCCCCGGTGAAATCTGCCTTAGCTTGTAGCTCTGCATGGGTGGTTGTACACGGTGAGCTCTTCTGAGGTGTATGTCGGTGACTTCTACCTGAGGACAAGGCCGTTTGCCCCTTAGGACGCGGGACCAGCGTGGAAGCCAGTGCCCAGCTTTGGGGATGAGAGACAGAGGTGCTGGGGATGGACTGCTGCTCGGTAGGAGCTTTCCGGGGAGCACCCGTGGGACCCTCGAATCCACGGGGCTTGTTGAAGTCAGGGAGAAGTGCTCCCTTCCCAGCCAACCCTGCTTTGTCACTCACAGATGGGAATCGGGTACGATTGGGACCAGCCACCGGAGAAAAGTCACGTCCATTCGGCGCCACGGCCTTGTCCCCTGCCTCCCCTCCCCTAACCCAGCCGGCCTTCGGCGCATTGTCCAGGACACTATATACGTCCCATGTGACGATTGGCAACGCCTTCCTAATCGGTGATTTTTATTCTTTCTGCTTAAGGTAATAGCACGTCCTGACATAAGCAATAAAATCGGTCTAGAAAAAAAAAAAAAACCAAGAAAAGAGAAAGAAAACCAAGCCTGTAGCGTAGCATCACCATCCAGGGAGCGGGATGGCTGCTGCTGTGTTAATTTACACTAAAATCCATGACCCAGGAGGTTGATTGATTGCCAAGGGCAGGAATCCAGCCCCTGGCCTAGTTTACTCTGTGAACTGTAGCCTCAGATATCGCTGCGAGCCACAGTCCTATTGATTTGATATACACTAGATGGCTCTTTATGCTCTTTGGGAAATTTATTGTGCCGAGCCAGAAGCCCAGCAGCCGGGGAGAAGCTGCTCTTTAAATTGAAGAGGGCTATCACAGCTTGACCCCTGGGCCACTCAGGTTACCGAGCGGCCTGGGCGAGACTGGGTCGGTGCGGACCCTGGGGACAGCGCTCATCAGTTCTGAATGTCAAATCCCTCCGGAGGACCTGAGTTATTGCTAATAGGGACTTGCTGGGTCTGTGACATTTGGATGCCCTATAAGTTAAACATCATAACACTTTCTTCGTGTCCTCGTTCCCTAAATTATGGCTGAGCATAGCACCTTTGCTCCGGCCGCTTGGCCCCCGACGGCGGCACGGCGCGCAGCGGTTGGCTCCGACGGGAGCAGTCAGCCGGCTCTTTCTAGGAGGAGCGCTACGGCTGCCCCATCTCCCCCACCGATGAATCAGCGGGCTTGTCGCGGGAGCTCCAATGGCAAGAACACCCTTGCACCTTGTCTCCACACAATAGAAACCCCACGGCCCTTGGCAACAGGAGGAATAAGAGTTAGGAGGCAATTGGAGTCTTGACAGCTTTCACTGTGTTTTTATCTTTTTCTTGGGGGAAGCTGGGCTTGCACTGGCTCAAGGATTGACTGGGAAAAAAGGTTAAGCTCCCCGGGCATCTTATGCACAAAATAGAAAAGAAATCGCTTTTGTTAGGACAATTGGCAATCGTCTCCCCTCTCAGGGAGGGCCACGGTGCTTATAATTTCTAATTTCTGCAGAAAGCTGTGACACCAAAACAGACTGTTGTCACGTCGGTAACAGATGAGCTGCTCCCTCTCGATTGGCTTATTATGACTGATTCCAACTCCGGAACCGCTGGAATACCCAGGAGCGTCATTTGGCTCCAGTAGTGGAGACAGGCCGGTGACACTGGCAAGTCATGTCACAAGAATAGAGCAGTCGAAAGGCCGCCTGGAAATTTCCTACTGCCTGCTGGAGACAGCAGATACTCAAGTCTGTAGCTGCAGTGAATTTGCCCAAATAAATAACTAATTCTGTTTTATCAGAAGCCAGTACCAGCCTCGAAATGGGAAGAAATGTTCAACGTGATTTCACAATAGCATTGCAAGCCACTGACCCCGTTGGTGGCCAGGAGGACCAGATCCACATTTGCAAGGAGGAATCTGCTCCCCCGGGTCCTTCTGCTCGCATATTGGGACTTCAAAGGTCTGGAAAACTGGCGTCCTCCAAGGCCTTCCAGAACGGCACTGCCAAGGCGTCGGGCAAACCCCGCAGTTAAACTCCCTGCTAGACATCTCAGAGGGCACAGATGTCTTCACTATACGGAGGAGGGCAGCTTGTCATGCAGGTAGAGAAAACCAGGAAATAATGTAATGACACAGGAAACAGATTAGCAGGGACAGGATGAGAAACCGCTGGCTGTACAGCTGGCACACAGGATGCAGCTCTCTGTAGGGGCCAGGCGTCAATGTCAGGGCGCCGGGTGTTGTGGTTTGGCTCTGGAATGTCCCTTGTAAGCCTAGCACACGTGGGTGTTGTGGATTATTACCTTTGGACTTCACGTGCTGTTGAGAGGGGGACCTGGTTGTGGGGGGTAAGTCCCTGGGCCTTGACTGGCGGGGGTCACTCGCTCACCATCTCTGCCCTTCCTTCACCCTGCTTCCCGTTTGCCTGGCAATGACAGGTTTTCTCCAGGTAGATCCTCCACCGGCCCCGCCCAACGCTGCCAGCCGCCCGAGTGGAGTGAGACCTCCTTAAAACTGTAAGCTAAAACCAAACTTTCCTCCTTTACAGTGTGGTACCACGTATTGCATCACAGCGGAAGTGACCAAGACACTTGGCTTTTCCCCAGTGACTGCAAGAAGCAACCCTTTGAATTTATCTCAGTGGGCTTCCATTTCCATGTTTATAAAATAAAATGAATAATGACCTTTGCTTTTGTTTGTATTTAGAGGTAACATGTCTCTGTGAAGTCTCTTGTGTCTGGAAGCCAATTGGATCACGAGGGGCAGAGCTCATGGGTAGATGCACCCTTGGGTGGTTTTCTGTAGTCATAGGAGGTGGGTCTGGCCCACCTGGCTTCCCCTGGCACTGTCTGCTTCCTTGCTGCCACAAGGTGAACAGCTCTCCTCCACTGTGCCCTTCCACCCTTCACCCTGTGCCTGGGTCCTGCACCATGCCCTTCGGCTATTGCCAAGCCACCCAAGCACGCTCAAACCGAGCCCTCTGAAACTGTGAGCTGAATTAAATGTCTCCTCTTTAAGTTGTCGGGTTGTGTCCCACTGACAAGAAAGCAAAGAGGACAAACTTCTAAGAGTAGATGTGAAGAGCAAATAAGACCAAGCAGGTCAAGGTCCCACCCCGACACAGTCTGTGACCCGTACCCAAGGGGCTGGCCCTGTGCCTTCATGACGGCTATGGTGACAAAGTACCACAAACCACAGAAGTGCATTCCCTCCCCATCCAGGGCTGGCATTCCTAGGCCACGGCCAGCCCCTGCTTTCTTGAGGGGTTCCCGTTCCGTGGCCTACTAATACTGTGTTTGCTGTCCCGTGACCTCACACGGCTGTCCCTCCGTGCACCTCTGTGTACTGATGTCTTCCTGTGAGGACACCAGCCAGCTAGGACTAGGGACCATTTTCATGGCCTCAGTTTAACTTATTTACCTCTTTGTTTATTTATTTTTAATTGTGTATTCATCTTGTTGGTGCTGGGGGTGGAGCCCAGGGCCGTCACACTGAGCTATATCCCTAGCTCGTTTCCTATTCCCCATTTTGAGTCAGGACCTTGCTACTTTTCTAAGTTGCCCAGACCAGGTTCCAACTTGAGGTCCTCCTGCCTCAGCCTCCCAGAGTGTTCGGTTTATAGATGTGAACTCTTGAATTCAGCTTAATGGCCTCTTGAAATGTCCTGTCTTCAGATAGGGACACATTCTGAGGTTCTGAGGGACAGAGTTTCAATGTGTATATTTCAGGTAACCCGATTTGGTCCCCAGAGAGTCCTGGATTAAGAGGCAGTGTGTCTTCATGCCCTGAAATCCTGCCTCATGCAGTCTTTATTAGTTCTGTTGTGTCTTTCTGATATTGTTGTTATTTTAATAGAACTCAATTGATTCATATTTTTGTAGACACAACTGTGCACAAAATCAAATGCACATGGGTAATAAGATTCAACACAGCAGTGTATGCAGTTCTACCGCTCAGAAAATCACCGTGCTAAAACTTTGGGGCTTCCTTCCTCTGGTGCACAGCCATGTGGGAAGATATATTTTACAAAAATAAGATTGTATCTTTAGTAGCCTGCTTCCCCTTCGCTTAGTGAGCCACTGACATTATGGAGTACCCTGCAAATAAAGTTCGTCACAGTGTGTGATCAGGAAAGAGTATTTTGTTGCATAGAGACACAATAACACACTTATTCAGCCTCACAGTTGTGAACATAAAGGCTCTCAACAAACATGCTGCTGGGTACACACGATTTTCCTTGTGTCCTCCTGATCATGCCCCACCATTCCTTTAGGTCATTCCTTGGGCTTTAGATCCATAACGCAAGGAGAGCCCCTGCCTTACAGAAGGATGTGGCTGGCATCCGCATGGGGTGCAGCCCATGGCAGTCTCTCAACAGGTGTCCACGAAATGAGAGACGCAACACTACTTCCTGGGTGTAAAACTCAGTAAATGCGGCCGTTGTCTTCCAAGCTTTCTGGGTGTGAAATGTGCAAGAGCAGTGGAGTGTGGAAAAGGTTTCCAGTCAGAAATCCCACGAGTGTGTTTCAATTGCACATAACCAGGACGCGTGCCCTGGGGAACTCTGACACAGCCGACGGCACCCAGTCAGGGAGCGGTGTCCCTTTCTGGAGGCCTCTTCCTTTTCGGAACATCCTCGAGTGTCCTCACTGCCAACAACTCTATGATACACGGGGGCTCTAATAGGACTCGCAGTTCTGAAATCTCAGTGTCACTCATCCAAGATTATTGAAAATCAGGAAGTGTTTGAAATGGAATTAAGATAGATTTGGGGCTGGTAGGTAGATGTGTCTCAGAGGTGAGATCTGGGAGCCCAGGGGGAGAATACACCCACAGGTCACAGGATGTGCCCCACCCCTACTAAACGGAGCACCCCTATCAGTCCCACCTCTCTGGTGTGACTATGGAAGAATTTTCCTGCATTTGCAAGAATCTCATCATCTTTTTCCTCGATTTCTTCCCACCTACCACTGAGCATTAAATGAACTACCTTGCCGCACCTGGACCTCTTGCACCCAAAACAGTTCAGTCCTCTTTTCCCCAAGTGAAAACGAGGAAGTCACATAACCTGAAAAATTCCAGTGGTAATAATGGTATATGTACATACGTGTAATGTGAGCATGTGTGTGTATGCGTGGGTGTGAGCACGTGTACACGCCAGCGCACGACTCCTTCCAGAGCCACGCCACGAGCCTCGCTGCGGCTCTCACCGCGGACCTCATCGATTTCGGGCTCCGGCCCAGTGTTCTCCAGTTAGTACTGGCAGGGCAGAGACAGACGAGCGCCGGAAAGACACAGGCTGTGGCTGAGAGCTCCGCCCCGAGCCAGGCTTCCTCGTAAGGAGACCCGGGGCTCCCCAGCCACGGCGGCACGCCCCAAGGAGCACTCAAAATAAATGAGGGGTCTTCAGGTGGGAAAGACGTGGCCATCGAATGGGAAGAGACGCAGCCGACGAAGGTCAGAAACCCAGTTACAGCAACAGCAACAGCAGAACCAGCTTTCCTTACTCCCGTGGTGCTAACCAGATGCCAGCCCGTGGGGGTCCGCAGCCACCTGCACCCCGCGGAGGGAACATCCTCGTGGCCAGGTTTGGCCTCATCCCACTTTCTTTGCTCTTATTCGTGGGCACTCTCAGTGTTGCTTGTTTTCCTTGGCCCGTGGCCTTCCCTGGGTCCAGAGTGGGGAGTGTGTTCCCAGGTGGGCCTGCAGCCAGCCAGCTGGGCCCATGGCCACACCCAGCGGCGACCTGAGGGGGTGACATTGCACCAGCTCCACTATGCACACTGCAGTTTGGGGTGGATGGGGGAGGGGGGAGCATCTTCAGAGATCTGGAATTCTCTTCCATCGAGGAAGGAAAACAAAGAAAATGAAGGTGAAATACAGACAGTGAGGTCACTTGAATGCAGTGGTATGGGATGGACCGTCAGACTGAGGCCAGCACTGTCATGGATGGGGATGGGGTGACAGGCACTGCACCATGACTGCTGCTCCTGGGTACCCCTATGCCAACTCTACAGGGCCCCAGATTGCTCCTCAGCGAGGACAGGGCCCTGGCCTCAGAGTCCCCCACTAGAATCAGCTGCAGTGCCTGTCACATCCATGGCTTTGAAAGGCACTTGCCACTGAGCAAGGCGGGTTAGGGAGGAGCTGTCCTGTGGGACGGGCTTCTGTCCTTGAGGCTGCAGCCCTCCACCCAGGGGCTTCTTAGATAGACTCAAAGCTTTAGCCTGTACTTCCAGAGGCTAGTTCTTCGGGTGTGGGTGGAAGAGGGGTCCCCAGTGGGGGCGCTGCGACTGGGACCACCCTAGGGCAACCTACCATGCAGGTGATGTTAAGGGAGAAAGACTCTCTGAACTCTAGCATAGGAGCAAAGGAAGTTGGCGATGCCATTGCAGCCCTGAGTGCCTTCTGCTGTGCCGGGCACTAGATTGTGTCTCCTCTCTCTTTCTTGCCCTGCCCTCAGCCTTCACGATAGGTGGTCACGAGCTTTCCCGGGAGCAAAAGAACCCCAAGGAACATGTGTGTATGCCAGGATCACAGGTGAGCACACTACCCACCACGTCTCTCATTGACATCTCCGCCACCGCCAAGGGTGATGCCCTCTTCAGAGGGCGCGGACGATTTCTGCCTCGTCACCAGCTGCTGGTCCCAGGCTCAGCTTCAGAAGGCAGAGCAGGGACAGGGACACGGACAAGGGGCTGGGAACTGGCATGTCATAGTGCTGTGACATACTGACACGCCCTTTCCTGGCCCCTTGGGATGAAGAGCTTGGTCACTCAGGTGGGAGAATGGAGTGGCGAGGCAGCTGACCCTGGTCACACAGACCGCCTAGAAGCCGTGCCTGAGGCAGAGCCCAAGATAGCATTGCTGCTAGCAGGCAGAAGCTCACCCTGGCAGGGCAGGCACCGGGGCCTGCGGTCCCCTCTCGGTGGGCGTCTCTGGAATGCAGCCACAGTGCTCTTCCCCAGGACAGGCGCAAGGCTTCCTGGTCTGCTTGCTCCCCGGTCTCCAGCTTCCAAGTTCCACATCCACTGGCTCAGCCAACCATGGGTCCAGAACGCCGGAAGAAAACTGTATCTGTTCCGAACACATACAGGCCTCTATTTCCTTCAGAATTATAGTAACCACTGCTGACAGCTTCAATACTGCATTCGATATTACAATCCGGGGTACCCACCCCTCGGGGGCTAGAGATGGGTCCCGTTAGAAGGTGACAGTCAAGTGAGTGAGGAAAGCTTCATCTGTATTTGCAGCCATGCCCCGTTGCTTGGGTGACTGTCTGAGCTCCCCCTCCTGTCAGGTCAGCAGCCATTGGATTCTCATAGGAGCCTGCGCCCCACTGTGCAGGATGCGGATTGTGGGGGTTTTTTTGCCAGAATCTGAGGCCTGGTGACCTGAGGAGGAGCTGAGGCGGGGATGCTAGGCATCGCCCCAATCTCCCGTGAAACTGGTCCCTGGTGTCAAAAATGTTGGGGACTGCTGTTATAAGTAATCTAGCGATCACAGAGTAATCAGAAGGATGTATCTAAATTATATATAAGCAGCAGGGCATTTTCCATAAGAACTTTAAGTGTTCACAGAGCTTGGTATCCACAGGGGTCCGGGACCAATTTTCCACAGATCCTAGGAGATGACTATAATTTATATTTTGAATACAAATTCCTATTCACATCGTGATTATTAATTTCTCTGTTCAGCATTTGGAATGATATATGGGAAACAAGACTCGCATACAGAATTTATTTTTTTTTTTTTTTACTTTTTTCTACAAATTATCCTAATGAGCCTCTTAATTCTAGTTGGTCCATTTTCTTTTCAACCTATTCCCCCCAGAAATACCAATAAAGCACATTTTTCTGGAAAATAAATTTCTAAAGTGCTAAAATTACTACACATTAACCATAGGAAAGTATATTAAGTGGAGGCTGCTTGGCTTCAAGCCAGAAACCACGAAAATTAAACCTTTAGGCTTAAAATTTAGCATAACTTAAAAGTTCTGCACTGAAGTTGGACTAATGGTGTTTTCCCCTAGTTGTTGTTTTTTTTTTTTTTTTTCAGAAATTCCGTGGAGCTCTGGACTATGAAAGGGGGGAAGGTTTCCCCAAAAGAGACGCAGAAGTCCAGAATAATGATTAATCTTTAAGAAAGATTCAGAATCCTACGCCTCCCTTTCAGGACCGGATTGGCTTGAAGAAGTATCGTACTGGGGACAACTCAGGTCTTTAGGAGCATTTCCTAAAGTTCAGCCGCTCCATGAAACACAACGGGGGCACTATTTCTTTTGGAATAAAGGCACTGATCAGGCTCCCTGGTGGCTTACCTTGCTGATTTGATATTTCAGGTGTTCGTGGATCTTTCTAGAGCTTGGTGGCATGAGGAGATGCTAGTCTGCACATACATGTTTCTTTCTCACCCCGGTCTAAAGCAACATGGAGGGAGGCCTCCAGGGGCTCAGGGTGACAGGCCACCTGGTCCTAGCGTCACCAACAGTGTGAGCACCCAGCTCCTCACTGCGGAGTGACTGCAACTTCCCTTGCTGCAGGGCAATGGATTCTGCATTCACAACAGGTCATCCAGCTTTGGCTTGGTG
Source organism: Ctenodactylus gundi (assembly GCA_004027205.1). Lineage (NCBI taxonomy): Eukaryota > Metazoa > Chordata > Mammalia > Rodentia > Ctenodactylidae > Ctenodactylus > Ctenodactylus gundi. The sequence goes on along the minus strand of PVKB01003215.1, from coordinate 193,620 downwards.
AGCGTTCTTGTAGCCAATTCCGGGAGAGGAAGTGGCACCTCTTGGCACATTGGAAGAATGAGCTGTGAGCCCACCGGGATGGCTGCTCCAGCGAGGGCGGGAGCCAAAGACTTCTACCCAGACGACTCCTCAACCTCTACTGGGCTCCCACGGGGGGAAATGCCACTGGTGGAAAAGACTGAACAAACCTGCTCTGCTAATTTCTCTCCAGTGCCTAGATCATGATGTTGTTTTGAAAAATGAAGTCAACACACTGAATTTTCCACCTACAGTGAAACTCTGGCTCGAGGTGGAGTAAACTGGACCTTCGATGTACACGCTGGTCGCTGAGCACAGACCTGGCTCCTGGTGATGGCTTGGGCGGCACCCACTCACTGGCCCTCACCTGTCCCCGGCAAAACAGCTGTCTGCTTGGCCATGAGAAGCTGCCCCTGGCCTTTGGCCCATTTCCTTGACACACCAATTTCTTCCTCCAGTTTCCGGCATGGAGCTGGAGAGCTCTTGTCCCCAGATACAGCTGCTCTTCCATTTCTGAGGGACCACAGCTCCGTAAACCCATTGTTAAGCAGAGAACACACTAAGGTGGTAATGAACGTCGCGCACTTCATCCCCCCATGACAGCTCAGTGGCTGCCCCAGGTCCAGGGCAGCCGCGCTACAGGGCTCTGCTGGTGCCCACACCCGGGCATTGTCAAACCACAGCTGCTTGGCCTGGGAAGAGAGCTAAATCCAAACTCAAAGCGTGGTGTCTTAAAGCACAGTGGCATCGCTCAGAGGTTTGAGCACTCGCCTCACATGCATAAGGCCCTGGGCTTAATTCCCCAGCACCACACAGAGATTAGCAGGGCGTGGTGTGCACGCCTGTAATCCCAGCCTACACAGGATTTTCTGGCCTGGGAGGAGGTGGGGCTATCTCTCCCTCCCTGGCTGTCACCCGGTCTCTCCGCTTCCTGCCGCCATATGGCCAGCCGCTTCCCTCACCATGCCCTTCTGCCCTGGAGCTGGTCAGCTGTGTGTGGACCGAGATCTCTGAACTGTGAGCTAAAATAAACCTTTTTTTAAGTGTCAGGTACTGTGTCCAGCAGCATGAAAGTGACTGAAAAAATACATCCCAAGCTAGAGACCATCTGTGCCTACACACACCTGATCCAGCCAGCGGTGTGGGGCTGCTGCCAGTGGGTAAATCTCTGTGCACTTGGATCTGGGGTCTTCGGGGCTTCCTGCTACACACAGGCATTGGTGTCACTGGCGGGAAACCCAGCGACCCCAGATCTGCCTCTGCTGTGAGCAGATTCCTGCTGAGATTCTGACCGGCCTCTTCAGGTCTCATCCCTCTGGACCAGCACGCCCTGGCCAGCGATGACCTCCTCACTGGTGACAACCTGTGAACGCCCCATTTGGAATTTGGAAATGGCACCTAAGTCTGTGTAGCTGCGCACCTGCAGGGATGGACTGAACAGTGGGGCCACTGGGCTGATCTTCCTCCACAGCTAGCGAAGCCACGGATGCTAATGTGCTCCGCACAGAGTAGCACTCGCTGACTTGTTTTGGGGTTACATACACACCGGGATCAGCTGAGTTTCAACTGCACCTGTTTTTTAATTTTCTTCTTCCTGCAGAAATACTTTTGGCCCACAATCTCATTTTTTCCTACCCTAACTTGGCAGCCCCACCACCACGTGCGGTGGGTGCTGTTGAGGTTTGGATCTGGAGTGTCCCCCAAATGTCTCACGAATTTTAATGTTACGGATTGTCTATGGGAACCATGTGCTGTTGGTAGATTGGGGCCTAGTTGGAAGGGGTGGCTTACAGGCATGTAAGTTAGGATTAATGGTATGGAGTGGCCACACCTTCCACACCTGGATGTAGGAGGGGCTGATCACTGGGCAGAGATCTGGAAGGATATATAAGCTGCTTCCTGCCTTCCTTGGAGGACTAGGATGAGAACCAGGACTAGTCGCAACTAATCTCAACTTGCCTTTCGGTTTGTGACGTGAGAAGCCGCCTCCACCTCTGCCTCTGTCATGTACTTCCATGGCTGCCAGCCGCCCCTGAATGGACTGTGACCTACTGAACCTGTGAGCTGAAATAAACCTTTCCTTTCCTAAATTTGTGGGTGTCAGGTATTGAGTCATAGCAACGAAAAAGTAACTAGGACAGATGCCAAGGGCTTGCTTTGGGACTCCCCGTGAATCTGTTTCCAAATACTTTTCTGTGTCTGTGATGATCTTTGAGCCTATGGCTTTATGGGAAATTTGGAAGATATTAGTTTATCATGACAAAGATTAAACCCCATTTAATTAATCCAACCAAACTCTGGATTCTGTGACGAGAGCAAAGTGCTAGGAAGGGTGCACTGAAACATCTCATGCTTCTTAGCTTCAGAAAGGAGAATTCAGCGGGAACTGTGATGGTGAAATACATGCTGTTATACTAACCAAAGGCACTGTCGTCTCTGAGGAAAAGGACAGCTTTCAAGGCAGCTGAAGTCTCTGCTACCTCACTTCTCACTCCGAGGGACAAGACTTGTTTTTTTTCTCCTCAATGTCACACATTGTAAATCGAAAGAATTTTTAAGGAGTAGAAAAAGCCTGTGATGAGGCACAGACTCCGTGACACCAACCAGTGTCTATGGCACTAGATAATTGCTCAGTCCTTCTCAATATCCCGTATGTTGGCATTACAATTAGGGCACTCAATTAGATACAAGGCAGTAAAGTCTCACGGAAGAATGGCTGAGTTTGTGCACCACGACATTGGGTTATGTGGGCTACATTTTGTTGGTTTTTTATTATAACATGTGCTACATTAACTCACTCACCTTTAAAAGCTTTTTTCTCTCTATTTGGAAGTTGCCCAAACATTTTTAAGTTGTTTCCTCATTTCTACTGATTATAGGAAAACCTCAATGACGTCCCCAAACTCACATTTGAGTGATAATTAAAAAATCATATTTTACTACAAGAGTGTTGGCTGGAGGTTAAAATATCACTTTGAAAAGCACTTATTCACTTGTTTTTTATTTTTTAAAAATCGCAAGGCAGCTTAGCTGAACTAAGATATGAGGTCGGTTTTAACTTCAATTTGTTCTATTTGAAAAAAAAAAGCACACTTAATCTGGGTCTTCAAGAATGCAACTGAAGTAGGTGCATTAAAAAACATTAAGCAAGCTCTATAGCATTTTTAGGATTTAGGGAATTAAAGGCAAAGAAAAACCAGGAATCGTTACATTTTGCCGAAGGTGCTGGGTTCAAGAGTTTGAACTTTCATAGACGTTTCCTTTCATTCATCAGTGGGGCCGTGGGCATCTCCAGCAATGCCGGATGTGAGTGGAGAGCAGGGACCATCTACCTCTAGCCTGCAGTGGGCCATCCATGAAGGGTGCTGTGGAAGCTAGGGAAGGCCTGAGTTCTGCTGGCCCGTGGTGGCTCCTCAGCCCTTGGGTTCTGTTTCCATCCTATGATGACAGCACATCTCCTGTCCTTGCATCAAGAAGCTCCACAGAGCAGCACACAGCCTCAGGAACCTGACAACGGGGGTCTATGCGCTTCCTGGAATGTTTCACCTGTCCTCAGTCAGCCATGAACCCACCTGGGGATAAATTGAGTGATGAGCACAGTGCCCGCTGTGAGCTGGTCACCTTCTACACACACACACACACACACACACACACACACACACACACACCACTGCTATCTTCAGTGTTCAACTACTGGGCCACCTCCTTGTTGGGCAGGGAACCGAGGGTACACGCGTTACCCGGCAGGACACACAGTTTGCTGCCACAGCTGACACTCAACACAAGTTGTAGTTTGGAAATATGAAGCAAAGGATTGAGAAAAGATGAACCCTAGAAAAATTTGCAAATTGTCACAGGCAAAGTCAGTAAGAGGTTGTAAAACCAGAGAGTCACCTTCTACTCCATTTTAATAGTACTAAAAAGGGTTCCCACATTGTGATAGGCCAAGTCTTTCCTCCTGAGTGTTTTGTTCTTAGTTCTTTGCGATATCCCATACTCAGGAATATTTTTATGACCCAACTCAGTGGTCTAGAGTTGGGGGTGGACTCCTCTGACACCCTAGGATGTGAAGCAACCACTCTCATCATCGGGGTATTTTTGCTGACCCAATGACTCAGAGACGCTTCATCTTTGCGAGAGTGGTGTACATGGGGTTAGAATGTCCAGGATCCAGCATTCAAGAGAGGAAGTCTTCACCCGCTCCTGTTCCTAGGCATCTAGAATAGATCTCAGCATGCAGGAGCAGATCCCTAATACCCTGTGGAGTAGATGCTACCCCAGCTCTGGACTGAGGCTCAAGGGAGAGGTTTTCTGGAAAGCTTTCAAGGCTGTGGGCCTTCTTCTGTCCCTGCCGTGCCATGACCCACCACTCAAGATGAAGTAATACGAGTTCCTATAAAGATAACAGGCCCCACGAGGAGCTGGGCCTTTTAAATAAAGTGGTTGAAAAGCACACTATATAGTGAGCTTACTCATGCTAGCTGCTCAAATTAATCTCAGTCTTGAAAACGGCTGTCTACATCACTGAGGCGTCACCCTCACAGCAGCCTTGCCAGAGTGTGACAGGCCATCCCCTCTACCAGAGAAATTGTTGATGTTCACCCCAAAACCCAATTTTACAACCCAAAACACACATCTCACTAAAAGGCAGAAAAGGAAATACACATCAAGTATTCGAACGGTGCATCAAAACCCATTGGTTTGGCAGGCATACAGTTCAGAAGGCTTCCCCATACTAATACGGCATCGTGAACTTATATGCTGGGTGTAGCACCCTCTGCGCATGATCAGGGCATCACTACAAACTGCTCCGTGTGCGTAATTGAGGGTGACGTGGAGAAAGGACGTGAATGAGAGGAGAGCCATCGCTCGCTCTCTGCGGGGGGTGTGCGTGACCCAATGACTCCATTCCCACGGATTTCCGTCACAACCCGGTGTGGACATGGGACCGCCCACACTCTCACATCCCGTTGTAGCCAATAGGAGACATGTACTTTGCATACACCCTGAGCACTCGCATGAAGATACCTGAAGGCACAGATTCTAAGACAGCTGCTTTCCCTGGGATTCCCTCTTCCCTACAATTGGCGTGCACACTCACATTGTGCTGTGGGTGCCTTGTAGCCACTGCGAGCAGTGCGCTTGATAGTCTCCAGGCTGGGAACGCAGCTGCTCTAGCCTCCATCGGGGTCTCTGCCTGGTGTCTCTGAGCTTTGCTGGCCATGTGAAGTCTCACTGGAAGCCCAGACATAGCCAGCATGCAACGTTCATTCACAGTCAAGGTGACATTCTTGCCTACCCGAGGCCCAAGGCGAGACCAGAAGGAGTCTTCCCTGCTTTTTTGTGAGTGCAGGGTCTGTTTTGTGGGCCCTTGGGTGAGGCCACAGCTCCTTGATCTTCTCTGAGATGACTCATTTTAGCTTTGTTCTTAATACCACTAAAATGAAGATACATCTTATGGGTGAACACAATGCAAATTTGATGTAAAATATGGTAAGACCAGGGTCTTCTGTGGCTCCTCAGTTCAGTGGCAGTGAATAGGACATTACTGAGTACTAGTCTATAAATCATTTGTTCCTCAAAGAAGTTAAGGGGACCTCGCTCCACTGGGCTCTTCCTGGGGATCAGCTCCCACAGGACCTTTCTCAGTCGAATATTATACTTTTCCTGTCATTGTATGTATCACCCATGTCCTCCAGGTTGAGATGACATCAAATACACCTATTGAATCAGAGTAGGAGGTGCACCAAGACTTGGTGGTCAGTAAAGAAGTATCAGCTGGCTGTTGGGGGGCTGCTTGCCTGGATCAATGGGTGGGTGGATGGACGGGTGGATGAGTGGGTGGGTGGGTGGGTGGGTGGTGAGTAGATGGGAATAAAGAGCTGGAGGGTGAATGGTGAGGTTGTGGATAAATGGATGAAGGAAAGATTGCACACAACTGGATGAAGAGGCGGGTGGCTGCACTGGCAGGTAAATGAAAGAATGGATGGGTGGACGGATGGACAGACAGATGGGCAGATGGGCGAGTGGACAGCTAGGTACAGATTACATAAGCATAAGGCTGCTATCTTTCCAAGAGATGTGTGACTAGTACCGGTTAAGGCTCCCTTCAGCCTGGCACCTCCCACAGAGCTGCAGGCTCCCCTTGTGCAGCCGGCGTACTCTTCCCTTTTGGAACGCAGGACACACAAGTCCCAGTCAGGGGCAGGATTCAGCCATGTGCTACTTGACTCTGGTTTCCAAGGCGAACTGACAAGTCGTTGTGGCAGCACACGCCGTGGCACGGCTCTGCCGTCATGGCAGCCCGGTCCCTCTTCTCTTCTACAGAACGGTCCTGCGGTCCCTACGGTGTGTAAATTCACTGGCGGGCTGCACTGCCACCAACCCCAAGCGTCTCAGCCTCTGGTTGGAGGTGCCAGGCACAAACACCAGAATATTCCCTCGCAAGGCAGCGTTGTGGATGGAGGGGTGTGTGCCTCCATCGCCAGTGGCATTGGGGCTGGAGTCCGAGCTGGGAAGCGACAAGGATACCAAGAAGGCAGAGGACAAAGGACAGCTTGGAAAACACCCCGGTCCTCCCTCTGCACCGCTCCCCCCCCCCCCCACCGTGCGCTCTAGCCACGTGACTCCCACTCACCAGGGGAAGGGCAGCTCTCCACTGCTGCAATCAGACTGGAAGTCTGAATTCTGGAAATCATGCTCACACTGGGCCTGCAAAATGGAAATTACAGCGAGCTACACGGAGCAGAAGGCGAGGCGGGGAGAGCCCCGAGCCCGTGGAAAGTCCACATAAAACTTAAAATGCTAACATGACTTCTTTCACCTCAGGTGAGTTTATAAATGAAACTTTTTTTCCCTTTTTTAAGACTACAAATTCATTAGTATATCCTTGGGAATGAGTGATTCAATTCAAAGGATTTTTTTAATAATTCTGGTAACTCTAATCTGGGCCATTATTTCTAATTTCTTAATATGAAATGAGAAATATTGGTGACCTAATAAGTTTTACAGCCCAGCACAGAGCCTCCTTTACGGACCCAGCACCATTATGTAATATCTTATAAAGCAAGTTGAATCTTGTAAAACTCATTATTTTTTTTTCTCTCAGCTAAAGTGCAGGATAGCCAAAAATTTAAGTGGAAAGCTATTAAACTTCCAGAAATCCCAAACCTACGCGTTGTTTTCAAGGGCTCTAGCTTGCTGCCGTCGCTGTTTTCTGTGGCCCAGCCTCCGGCAGGCAGGGAAGTGGCCACGTCATTCCCAGGATTTATCAATTTTATCCATCCTGGGCTCGTTTGTTTTTGATTTTTACATTTTCTGTATGAAAAAATTGAGTAGTCAGGATCAAAATCTAGAAAAGTGTTGGTTAGTTGGGCCTAATGGTGGGTCTGTTATCCCAGCATTCTTGGGAGGCTGAGGCAGGAGGATTGTACCACTAACCCCAGCCTGGACAACCTAGCAAATACTGAGATCCTATCTCAAAATCAAAACTGGGCTAAGGATGGGGCTCAGGGTAGGGGGCCCCAGCTCTATCCCTGTGCCACACATACCCACGCACATACAGAAAGAATTGATTAGTCAAATACCAACTGTCAGCACTGACCACTGATCGCTGGCAGCTGGCTTGCAAGGACGCTGAAGGCCGGTGCAGAGGAGCCACCAGACTGCAGACAGGTGTGGCCAGGACCGGGCGCCCTGCACCGCGGGCTGTGCAGCTGCGTGGTCAGATTAGGCCTTGTGCCATTTTTCTGTGTTTAGGCCCAGGGAGCCTCTAACTTGATGGTAACTGTGCCAACGTTACCTGCCGCAGCTCCGGGTACGTTAGGACCGACTGGATGAGGTGAGTTAAGGCGGGAAGAGTGGAGGGGAAGGTGGCCCGACCCCACAGGGCGGGCATTCGTGGACACTCAACCTCGGGGCACACAGGGCTCTGCAGGTGCGTCCCAGCGTCCCGTGTCCGTCGCCCTGGTCTCCCCCTTGCCCCTTCCCTCCTGCACTGTCTCTCCCTGCACTCTCTCTCTCCTCATGAAAGTGAGCTGCACCCTTCAAGCCCAGTTTTACCACCACCATACTCATGTTAGAAATACAATTAAAAATTGCTTTTTCAGTGAGTTTTTGTCACATATACATATAGGACAGAGATGTGTCTGTTGAGAAAATTCCAGGTTTCAGTGCATGAGCTACTCTTGCAGTTACATGCCCTGAATTTCTGGAAATAGGTTGGTTTTACAGGCAAAAGTCAAGGTGAGAATCTTTAATTCTTTGACATCTCTGTTCCTATGGGGGGAAAAAAAAGATTGTACACGCCGTCGCCGGAGCTTCTGACCACCCACAATGCTCATCTTTACAGGGTTCCCTAGTGACTTCTGTCTTCTGGTTCTGAGCTGATCTCACAGTTTCCCATGACAAACATCGCATTTCCCAGCATCCCTCGCAAGTGGCTGGGCTCATGTGACTAAATTCTGGCCAATGGACAGGAAGAACCGCAGTGGCTGGAATTCAGGAGCCGCCTTGGACTCTGAAATGTCCTCCAGGTGGTAGGGAGTCAATATGCAGGGCTCGGCCACCCTTTCTCCGCTTCCATTCCATTCTAACGGGAAAGAGAAAGACTCTACCTGAGTGTGGAACTCTCTGGTGCAGACGTTTCCCCTGATGCGTTTATGGTAATGTAACCCTCATGTGGACGGCGGGCAGGTGGTGAAAGATGCCACCTCTTCTCCCTCCATCAACTCAGCAAAATTCAGTAAGAGAGGAGACACGCACATCTTTAGGCAGAGAGAGATGCTTGGCATAAGCTGGGATTTCCAGGCACGTCAGTCCCGTGGCTTATCGAGTCCTGCCAAAAACATGCCAGTTCAATACACATATCAAAGTCATGATGTGACTGACTGGGAGATAATCACCCAGCCAGGCCCTGCACACACGGCTTCCACGCGAGACGTCTGTCTGTGTTTGCGTGGGCTGACTCTGGGTTAATTAAGGGCTGTGATCACGGAGAAAAAGACACGAAGGCGGAAAGGACTCGGGCGCCGTGAGGAGCTGGAATGTTGCACTTGCCTGGCTTCCAGGAAGTCCCTATCCCTGTTTTGCCTGTGGCCACGCAGGAGAGACAGGGACCACAGGAGGGACAGTGGGATCCTTTGTCCCCTCCCATCTGGGCAGCACTTAGCAGTCCACACTAAGCTCAGAAAAGCCCGAGATTCCAGAGGTGCCAAGGGAGTTTCGGTAGTAGCCAAATTACATTTTAAAAAGCAGGCAAAATAAACAGGAATTACGTAGAGGAAAGTGTGGCCTGGCTGGGCCTCCTGGGTTGGGGCCTCCTGCCCGTGAGGACCGTCTCCACCTCTCCGCCCCCCCACCCCTCTCTCCCCATGCTTTTCAGTTCTCATCTTTGTCAGAATCCAGCCTTTTCGCATCCAGGCTCTCTTCCTCAGTGTGTGAGCCCCGTTCGGTGCCATCCCCCCAGCAGGTGACTTTTTGAGAGCTGTGTGGTCTACCACGTGGCAAAACCCAGCAACACGTTCTTGTGTCGTGCTGCGGATGGACCATGCAACTTGCCGTGTTCCTGTTTGGGGTTGCCACAGCTGCTGTGACAGGCGTGTGGACCTGTGGCTGGGATGGGCGTACAGACGCAAGTCGTGCTTCTGCAGTCTGCGTACTCCATTGGGCACGGCCACCTCACACTCCCCTGCAGTTGGCATTAGTACACACCATCGCAGCGTTTCCCGAAGTAGCTGGGCTGACGCTCTGCCAGGGCAGCTGTTTATACCGCCGTGAGGGGTGTCCTTGCAGGGGGGGCTGACGATACAGGCCCTGGGGGCTGGCGGGGGCGCGTGTGTGTCACACAGTGGCTGTTGGGACCCTCCCCTGAGCTGAGGGTATTACCGGAAACACAGCTACCACGGCCAAGTACACAGGGCCGGGGATCCCCTGGGCGCCCTCCCCTGCTCCAAACCTGCTGTGCTGGCCGGCTGCCCTCTGCAGCGGCTCTGGAGGCCGCTCTGCTGGGCATCCCCAGGCGTGACCTAAGCTGGGGGAAGCGTGCAGGAGAAAGTGGCCATCGTCCTGTCTCAGCCTCCTGAGTGGTGGGCTACAGCTGTGTTCCACCATGCCCAGTTTATGTGGTGCCGGAAAATGGAACTCAGGGCCTGGCACGCGCCGCAGAAAGGCAGGCTCCTAAAATCCAGGCGCAGGTCCTCGACCCCCTGAGTCACTCGGTCCGGGCTTTGCCCGAAGTCGGATTGACCCACAGAGCTGGGCGGTTTGAGTCCATGCAGGTCTGGGGCACCCGCAGCGGGCGCTGTAATCGCTGCAGAAGGAAGCGAGCCAAGCGGGAGCTGCGGGCCTGGGGCCTGCCAGGGGAGGGCCTGGGGCTGGGCGCCTTTTACTTTAAAATGCAATAGAGGGGGGAGGGGGCGCAGGGACGGGGGGGGGGGCCCTTTAACAAACCGTGGGTGTCCAGCTGGGCCTCAGGCCCCGTGACCTGCGGCCTCTCTGCTGCCTATTCAGCCAGGAGCTCCAAGTGACCTTGCCCTAAAGCCCCAAAATATGACAGCCGCCTCTTACGACCTACCATGTGTCCTTCCCGGTACCTTTGAGAAAAGCCGTGGAGAGGCTGGAGGAACAGCTCTACCGTTCCGGTGCTCAGTCCCCGATTCCGACTCCCCAGCAGCACATACGTGGGCTGGGGCGCACGCCTGTCATCCCAGCACCGGGGAGGCTGAGTCAGGAGGATTGCTGTGAGTCCAAGGCCAGCCTGGGCGCCACAGTGAGCTGAGGACCAGCCTGGACTGCGGAGCGAGACCCTGTCTCAAAAAAGAAAAAAAAAAAATCACAGGTGTCGCTAGTGGGGCTGTGGCCACCTTTCCCTGGGGGTCTGGCAGCCCACAAGGCGACACTTCCCTTGCCACGACGGATGCTGCGGGGGCTCCTGCTGAAATAAAGGTGCCTGGCACCTGCGGCCACCAGCCCGGCCCTTGCTGGGCCTCTGGGTCTCTTCCTTGGGGCCTGGCGGGGAGGCCTGCTGGCCCTGGGCGTGCAGGGGGCCCAGAGGGGACATGGCCAGCCCCTCTGCGGCCCAGCACGGACCTGGCCCACCACGCCCGGCCTGGCAGTGTGTGCGCTGCTGCGACGCCCGCGTGCAGCTGCTGGGGACTCCGCTCCTGCCAGAGCTGCCGGCCAAACCACGCACGGCTGTGGATAAGCGGCTCACGGAAGGCTCGCTAGTGAGAACTGAGAAGGTGACACCGCCGGGGACAGGGGACCCCACCGGAAGCCCGCGCCCGCCCCGCCTTCGCCCGGGACCACTCGGCTCCGGGAGAGGACAGGTGCTTTCTCCATCCAGCCACCGGAGAAGGCCGGGCCGCCGGAATAAAACTCCCCAGGGCGCGGACACTCGCGATAAATAACCGCCTCGTGGGAAAGTCAAAAAAAAAAAAAAAAAAAAAAAAAAAAAGAAGAAGAAGCCCAGGCGCTTGGGTAGCAGTGGCCCCGTGCTGGCGGCAGGGGGCGCGCGAGGTCCGCCCGGTCCCCAGCCACCCTGCGCTCCGGTGGGACCCACACGGAGCCGGCTCAGTCCACGATCCAGCTCCAGGAGAAAGGGGATCAGAACAGCTTGCGTGCTGACAGGGCGGAGGGCGACCGCAAACCCTCAGCCCAGGGCGGGCCGCGGGCAACCGGGGGCATGCGCTCCTTCCCCTGCCTGCCGGGCTGCGGAGACGGAGACGCTCCTGCCTCTGCTGGCGGAGCGGGCCTAGCTGCCCTGAGGAGCCGCCTCGGGCCTGGTGCGGTCAGACTCCTGGTCATGGGCATCTTACGAAGTACCTCGTACAGCTGCCGGCCCCACGGCCACAGGCCTGTCCCCCCACGCTCCACACTCCAGGAGGCTGAGGATAGCAAGTCTGACCCCAACCCGGGCGATTTACAGACTTTGAGACCCTGCCTCAAAACAAAAATAAATAAATAAATAAAATAAAAAACTGGTTGGGTTGTAGCTCAGTGGGAAGGACCTGGGCTCGATCCCTGGTGCCACAAAAAATAAATACATAGCTATGGAAGTATCTGATATTGCTAACTGCAAGTCATCAAATTTATTTTATTTTCATATACAGCATTTTAAAAAATAGATCAGCACAAACATAAAGCTAGTGGGATGTTTGTCTTTGTGAAATTAATGCCTCAAAAAATATATGCAAAAGAAAACTCATGATGCTTTAGGACAGTTTAGGACTTTGTGTTGGGCCACGTTCCAAAGCCATCCGGGGTGCATGTGGCTGGCGGGCGGGGAGCTGGGAGTGCAGGGCCGGGTTCTCATCAAGGCCGGGGCGGAGCTGCCTCCTGAGCTCTATTTCCTGTCTTTGAGTCCCTATTTTCCCAATATTTATTTATTTTGTGGCATCTGGCAATCGAGCTCAGGGCCTTCACATTGAGCTACTTCTCAGATCATTTTTATATTTGATTTTTTAAAACAAGGTGTGACTAAGTTGCCCAGGCTGGACCTGAATTTTCAATCCTCCTGCCTCAGCCCTCCAGAGTGCTGGGGCTACAAGGCTGGCGCTGGCAGCAGCTCCACGTCCCTATTTTAAATGATGAAGCCAGGTCCTCTAAATCACAGTCCCCCAGAGAGATCCAGCCTGCAGGAGTGGAAGGACCGCGCTGGCCACGGCCGCCTCTCCCGGGCAGTGCATCAGGGCAGGCCTGGGCGGCGGATGGGCGCCTGGGTGAGCTCAGGATCCGCAGGGACCCCCAGTCCCTCCAGGACCCGTCACAGTCCTCAGGGCCTCCGAGGGGCGCAGCCTGGGCTGCCTACCGGAGCCTGTCATCGGCTCTCGGTCCTCGCCTTGGGAGGGGATTACGAGGACACGGGCTGAAGGAAAGTGGGAAATTTGTTTGTGGTGACAGAAACGGGAACGTAAAGACCCTGAACACGGGCTCCTATCAGTCTCCAGTGAGCGGCATTGTTAAGGGGAATGACGGTTAAGCCAGTCCTCCCATCTGGAGGGGTCCTGCCCGCTCCCTAGCACGGGGTGCACCGCGCTGGGGCCCATGCGGCGGTGGGGAGAGGCCGCGCCATCAGCGAGCACCGGGGCTGCCACAGGGTGCGCGGGCCTGGCCCGGCGCGCAGGCCCGTCATCAGAGCACTCTGGGCGGCGAGGCAGGAGGGCCCACGTGGGAACTCAGCCGGCGTGAGGTAATGACCTCAGTTAGAAGTGGCCCGCAATGCCGCTTCCGAGCCCTGAACGAAAAGGGGCTAGAGACGCCCTGGGCGTGAGGCCGGGACCGGGAAAAGGCGCCTGGGGCCGGGACTTCGCTGTGCGAAATGACAGAAGGAGCGAGGACGTCTTATCATGGCCGTGGACCTTCCTGGGTGACACGGGTGGCAAGGCCCCAGCCGCCTGCAGCCGCCGGGCCGAGGCGGCCCCAGCGTGTCTTTACCTACGTCCCGCCAGCTCTCCCCGAGCGCCATGCAACCTACCCCACAAAGGCAAAGACCAGACACTTCATTTGTAGGTCACCTGGCCACATTTCCCCTCCACTTGGCCTGAAGAGTGTCAACCGAGCGTTTACCCAGACAGCTCCGCTGCAGCGACGGAAAGTGGACAGTTGATAGTCCGCGCATCGGCCACTTTCTGGTCAAATGTGGGGCCAACAGCACGCCCTCAGGCCCAGGCCCCGCCCCCAGTGGCCGGCCCCCAGGCCCCGCCCCAGGCCCCGCCCCCAGTGGCCGGCTCCCCCAGGCCCCGCCCCCCGCAGCTGTCAGCTGGGAACCCAACCTGGGGGGTGGATTCACTGATGAGCACAGCGCCCTGCGACCCAGTCACCTGGGACTTTGGGGGGACATTTCACACGTACACCCTACCACCCTGATGCACAGCCCTTCCTGGATGCACCCTCCTGTTCTGGGGTCGCAGCTGTAGGCCTCACAGGGAAGGCGGCCTCGGCCTTGCTGCCGCCCCACTGTCGCCAGGTGCGGGGGACTCTCCCCGACACACTGACGGTCTTTTCTCACCCGGACTTCAGCCTCTCCATGACCACTGTGCCCGCAGCACCGAGCCGCAGCCTGTCCATCCTGCAGGTGACCAGGGCACCTGGATCTGGGTGTGGGTCGAGGCGACGCAGGCCCTCTGCCCTGGGAATGGAGTCATGGCTTAGGGCCCACTGCTTCCTCATTTGACTGGCCCCGCCTCCCTCATTTGACTGGCCCCACCTCCCTCATTTGACTGGCCCCACCTCCCTCATTTGACTGGCCCCACCTCCCTCATTTGACTGGCCCCACCCGTTTCAGCCTAAGGTTTATGATTTCTCCCTTTAAGCCCCGAGCTGGGTAACTTACAACAGTTTACTAGGAGTTGTCGCAGGCTCTGTTCAAGTCAGTGTGCAGACAGTCTAACCGCAGACACAACTTCAAGCACGTTTTAATACCTCGAGTACTTCCTTTGTCTTGGAAAACTTAAAGATCTGACTGTCCCCTCACTGCCCCAGGGTGGCATGCAGAGCACCTGAGGTGATCCAATTGAGCTCTTCGTTTGTAAACATTCTTTCAATCTTGGATCATTATTTGAAACCCCTGTTCAATATTTTAAAGTCTATAAAGAATGCTAATAAAATCAACAAAAGGAGAGATTTAACTAGAATGTTAATACAAACATGATTTCTGTGAATGTGTGATTGTTACTCTAATTCTTTTTAAAAATGTGTTTAAAGAGGCTTCACTTGATACCTGTGATGGTTGGGAGCAGGAACAACCCTCCAGAAAGCAGCAGCTGGACGTTATGGACAACGGATGGATTCTGTGTGCTGTTCAAAGGCGGATCCCGGCCCAAAGGGATGGAAGGCAGCTGTGTGGTGGGGCACAGGTCTGTGGTGGACTCCAGACTACGGGTATGCAGTGGATTAGGACCGCGTTGTGGGTTGTGATCCTGAGGTCCATTACTGGGCTGTGACCTGCAAGGGGCAGATCGTTGGGGTTTAGCCCAGAAGGGACGGCACGCTGAGGCTGGGCCAGGCAGGAGCGGATCACCGGGTCACAACCCTGGATGGGTACGTGGTAGCTCCACCCTCCTCCCTCGCTTAGCTTCCGTTGGCTGTGAGCAGCTCTGCCTCCACCATGTGCTTCCATCATTACCAGCCACCTGTGATTGGACCGTGACCTCCTGAAACCGTGAGCTAAAATACATCTTTCCTCGCTCAGCCCTGGATGGCACGTATCTACCCCAGCAGGGGGTAGGTGGCTGGGCACTGCCAGACGCTGGAACCGTGAAATGCCCCACGCTTACACGGGGTCGCCGTCGTCATACAGTACTCTGGACTAGCGAGCTGGAAACTTCAAGTTCCAAACCGAATGCCCCTGGCGGGTGGATGCCCTCACCGGGAGGGCCGATGCAAGTCTGCAGACACCTGGTGCGGCTTGCAGAAGGTGTCCCCGCCCATACGGGAACTGGATGGAGGACAGACAGAGTCGGGGAAGCAGAGGGGAGCCGGGAGGACCGGAGGAGGGCAGGTCGGGCTGCAGCCCAGGGCAGCGTGCCCGCAGGACAGGATGCCAGAGAGACGGTCAGGGCAGCCTCGTCCACGCCCTCCTCCGATCCGATCGCTGCCACCAGGCACCACAGGCCTTCGGACGCATGGCTGTTGCTTTTCATGAGGAAATGGGCTGGCGTTTCACCACTTTAAAAGGACACAGGTAAGAGCTGGCCCAAGGGTACCGGACTCTGAGAGGCTGAGTCAGGAGGATCACCACCAGTTCAAGCCCAGTTTGGAGAACGTGGTGAATTAGCAGCACTGTGTCTCAAAATAGTAACCACACGGGAGCGAGGCTGTAGTCACGCTGATGGCCCTGGGCTCGACTTTCAGCACCACATGCAAGAGAAGGAAATAAACATTTGAAACTCAGAATCTTCTGTTAGGCACGCGTGTCCTTGAAAGAAGTGAACAGTGAGAAGTCAGGGAGCACCGGGATGGGTCTTAGCAGGGAGCTGCGGCACACCCCGGGATCCCCTAGACCGGTGGACGAGGCAGGCAGGGTCCTGGCAGTGGCATCGTGCCTGTGCACACGGCCCCATCCGCTTCTGGGGAAGACCCCTCCCGGCCTCGGCGGCAAAGGGCTGGCTAGTGCAGGGTGTGAAGGCTTGCATATTTTCTTCTGACAGCACTAAGCCTAGTGTGCCCGCCCCTCGGCACAGCCTTCTTGGGCTCAGGATCAACTCCTGGTGCTGTGACCGTCAAGCGCTGCATGGTTTCTACCCTCGCAGTTCTGGAGGCCCAGGAGAAGGGTGAGGTCCGGGAAGCGGTGTCCTGGTTCCTTTCGGCTGCCCAGAGCACAGCACCCGGATCCCTTGCCAGCCCGTGCTGGCGGCCAGCATCCCTGACATGCCTCAGCTTTGCACGGGTCACTCTGCCCAGGCTCACACCGCTCTCCCAGTGTCTCTCTCTCATAAGGACGCTGGTCATGCTGCTGTCCCTCCTCCTGGACCTCTACCTCCACCACATCACATCTGCAAGGGCCCTGATTCCTCGTAAGGGCCCCGTGGGCAGGTGCCTGGGCCGTAGGGCTCGGATCCAGAATGTCCCCCGAAGGCGTGGTGCACATGGCTGCTGTAGATTTGCTAAGAATTTGGCAGCTGGTAGGAGGCGGGGCCGGGTAGGGCGTGGTGGATTACTGAGGTGGAACACTCCTGCCTCAGCGTCTCCTCAAGCCCGATTCCCTTGGGGGTGCCTCAGGCGATTCTTCTGCATCAGAGCCTCCCTGTCTTTGCTGGCTGCCCATGAGTAGACTGACACCTCCCGAAACTGAGCTAAAACAATCCTTTCCTGTCTTAGGTTGTGTGTGCTGGGTATTGTGCCCCAGCCATGAGCAAGGAGCCAAGACACTGGGGTTAGAAAATGCCTGTACATTTGGGGGGATACCACTCAAGCCAGCTGTCCTGGCTTTTGAATTAAATGAGCACAGTGTCTGCATCACAACTCCCCACGATCCTCAGGGGCTCTGCAAGGCGTCACCAGTGACCACGCCCACTCCCCTCCCCCGACCTGTCCATCCCCAGCCCTGCCAGTCGCTCCCCGAATCAGGAGATCTTCTAAATGGAAGGGAAGAGAGAGCTGTGCCCTGGGGGGGGGGGGGGGGGGGGGGGGGGGGGGGGGGGGGGGGGGGGGGGTTGAATTGTGGGTTCTGTGATGTAATGTAACTTCCTATACAAGGAAAAATCAGCCTGATGTTTGGGTGTTCACAATGTATGTTCCTCTGTGGAATTCTTCATTCTTAATAAAGCATTGGGTTAACCTGATAAGCGAACATTGGTTCTACCAAAATGAAGGAAACAAAAGACCTTCTGATAGTTAGTAACTTCCTAAAAGATGGGTGCTTCTACAAGTGCATGCTGATAAAATAACCAGAGATGAAACGCACAGGTGTATCTGCAGAGATAATCACCGCATCGCTACTTAGGATAAAACAGCTTAATCAACATCCACACCCGATATTAAAGGGCGGCTAAACAGCCTCGATCCGTCTCCGGAGCAAACTCTGTGCGTCGTTAAATCCAGTCTCCAAGTGCAGTTCCATACGGCTGCAGAAAGCTCACAGAGCCTCCCAGTAAAATCTGCTTAAACAGATCTTTAAAATTTACGTTCAGAAACCCACAATGCCTTGAAAAATCATGACTGGTGAATCTGTAAGAGGCAGAATGACAGCTGATTTTGACTATTTTTTCTGGACTGGGGATTAAACTCAGGGCTTTTGTGCTAAGCTAATATAGAACTCTACCTATTTTGATAAAAAATTAAAAAGCCAGGCATGGTGGTTCATGCCTGCAATCCTAGTACTTGGGAGGCTGAGACAGGAAAATTGCCCTGAGTCCAGTGCCACCCTGTTCTACACAGTGAGCTTAGAACCAACCTGGGCTACAGGGGAAGACCTTGTCAAAAAAAAAAAAAAAAAAAGGATAGGTCACTAAGTTATCCAGGCTGGACTTGAACTCACAGTCCTCCTGCCTCAGCCTCCCAGAGTGCTGTGCCACAAAGCCTGGTTTGAGCCTCTTCTGCACACTGGTTTGCACCCTCTGGTAGTCTATAAAGAAAATATACTGCATTCTATTGAGGATAGAGACAGCCGTGACGAGGTTGTGGGGGCCGAGGACGCACAGCTGTGGAGTGGGTAACGGTAACTTTCACCACCATTGGTCTGATAAAAGCCAAAGAGACGCACCAAGGACATTTCCTAGGGACCACGAGAGCACAGCAGCACAGAGGATCCAGGACCGATAGGGTGCCAGCCCGTAGATGAGGTCATGGCGTGACTGGGGAGGACAGAGCGGGAGGTTGGGCCGGTGCGTCATGGGGCCGGGCCCTGGGGTCCACTCTGGCCACCCCTGCCCTCTCCTCTTCCCATTGCCAAGTGAGCTGCTTCCTTCCCCACCGTGCCCACCTGATGTCTCTGCCTCACTGCCGGCCTGAAATCACTGACCCAGCTGGCCACGGGGTGAAATTTCTGAGACCATGAGCTGGGAAATGCCGTTCCTCCTTTGCACGGTCTGCCCAGGCATCTGTCCCAGTTGGCCACTCCAGAGAACATGACTGAGGACTTTGGGGACATCAGCGGACGGCAGGCCGGGCTGGCGCGGCTGAAGCGGCTGCTGAGCTCCGAAGAGTTAACGAGAACCAGAGGCGGTTCTCCTGCTGGGAGACACGAAGGGGAAGCTTTGGCAAGGCAGAAGTAAATGTTTGAACCATAACATTGAATTACCGAGGAGACTAAAGCAAGAAGAAACTCTTCAGTGTCGTGACTGCAATAACGAAGAGTGATTAGCAGTGGGGGAGGAGGCTTCCGTCTTGGTCTCTGAAGACACAAGGAGCTGCAAGAATTGCTTAACCGACTGTTAAATCAACCCAAATGGTTTTTAATTATAGAACTCAGCTTACGACAACTTCCCAACTTTTTATTTCCCGTGCACCAGAAGGAGGAGGCGAAGATGGCTTCATCCCATCTGTTTTCATGCAATCAAACAGCGTGGTGAACGGAAATTGCCATAAAGGCCCAGCTGAAGACTTTTCTCTTTGAGCTGCCTTGTGAAATCATCTGTAATTTCCTAGGTACGCTGGCGACGGACCTGGTGTGGAATGGAGCAATTTTGTGCTGGGGATGGGGTTGGGGCAAGGGCCCTCCTGAGGGACGCCCTGGACCGCATCCTCAGGGCGCAGAGGTGTGGCAGAGAGGGGGGCTGGGGGCAGGAGAGACCCAGAGTGGGTTACGGGCAATGCCCTCCTGTGGGACACTCCAGGGCTGCATCCTCAGGGCACAGTTCACTGGCCGGCCTCCCTCGTGACAGCCCCCCCTCTGCCTGTATGCAGAAGGCCCACTATGACCGGAATTCCTCGCTCCCTGCCCTCACAGCCATTCAGTCAAATTAAAGGAAATGGAGAGTCATTTGTTAATTCAACAGAGATTTTCTTGACTCATTAATTATCTTCTGTATGATGTTAAAATCTGCCCGTAATAGACGAGACAGAATAACAAGAAGGATTCTATTTTCAGTTTTGAGAGAAGCATGGGATTTGGACACAGGACAAGGACCAAGGGGAAGGGGCTGGAATGCCCGTATTTCAGGGCGCAGCTCTGAAGCCCAGAGAGCAAGCCCTTCCACCTGCCCCACGCCCCTGCTGTGATCCTCGGCTTAAAGGCGTGTTCCCAGCTGAGCGTGACTGAGGCTGTCTTCAGAAGAAATGTAGACCATGTTCTTGAGATGGGACACAAGGAGGCACATGCCACCTTCCGGAACTGCACCAGAAACGGGCGGTGAGGCCGACCTGCGACCCCAAGGGCCTCCCTAGTCCCCGCCCCCTCCTCCGGGCTGCCCACTGCCGACCGGCCCCTGGAGAGAGGACAGCCGGTGTCAAGCGAGCAGATCTCAGTTGCCGTGTTGTTGCTCTTCACTTGTGTTCCGGAGACGCCTGCCCCTTGGCTCCCTCACAGTGCTCCCTGTAGCACTCGGGAGATTTCCTTCCAGCTGTCTTCCTAACCTTGCATTTCACAAAAGAGGTTAAGTACATAAGTGACTCTGTATTTTCCACCGAGTCTTGCGTGATGATTATTTTCATACCATTAAATATTGTTAGGCACTATAGTTTTAACAATGGTCTCCAGGTTCAACTTCATGACCACCGGTTGAATTGGGAATTCTGTAACTTTTAGTTGTCATTCCATTACTACTCTACATTACATGGACTCGATGCTGTATTTATCTGTATATGTTTTGTGTACTCTCATTGTCTTAGAAAACTCTTAATAAAAGTGATTTCTATGTTAAAAGCTATTCCCATTTTTACCATTTCATTACATGTTTTCAAAAATAATGTCCGTTAAATATTGTTCCAAATGAAAATCCCACCGGAAACGAACCAAATATCAACTTTACTGAACCTATGACAATATGGCATAAATCTTGGCCTGCATTTAAAATCATACACAATGGAGGAAATCAATGTTTGGCGTTAAGCCTGTGGTTCCGTGGTCATTTCAGACTTTGCACCCCATAACGAGAAATATTGAAGAGGGTCCTGTCCTCGCGGTCCCTTTACCAGGAAGTGTTTATGGCAAAAAGCAAGGCCAGCCCCCAGTGGGCAGCAAGAGAGAAATTCTAGATAGGAAAGCAAAGCAAATACAGGCAGAGAAACTGAAAACCACGGCATATGCGAAATTTAAAAAAAATCAAACATATATATATATAGAGAGAGAGCTTAGTAATTAAAAATAATTACATTTTAAAATAATTAGTTTAGTACCAGTAAGAGCCCACGGTATAGACTTGGGGCATTCTGAAATTCTGTTTGTTTTGAAGACAGACTCTCTATGTAGTCCAGGTTGGCCGTGAACTCACTATGTGCTGAAATGACAAGCACGTGCTGCTACACCTGGCAGTCTGAAACTTTTTATACTTCAACATTTCTATAATTTATTGATTTATTTAATAAATGTGCAATATGATGTGTGTTTGCATGTATACTCACACCTGCACACATGAGTGCACATGTGCGGGTAGGAAAAACTTCTATGTAAATTGCTGAATTAAATCTTAATTTTAAAAAGGGAGCTAGTCAGAGTCACCTTGGAGATGATCTCTCGGCTCCACCAGGAAGCCTTGAGGTCCTGGTGTGAGGGCCACTTACTGCCCTGAGCAGTCTGCCAAGTTCCTGTCTCTCAACACCTGCCGCCTTCACATACAGAGAGGGCAAGGAAAGAGAACACAGCCCCATGTCCTTGGGGACGGGAGGCAGTCCTGAGCCATCCTAGAGAGTCCACGTGAGAAGGCAAGTGCGCATGGCTTCTGTCTCTCCGGAGAGCAGGCACAGGCCTGTGCTGGGGTGAACGGTGTAGAAGATCCTCTCTTGGCTCAGGTCCGTGGTGGCATATGGGGCAGGTCTGGCTCCTTCACACTGAGGCTGGGGCTGCGGGACCCTCTGAACCCAGTCACCCTGGTAAGGCTGCCATGCCTTGAGAAGCTGGAGAGCCACCGGGACACTTGTGAGGCTACAGGACCCTGGGGACTCGGGCAGGTGGCAGACACAGTGAGCAAACACACCGCCATCTCGATGTTGTGGACTATCTGTGGATCCCATGGGCTGGTATGAAGTGGCACCGAGTCACCAGGAGCAGAGTATGGCTGTGTGGCACACGACTGGGCCTGTCGAAGGATATAGGCCTTGCCCTGGCTTCCACAGTAGGCCCTGGTCCCTCCACCTCTGATTCCATGAGCAGCTGCTCTCTGCCAGATGCGTCTACCACGGCCAGCTGCCCACAAAGGGGCAGAGACCTCCTGAAACTTTGAGCTGAAATAAACCTTTCTTCCCTGTGTCGTGGGTGTTGGGTGTGGTGTCCCAGGAATGATAAAATAACAAGCCGGCAAGCAAGAGGTGGAAAGCCACCAGCTCTGGCCAGCAATGGCCCCACGTCCTTTCCCTGTCGTGTCCTGAAATCAGAAAGGATGATTTGACAGCAGCATTCAGGCGAAGCCGGGGGGAGGGTAGAGCACGCAAGGAAGAGCCTCTAGATGGCTTCCTCTGTGCGAACGGCGGGAGGAGGAGCCCTGGCAATCACTGAGGAACTTCACACCCATCACAAAAAGGTGTTTCCACTGTGGGTGCACGTGTGGGTGCCTATGTGACTGTGCCCACACAGGAGGACCACTCAAGTGAACTGTTGAAATGCAGTCAAGAGACAAAGGAAGGTGAGGTTTCGACGTGGTTGAGGTTATCTGGTGAGACAACACGCCAACCTTGGGCTGGATGACGGGGCAGCGTTACTCCCCTGTTACTGAAGGAGAGAAAAGAAGTACAGACTTATTACCCTGTTAAGCCTCTGCTTGATTAAGTGCCGAGTTCAGACCTTATTTTCTGCTTCCCTGCGCCCACAGTCCATCAACCGTGCCAAAAAAGCGCTGGAGCAGATTTTGTGGTTCGCTGGGCCATGGTGATCTATGGCGCCATAGCAGAGAAGTCACCGTGGCTCTCAGAGAAATCCTGAGATGGACGAGAAAGCTGTGGGGATTGAACTGGCTGTTTCTCACCTGTGTGCTGTCAGGTATGAAAGTCTATTCATGGATCCGAGCTCTACTTACCTGGGCAGTTCAGGTAACCTGGCCTTTAGGCATCTGTCATAACCAGTGTCTCCCCCGGTCTTAAAATTAGTGCGTCGTTCCTGTACGTAAAATACAGACAAGGTGTCCCAAAGGTTACCACAGATACACAAACATTAAAAATATGAAATGTAACACAATATAAAAATGTTTGGTGAGGGTTCTTTTATTTGAAGTAAAACTAATGCCCTGAAAAGAATATGCAAGCTCTAAAGTCAATGCACAAGGAATCCCCAAAATTGCCATTCACAGGCAAAACTGACAAATGTTTAGGACGCCTTATAAATGCAATTACACGAAGGAAAACATTCACGGTGATAGACTTCAAGCAGCAAGCAGAGTGGGCATCACTGTGGAAGGGGGCGTGGTATGTCCACTTCCTTCTCCCGGAAGCAAGGGCAGGCAGCATCAACGTCCCACAGGAGCTCGGCTTTGTTGGACGGACACCACTAGCCAATGAGAGCTTCAGGGTGACCTCTGCCACAGGTCACAGTTCTGCCACCCACAACACCCAGATTTTAAGTGGGCGTGGCTTCTTCTCCCACGGAGCAGAGTGAAGGTTCCCTCCGTTCTTGGGTCATCAGTCCGCCATTTTCTAGTCGTTTCCTTTTAGACATCTACTGTTTGAAGTGAACTTGGGTGTTAGCGTTAAAGAGGGCAGGAAGGAGGGGAGTTTGACCTAAAATGCCCCCCAGAATCTCACATATCTGAAGGTGAGGTTCTAAAAGGTGACTGGATCATGGGGGCCCAGTGCTCAACAGCGGTTCATCCATGAACAAACTCACGGCTGGCTATGCTGTTAGCGGATGGGGCCCGGGGGAGGCACGGGACGCCCGTCCCCATGACTCTTCCTCTCCCTGCTTCCTGCCTGCTGGAAGCTGAGCAGCTGTCCCCATGCCCTCTCACTACGTCACGTCTGCCGTGGAGCCAACCACTCGTGGACTGAGCCCTCCAACACCGTGAGCCAACATAAATCTCTCCTCCTCAGGGTGTGGGTCTCAGGTGTTCTGTTGTGGTGATGGCAAAGCTAGCCAGCACAGATCGCCCTCCCCTGACTCGAGGGCGTGACTTCACTCTAGCCAGATGGCCATGACGGCTGTCCACCCTGTGTGGCAGGGGTTCTCTCTGACGAATGGGCCCACGGAGTTGGTTTGGGGCACACTCTAGTCAAACTCTAAAGTTATCTCTCACCCTCACCCTCAGTTCTCCTACCCGTCGGGATGAGGTGGAGGGGCGTCCCAAGCTTCCAGAGCTGCCAGAACTCTGCCACTGGCTGCACTTTCTGGGGGCCTCCATGTCTGCGATGTGGGTTTTGCACACGTGGGCAGAGCAGGCCCATGAGGCTGGGAAAGGCCAAGGAGAAGGGCTCTACTGAAGGTCCCCTGCTGCGCTTGGGTCTGGGGCCTGGTCTCCCTCTCTGGCAGCCCACCCACCCCCAGTGACCAACCCTCACTCTCAGCTTCAGCCAGCTTCCCTGGCTCACCAGGGTCCCCTGGGCCGGCAGCCAGGACCAGGGCCTGGATCAACCTCACATCGGGCCTCACTGCTCCCTATCTGCTGCCGGGGTCCACAGCCTCAGGTCCTTATCCGGACCTCGTGCTTATGGGGTACGGCGGGGGACGTGGGCATCGCCGTTGGATGGGAGGCGTTAGGCGGAGGGACCAGGCCGAAAGGCCAACGTGGCTGCCTGCCCAGCCAGAGCCAGGGAGTCCACAGCCACTGCTGCCTGCCGGGGAGCCACAGAGCCCGGAGCCGCCCAGCCTAAGAGCACGAGGGATGGGGGATGCCACACCACACAGCCCGGAGGGCCCCCGGAGAAGCGCCGGAGGCCGAAGAGACCAGAGATCAACACCCACGGGTGACGCGGGCCTGCAGGGCTGCCCGCCCCTTCCACCTTCCTACACCTGGGATCCTGCCAGCCGCCAGCCTATTGGCTGGCGCCACCCTTATCCAGGGTGGGTCGTCCCGCCTCGATTTGGTTTGTCGGTCCACGTGTCAACCATCCACAGACACTCCCAGAACGGCACCTGACTAATTTGCTAGGCCGTTATTACTCGGTTCAATTTGACAAAGTGATTAAGGGTTACAGACCTTTACATAGATGCCAGGCCTGGTGGCATGGTTGGGTCTGGACTGTCCCCCAAAGGTGATTGAATCGTGAGGGCTGATCCGCTGCTGCTCTGCGCTGTCAGAGGCCATCAGCAGTGGCCGATCGCCAGACGGCGGCAGGGCCGGCCGGGGGGCTGCGTGGGCTCCGCCTTTCCCGCTCACTCAGCCTCCTGCCCCCTGTGCTGTGAGTAGCTCCTCTCCCGCTGGGCCTGTGCGCCTACAATCGCCAGCTGCCCTGGGTGGGCCTTCCCAAACTGCAAGCTAAAAAACAGCTCTCCCCCTTAACTTGTGGGTGTCAGACAATGCGTCCCAGCAACAAGAAGCTAAGAGCCGGCTCACTGGGGGGTGGGAGCCCCTAAGCCTCCAGGCCGAGCCCCGCTTCCTGCTCTGATCCTTCACCATGGCTCCAGTCCCGGGGGGCTGCCTGCTCACTGAACCGGCACGTGACCCCCGCTCCCTCTGACTTGCCTGGATTGAGGCCTTCGTGGCGGGGCATCACCTGTCCGTCCACACCAGCTCCGTCACTGCATACGAAGTACACGCGTGCACAACACACGTAGGTACGCACCCAGAGCACGCACAACCTGCTCGGTTTCTTCCCAGGCCTGTCATGCCCTCAGGGTGACCAGACGCTGCCCAGGCGGCTGTGAGCTGCCCTGAAGCCCAGCGCGCTCTCTCAGCCTTCCCCGCCCGGCTTCCCATCTGGTCCTGTAGGGCAGCCCTTGTTCAGCTGTGCTGGTGTTCCCGGCTGCTGTGACAAAAACCTCAACCCGGGCTTGGGTCACAGATGTGCCGCCCTGTGGAGCTGCGGGCGGGGGTGTGAGGCTGGGTGCCAGCAGGACAGGTCCTCCCGGGGCTGCACAGTCCCACTGGCCTAGGCTCAGGGCGCCCCCTTCTCCCTGGGTCTCTTTACGCTGGGCGCCCGGATGTAATAGCAATGCAGAAAAGGGGGGTTCAAAGAAAACACTGAGCCAGACAAGCAAAAGTCGGGTGCCCAGGTCACGCGAACGAGGGGGGTAGACTACCTGGGATGTCCTCTCCTTCCTCTCCTTCCTTCCTCCCTCCCTTCCTCCCTTCCTCCCTCCCTTCCTTCCTTCCTTCCTTCCTTCCTTCCTTCCTTCCTTCCTTCCTTCCTGCTTTCCTCTACTCTTTCTCCCTTTCTTTCCTCCTCTTTCTTTTCTTCTTCTGGTGTATAGTAGAGATTGCGTGTCGCTGAATTTTTCTTTCGGAGACAGGGTCTTGCAAAGTCAGTAAGTTGCCCAAGCTGGGCTCAAACTTGCCAGGCTCCTGCCTCAGCCTCCCAGAAGGCTGGGGTCACAGGCCGATGCCCCCAGGCCTGGTATTAATGCAAACTACTTAACAGAAATAGAAGCAAACTTTGGGTAGCCTAGACGCCTAGTGAGTTTTCACTCTGTGACTTTTGGCTTTGTGTGTATTTTCCTTTAGTAAAGGGATAAAGAAGTGGTAGGAAATGACCCCAACCCCAGTGACCTCAGAAGTCCAAATGCGGGGCAGGGGCACAGACAGCCCCTGCCAAGGGCAGAACTGTGGTGAAGCTGAACTCAGCACAGCTGACCTCGGGGGGCTCCACTGGGAGTCAGCAGGGGCTCAGAGAGGACGCAGCCCCGGCTTTGCCACTAGACTCCTCTTTGCAGAGTGGGCAGCGGTGGACACAGGGCAGCTCCACGCATTGCTAGGGGCTGTGACGGACTTCGGGGGCTCTCAGCCTGAGATCCCTGCTGAGTCTTCACTCAGTTCTCCAAAACAAAGTTAGTTAGCTCAATAAACAAGCATGGGCTGTGCCAGGGCCTGCAAAGGCTAGACAAGCACCTGGCCTGGCTGCCAGTGACCGTTTCGAGTCTCAGAATTAATTACAGCACAGCACAGAATGGGGCTGCAGAGCGCAGATTGGCACAGTGGAAGTGATTTGCCAGCTTTCTCTGAGTACAATTGCTGCAAGAGCTGAAACTCACCCAGCAGTGGCGGCGTGTGGCCTGGCTTCTGGGTCCTGCTGGGCTCTCCCAGGGCGTTGGACTGTACGGAGGCTAGTGCCACATGTTTATGTGAGCTCCCCTCAACCTCCAAAGAAACGTCAGCGCGAAGATGACTGTGATGACAGATTCTTGCTTACCGTGCACTTAGGAACTCTCTGGGTAAAATCTGCCGACTTTTATGTTTATTTTCATTTTAATCTACATTTATTTTTCAAACAGAGGCTGTGTTCACATTAGTGCCTATAAATTATTTTGTCCTGAAAACGTATTTATCAGAAAGATGAAAACAGACTGTGGGATCCTTATGGAGCACCTCTGAGGTATGGGACGGCACCTTCTCAGAGACACCCAGGGCTGTAGAACAGCACGGTCCCTTGATTTAGTCCAGCAGGTGCCAGAGATCAGGCTTAGATAATGCTCCCACCTCCTAACCTGGCCAAAGCCATGTGCCTCTTGATTGAAAAGAGGAATTATCAACCTCAAAAAAGAAACAGCATTCCGAAGTTTTTATCAAACATGTAGGGCTTGAAGTCTATTCCCAGCCAACCCTTGAGGGTCTAGGGGAAGGAGATACCTTCTTGCAGTCTGCCGAGAACCCAGAGCCCAGGTGGGAACAGTACAGGCAAAAAATAATTGAGCCGTTGAAAAGGTTAGAGAAAAAGAATTGGACCGGGAAGTTCCTGAGTAGCTTGGGATAAGTTTAGGGTGTCAACAGTATGCAGCTGGTGCGGACAAGTCCTTCTTCCACGTGTGCGTGGGAAACACTGGTGATGAAGACAGAGGACTGAAGCCTGGTTGGTGGTGGCTGAGAAGCACTATTGCCAACCCTCCATGGAACAGTCCTAATGGAATACTCCCAGGTGGGCTGGAAACGGGCTGACCCAGAGCATAGACATGGTGACAAACATTGCCACTAACCATGGCTCCTCTCCCTGTGCCTGCCAGTGGTATCGTCGGGGTCTGGGATGTCCCCGAAAGCCTTCGGTTTGGAAGGGATTCGATCATGAGGTTGCTCCATTGGTTTCCTGCATTAGAAGAGGGCAGGCCCGGTTGGGAGGCAGATCACGGAGGCTAGACCTGGACGGAGCAGAGCCCGGGAGCGTGACCTCAAGGGCCTATGACGTCTCGCCCTCCCGCTGCCTCTTCCCTCCTGTCCGCCCACCATGATCCAGTTGTGCAGATTCCCTGGTGCCGTCTTGGCAGGTCCGCTCCTGTGCGTAGTAGACTGATCGTTTTCACCCCCATCGCCTCTCTCGCCTCCTCCCCCACCAGCTTCCCCTTTGGGGGAGTTGCAGCATCCACGAAAGGTTTGGCCACGTCTACCCCCATGACTTGCCCTTATGGGCCCCCTGAAACCTCACACTTGGTCTGGGGCCTGGGTCTCACCTCCTGTCAGCTGACCATGCAGTTTTCTGGGAAGTAATGCCTGCAGAATCCTCTTGGTGACATAAACTCAAGGTTCCACGGTGAACGAATCTCATTCATCCTGAAGTGCGAATCCTACCTCTTTTACCCAATCACTCAAGAGCCTCTGCCTAGCACATCAAGCCCAAACACTTACAGAAATAGGACTTTGTATTTGCAAGAAAAGGGGGCCACATGCAGCGGACTATCAACAGGTGTCCCTCTTATGAAATTCTCAGAAATAATTGCACAAAGACATCCCAACATGAGCGAGATGGTAGAAAGAGGGGCGATGGACAGCTGGGAGAGGGGCGGATCTCTGAGAGTGTGGGGGGAGGGAAGGGCAAGGGGAGGGGGGCGGGAAGAACAGGCCCACAGTGGCGGAGACGGCCATTGTCTCCCCAAGCTGTATGCCTCCGATGTGCTATTGAATCCCTAGCTCGTGTATAAAAATAATAAATGAATTAATTTTTAAAAAGTAATAGGACTTTAATACAGGTGTCAGGATTTTCCTTAAAGACTTTATTTCCTAGTCCTTTGTGTTTATATGGCAGAAAGCAGCATTAAAACGGCACCAAGAATGAACGTAAATAAAGGAGTAATGAGCAGTAACGGGGCTCAGGAGAGGCCCCGGTGTCCACCTGTGCCCACGGAAGGGCCGCAGGGCTTTCTCTTCACAGTGGGCTTTTTGCTGAGCGCTCTCGCGAAAACTCAGTCACAGCTGGGAGTACCAGTGAAGAAGCCACCCACCCCGTCCTGCCCTGTCCACTCACCGTCCGCCTGGAGAGCAGGCTGGGCCTGGCCTGGGCTCAAAGCTAAGGCTCTACTAAGAGGAAGCATTTTCTCTGTGAGCCAGGAGTTCTGTAGAGAAAGCATCTGGAACCCACCAACGTGTCCGGCCCAGTCTGAAAAAAGGGCCATCCCGTGACCACTCCCAGGCAGAAGCGGTAAGTTATCTCCTTGTCTCTGGCCTTCGTGGGCGGCAGGCTGGTACCTTGAGGCCTGGCCCTAGGCCTCAGAGAGGGTGGCTCCCAAGGCCTAGTGGATAATGGGAATTTATCCCCCAAGGCGAAAAAGAGCCGTGACACCAGCCACAGCGGGTGGGACAGGAGGGAAGGGGCGAGGGAGAATGCAGGCTGCTCATCTGTCCTGGGCTTCCCTCCGCCAAGGGCCACCAGGATGTCCAGCCACGGGCAGAGTGGGCCTCATGCAGAGGGTAGAAATGGAGGAAAGGGGAGAGGAAGGGGAGGGAGGAAAGGAAGGAGACAGGAAATGCAGTGACGGGGGGAGACAAGACAGGAGGGAGGGGGCAGGAGGAGGAAAAGAATGAGGGAAGGGGGAGGAGCGAGAGAAAAAGGAGAACTGAAGAAAGACGAAAGGAAGAGGGGTGGAGGCCGGGGGGAAGGAAACAGGCTCCTGCACCAGCGCGGACTCCCAGGAGCTCTCTTCTTCAATGGCCAGTGAGGAGGGAGAAAATGAGTTTTTGACAATCTGGCTGAGTTCTAACAAGCCACTTTCGTGCCTCGTGATATGATGGCTATCTTCAGGTGCCAGAGTACTGGGGAAGAAGAACTCTCTCTCTCTCTCTCTCTGTCTCTCTGTCTCTCTCTCTGAGTATAATGGCCACGCACGTACCTGCTACTAGAGGCTTGTTAGGTTTTCTGTTCACAATCAAGAACAGCCAGGAAATAAAATATTTCAAAGGGTTTCTGTGTTGTTCATAGAAAGAAACTAACAGCTTTAAAATTAATCGTTAAAACAAATTTAGCTCTCACAAACTTAACTGAAATAATTACACTGAGAAAAAATTAACTTCCTATATAAAAATCATGAATGACACAGATTATTCTACATCAGACAAGACTTTCTTGTTTTGGCCAATGTTTCTTGATTTTTTTCTTTTTTTTTTGAGTTTTGAGACAGAGTCTTCCTGTATCGCCCAACTTGGCGTTGATGTCACTGTGTAGCCCAGGCAGCCCCTGAGTTCATGATCATCCTGCCTCAGCCTCCTGAGTGCTGCAAACACAGGCAGGTACCATGTGCCTGGCCGGGGCTTCATTTCACCAGCAGAATCCGAGGAAGAGGAGACCTGTGGCACCGCCAGCTGCGGAACTGTGGAGCTGGATGTGGCCCATCCTCACCGACACTATGCCACCTGCCGGGACCACCTCTGGGCTTGTTGTGCGTAGTTAGGAGCCCAGTGTCATAGAAGGTTCTCACAGCAACATGTGAGTGGAGGAAGTGCTGCAGCTATGCCAACGCTGGACTGTTGGGCCCATCCAGATGGTCCAGCCTCACTGCCGTGGTCTGGGTGCAACTCCTAAAACCTTCTCTGGAAACTCCACCCCCAAATTCATGTGCTAATGGCATTTGAGTATGACCAGGGTTAGATGACGTTGTGGGGGTGGGCAGGCAAGGTGCCATTGACTATGGCTTTATATGAAGACAGACCTGAACTGGGACCTGAATGGGGTGAGGCAGAGCTCGTGCTCCCACACAGACGGCGTGCTCTTCCTGACCTCCAGCACCACAGACCCCAGGACGCACGCGTGACCCAGCGTGCACACTCCCTGCATGCGGATGGCGTGTTCTTCCTGACCTCCAGGGCTGCTGCCCCTTAGGCTGCCTGCCTCAGATGCTGTGTCATAGCCACAGGAAAACAGAGGACAGTCGCCAGGCGCTTCCTTCAGTCACTCATTTCTTTTTATGTGCATCATCAGACAAAGGAAAATTGATGTGGCGAGTGAATTTGCTCCACATGTGTTGACTTAGAGCCGGGCAGGCCTGTGTTGACTCCCAAGCCTGGCTGACACCCAAGGGTGCCTCTAGCAAGGGAACAGGGAACCAAAGAGCAGGACCAGCCCCACCTATCACTTTGTCCTCTCGCTGTGGCCTGGGTGTATTTCTGCGTATTGACTCGGCCTTTGTAAACACGATAGAGCTGCGATTGTGTTCTATCCAATTAGGCTTACCTTTCCCTCTGCCATAAAACTTTATGCAAACTACTGCTGCTAAGCTCAGCCGTCCGGGCAAACAACGATAGGCTTATAACTCTTAAAATAACTAATAAGAGCTCTTTTTTTTCACAAGACCTTCAGCTGATGGAAAAGTAGAAGGAAAAAAAGCAAAAAGAAGAACTGCAGCCTCATATAGGCAGCAATGATGACAGCCCCACAAATAACACGGATCATTAAAATTTATAAAAAGCTATTCTTAATATAGGATATAAATACATTTCTCAGGCAGAGCTATGAAATTTATAACCTTTTTATTGTCACCAGAGGACTTTCCTGCAGCTCTGCCCCCGCCACTGTCTGCCCTCTGTCATAAATCACCATGTGGTTAATAACCTAGATTACAACTACCAGTTGCATTTACGGAATTAAATATTGACTATGTGAAAATGTTATTACATTTTTAGTGATCGGAAGACCGCAGAACAGCCCTGCAGGACATGGAGCTGGACAGAAATATCTGTGTAATCTTTGTTGGAAATATAGTTATGGGGACCCTCACTGGCAACTGGTACATTTTGGAGCAGTGCGGAAGGAAGAAAGCGCTGGTTCCTTAATTTTACACCCGGCCAAACACATCAGGAGGAGGCCGTTACACTGAAACATTGCGCCTTATTTTCAATTTAAGAGTCTCCAGGCCAAGTGCATGGAGTAATTACCACACCGCAGACAGTAGAGCAGTGTGGGGGAATGCTAGAGTGTCCTCACAGGATAAAGCTTATTAAAAATATCGGTCAGACTCCAACAAGAATCAGACACCGTGCAATAAGGACATAGACACAAGGTAACCTCTTGGTATTTGAACTTAACCGTGGTTCCGCTGATGTGTGAATATTTCTGGGCATCTGTTGCTCACCGGAGGAAGAATCTGCACACAAATTGTTGTCTTAAGAGCTAAGAGTCCTCCCAGTCACAGATCCGCAGACGCCGCACATCCCCAAGGTCCAGCGTGGGATTCAGTCACCAGGGGGAGCTTGGCGCCCCAAGCTGGGCAGCTCAGTGCCCGGATAGGCTGGGTTTGAAGAGAGGTCACAGGCTGGTCAGATTCTGGAAAAGAGGACAGAACATGTTTTCTTACACACACTTATCCACGTGTGTGTGCACACACACACTCACGCAGTGCCAACAGCTAGTGAACGGGGAACTGGACACACTTATGTTGTGCAGAGGAAGGAAAGTCTACCTGAAAACTGAAGGAATCCCAGCCGGCTCCCTCCTCTGCCCTTAACCCGGGGTTGGTCCTTCACTCAGCTGTGCCGGGCCAGGGATAAACAAGACTTCCTAGAGACTGCAAATCTCACATAAAATTGCTACTTTCCCATCTTTTTGATAAGTGCCCTTCTCTCGCCTGAAAATACTGTGTTTCACATGCATTCTGAAGAACGCTTTTAAACGCCTGCTGCGGAGAACAGCATCTTTTAATAAGCACATAAACTGAGAAGGTTTCTTAAAACTCACAAAGTTTTCAACTTTACAACCATGAAAGGAAACACGAACACATTATTGGATGAAAGAAAGCAAGTGTATCCTACCAAGAATTAGACAGAGACCATCTCATTAAAAAGTGATATTCCAAGCAGTTTACAATTCAATACCAAGGAAGTTAATGGCCTTTGCTGAGGCTCCGGTTGGTTCCATCTTTGCCAGGGGGAGAGTCCCTTCTGGCTACCAAGTTTGCCAGTCAGCTGCCTTAGTTCCAGAGGCGAGGCTTTGATTGTACACACTTATTAAATGTTTTCTAAGGACATATGGAACTTGAATGAAACTATAGTCTGTGCGCAATACTTTTATATTTAATGGTAATACAAATACTGCTTTATTTTGAAACTGAGTGTATATGTTGTGAGATAACATAAATAAGTAATAATATCAAAGTTATAGGAATAAAATACTTTGGGAACGTATAGAAGGATTAGAACAAGTAAATTTCTGTCTGTCAAATTTGATTTGAAACAGGAAATGTGATCAAAACATGCAGTTTGTGTTTAAATTTTAAAATATGATATTTCAGTAAAAAGTGTTGCCACATTCATGCTCATCAAAATTCTAACCCTTGCTTCCAACACACCTGTCTTTGCAAGACAGGATAATTTCAGGACGGGGTAGGAATGTAACTGGTGCTTGGTCGTTTTCCCGAGGTCTCGGAAAAGTTGCGCTCCTTCTGGGGATGTGAGCAGCCGCCCAGCCTAGGCCAAGCTCTCCCGCTCCTGAGCGTGTGGTGGGGGCGAAACCTTGCGTGTTCTGGAATCCGCGTGCCCTCCGTACCCTGGGCTCAGGGCTCTAAGGAAGCGGGGGCCCACGAGAATATGGAGGTTAGGGTCAGCAGCGAGCTGCTCGCCTCTCAGGTGTGAGAGTCTGAGGCCACAGGGACTGAGAGAGAGCGTTGTGGATGGCCTGGCTGTGGCATCGCGCACACAGACTTTGCTCAGCGTCTCCTAGGGTTTAAGCTCAGGCTCCAGCTTCAGCCTCGGAGCACCCGAGGCCGCCTGTCCAAGCCCTGACCTCCCCTTAGCTCCGCCACCTCACACGGGCTTTGCCCTGGCTGCTTCGCCTTGGCTCAGTGTGGCCACACCCTGTGCCTGATGGTACAGAGCCCACAGTAAACAGAGGGACCATGGGATGCCTGCCGCTGAGGGAGCAGTGCCCTGGGGCGAGGGCAGGACCACCAGTCCACTAGAGAAGCCCATGCGCGAGGCTCGGGGACAGTCAAACCCCTGTGCTTCTAGCAGTAAAGTGCTGGCTCTCTCCCCTTATTCTCTAATGGACACCCAGAGCTCAGAGCAGGTCTGCATTTGTAACAAAACTGAGAACTTTTGAAGACACAGCCCTCCTTAAGACACCCCACAACTCCTAAATAAACAGCCCCCCAAAATACTGATGGGATCTTGGGTCTTCCAGTGATCTGGACCCCTAGCAACTCAGAAATATGTTAGGACCACAAGGGCAAGCAGGACTTTCATTTCAGTGGGAGCATAGTTTATTTTCTTTGATTTCTTTCTAATGATCACAGATTCCCACTGAATAATTATCTTTCTCTAAATTTAATTAAAGTTAAATTTAAATGCTGTTGGGAGGTGGGGGCCTGGTCTGGGGCTGTGTATTATGGGTGTTTGGTGGATTATAGGTGAGCGGTGAGAGGCAAGCACATAGCAGATTATAGACGGTAGGCCTGTGGATTAAATTTTGGGTGTATGGATTGAATTACAGGCCTCTGGGAGACCTACACCTGGAAATGGTAAGCACTGTGGCTGGACTCAGAAAGGGCAGATCACTGGGTTGGGGCCTGGAAGTACACATGGTGCTTCCCGCCTTCCTACTTGACAAGGCTTGACTGGCCTGGCCTGGACTGGACTAGACCTGGCTTCCCGTTTGCAATGGTGTGAGGAGCGTCCTCCACCTCCACCTATGCCATGGGCTTACAAGGTTGCCAGCCTCCTGAGAATGGAATGTGACCTTCTTAAACTGTGAGTGGACTCTGACCTTCGGAAACTGTGAGCTAAAATAACCTTTTCCTTCCCTAACTTGTACATGTCAAGTACTGACTCACAGCAACCAAAAAGTAACTAATTCACATCGGATTTTTTTAGGGTTTGCAAATGATAACTAGAATTCATGAAAGAAAGCATTCCACTCAGAAAGAAACCATTTCTGAGAAATGCACCTTCTTTCTCATAACCAAGAGGATAAATCAAGCACTGAGTGCTTTGTCTCTGTGCTGTAAAACATCAAAACGAGACAATAATCCCCAATGACTGCAACACCCCACTTCAGACAAGGCCTGCTCACCCCACAGCCCCTGTGCACGCACTCAGCGCCATCGTGTTTCCAGTTTTGGCTGAAGGTGAATTTGGTGCTCATGTCACAACGTGTTTTCCCCCATGGGAGGCACGGAACGCACCGTAATCCCTTGCCTTCCCTGGAAGCCTTTCCTCTCTCCTACGTCTTCAGTATTTAGTTGTTTGGGGGTGGGGGTGGGGGTGAGGGGCAGGCACTGGCAAGAATCCACACCAAACAAGAATTCCCGGTGACGTTTTTCCAGTATTAGAAATAGAACTCAAGGCCTTCGCATTACTGAAATTCCCAGCCATTTTTTTTAGTACTTTGTTTTCATTTTGTTTGTTTATTTGAGATAGGATCTTACGAAGTCACTAAATTGCCCATGCTGAGCCCAACAGTGCAATCCTCCTGTCTCAAAGCTAGGATCACAAGCGTGTGGACATACGCCTTCTCCCCCTGCTCAGGTGATCGATTCTCCCCCCACCCGTTTTTGTTGGTACGTATATGCAGTATGCAGTGTTTACATTACACCTGAGAATTTTCTGCGCATACATAGTGACATCATGATAACACTTTCCCCTCCATCTTTTTCACCTTCCTGTCCCATCTTTTCTCCCTCTGACTTCCAGTGTCTCCTCCATTTAATTCTAGAAATTGCCTGTAGTCTGGCTTTTCCTTAATAGAGAAACAACACAATATTTAGCCTTCTGAGTCTGGCTTACCTCACTAAGCATGATGGTCCCAAATCGCATCCATTCACCTACAAATGCTTCGAATCTACCCCTCTTTATGGAAACATTGTATCCCATGGTGTACAAATCCCACATTTTATGTCTATTTGTCTGTTGGTATATACTGTTGCATCTTTCATAACTTAGCTATTGTACATATGATTGTACATGTATCTCTGTTAAAAGTTGCTTTTAATACCCTGGGAAAACAGCCTCTTCAATGGATGGTCCTGGTAAAATTGGCTATCTATGTGCAAAAGAACGAATCTAGACACTTACCTGTCACCATGTACCAAAATCAAATCAAAGTGAATCAAAGACCTAGACATCAAAACTGAAACACTGAACCTTCTGGTGGAAAAAAGAGTTGAAACTCCTGAAGGTGTAGGTGAGCAAGGACTTTCATCATAGGACACCTGATACAAAAGACATGGTCCTCCGGATCGCCTAATGGGATTATAGCAAACTTAAGAGTTTATTCACAGGAAAGGAAACTATTTATAGAGTGAAGAAAGAACCAACAGAATGGAAAAAGAATTTACCACCTTCTCCTTGGACAGGGAGCTAATAACTGGAATGCACAAGGAACTAAAGAAATATAAAACCCTTAAAACTAAGGACCCAGTTTAAAAAAAGGGCAACTGAAATGAACAGACAGTTCTCAGACGAAGTCCAAATGGCCAGCAAATACATGAAAAGATGTTCAACTTCCTTAGCCCTTAGAGAAGTGCAAAGCAGGGCATCACTAAGCTGCCATCTCACCCCAGAGGTGGCGTATACCGAGAGAGAGAGAGAGAGAGAGAGAGAGAGAGAGAGAGAGAGAGAGAGGGAGAGAGAGGCATGTACCAGGAGCTTGAGCCTCAGTAGATTCTAGCTAGATTGCAGGGAAAAGGGACACTTGACTTTGCTGTCGTTAGTGGGTCCAACTGCCCAACTGCTGTGGAAAGCTGTACAGAGAGTGGTGGAAAGGCTGAGAATAAACATCCCATTTGGTTCAGTGACACCTCCTCTAGGTATGTTTCCAAAATCGTTGTTTTCTTTTTTCGTGTTTCGATTTCTATGCACTGATTTATCAAATTTAGAAAAAGAAAGATCAGTTTCAGTGTTTCCATGGCTTCATGATGACCGCTCCCAGTAGCCGACTGCCCGCGTGCCGCATTTCCAGGCCATGCTGGGAGGCCCAGTGGTTCCTCCTGCCATCCTGCTCACCAGATCTGAGTCTGCTCTGAAGTCGACATGACGACGGGGGCTCAACATGACATCGAGGCGGTGCGTATTTCATTGTGACGCATGTTTTGAACACGCACCACACTTTCAGACTCAAGTCTTACCTGGAAATGCTCTCATCCCCGAGGGTTCTGAGCTTTCACACCACCTTGTGACTGAGGGTGGCTTTCCTTTCCCAGGCTTCTTGGTTTGCTTGGTGTGTTCGGCTTTTTACCCTACCCTGTGCTGACAGCTCAGTGGCTGCCTTAGTATGTGACCTGACATAGTCCTGCAGGCCCCCCAGCGTCCTATTCAGCACCCTCCGTTCCTGGGCTCGCCCTCCCTTTATTGGTAGATGGTGACTCTCACGGCTTGGGCGTCTCAATTTTCAGACATTTTTTCCTATTTCTTATCTTTTATCTTAACCTATCATATAAAAGATTGACTCCCATCTCATAATGTAATAATGGAGACACTGCTATTTTCTGAGATTTCCGTGCACATATGTACATAAGCTAACACATTAGCAAAGGTTTCCAAATTACCTGTAATTTACATATAAAGACATTTAGTGATGGCAGACCCTAATCTCCCAGAACCTGGTGTTGCGTCCAATGCGCCTGCTTGGGCAGTGTCAGTGTCCTGCTTCTGGACACTGCCTCCTCTGGTCATTTGCACTGTGCCCTGTCCCGGTGAAGTTCGCGTCTTTCCCACCTCTGCCACCCCAGTGCCTGGTGCTCCTACAGCATCTGCTGTGTCTTGGAAATCCACGTGTGCTTAAATCTCTCCACACCTGGGTAGGGGGAGTTTGTGGGCTGAGGTCTCCCTGGGGTCATGGACACAGGGTGGCTGTGTTTCCCCAGCAACACTTGGTGTCTGCACCTGGGACTTTCCAGCCACTTCAGTCTGTCTCCGGAGAGAGGAACCCTTGGCGCCTCAGGCAGGTGATGGGGAGAGGCCTTGGCTCATCACGTGGGTAGTAAGTGGGCTGTATTCGGTAGGGTTCTCAGAGGAACAGAAACTCCAGGGTG
Source organism: Ctenodactylus gundi (assembly GCA_004027205.1). NCBI lineage: Eukaryota > Metazoa > Chordata > Mammalia > Rodentia > Ctenodactylidae > Ctenodactylus > Ctenodactylus gundi. The sequence goes on along the minus strand of PVKB01003215.1, from coordinate 155,711 downwards.
TCATGTAATCTAGGCAGTGGTATCCAACCCTTCTACACCACAGACCAGCTTAGTTGCAGACCATCCTCCCAAGCACCAGGGTGGATGGGGTGCAGGGGCCTTTGTTCTGCAGCAGGCCATTGGAGGACAGCTTTGAAATGTTGAGCAGCATCAGGAGGGAAGCTAGGAACAAAGCTCCACCTCTCCTGGCCATGGGCTGGTGCTGGTGTGTCCTGGGGACTGGACGTCTCCGGTCTGTGGTATCTACATGGGACATACTAGGTGGGCACCCTAGATGGTCAGCAGAAGGGTCCACAATGCCCATATGTGAGCCAAGAGCCAGGGAGTCATAGTCAGTGGCTGCTCAGCTCAAGACGCCGGAAGCTGCCGCACAAGGCGGTCGAGGGTGCAGCTCCCTTCCAAGGTCGAAGGCCTGCCCGGAAGGCGGCTGGCACGTCGCTTCTGCGAGTCTGAGCTGGAAGGCTGGAGAAGCTGGAGTCTCACGCCCGCAGGCACTGGCAGCAAAGGCGCAGCAGCTCGACCAAAATGGAGCTCTTCACACATGGGCCGAGTCTTACCTGTTCCCTTTCAGTCTGCCCGGGCTGCGTGCTGATTGAAGGATTCCATTCGCTACAAGGAGGGGCTCTCTCCTCCACTGGCTGACCCACACGCCCATCATCTGTGAAAGCACCTCTGGGACAGGCCGGTAGTTGGCTTCACTCATCTGCTGTGCATTTTCTAATCCAGTCAAGGTGATGCACTTGCTTAAGAGTCATACCGAGCTCCGCTCCATCCTCAGCCCAGACGATGTCTTACTCCCGACCTCCCGCCTTCTACAGGCCCATGACCAAGGCCACCTCTTCTGTGGCACGGAGTGGGCAGACGCAGGCGGGCCCTCAGTCTCCAACGTCACACCATCCCGTGTACAATGCTGTTGGCTCCATCTCCCCCCTCTTGGGTTGGAAACTTTCTACGTGCGCAAGGAAATGGGGGTTGTACAAAGAAGCACTCTCGCTCCAGCCAGCAAGGTCGCCCACCCACCTGCCCTCCCAAGCTCAGAGAATATTCATAAGACTCTTTTGTATTATTTCCAGTTGCTACAGAGTCTGTGAATTCAAAATTATTTGATGAGCAAAGAAGGGAAGTGGAAAAGTGCCTGATCTGATCATCCTCAAATCACACCCAGTTCAGTAGGAAATACTGGAATCTGCACGCTTGTTGGTTATTTGTTTAAATGATGAGTAGTTTAATGAGGTTGAGTATCCTGGGACTTTAAGTGTCCACCACCCCCTCTCTAGCCTTTCCCATGAGTGCTATGGAAGAACATCATAGTTTTCGACATACCCCTGAACTTTTTCTTGGTCCCCCGATGACCACAAACAAGACACACAAATGTTTACAGATGTCCCCTCCTTGAACACCCTGCCCAAGGCTGAAGAGGGCCCTTGCAAAGCCTCCAGTGCCTCCCCATGATGGATGAGGACAGCACTTGATGGACACGGGCCGCCGTCAGTACCAATTGTGAGGGCTGACAGCTGGGGACAATACAGACAGGGCTTGCTGCACGGTGATTTGTTTTACAGAGTGTACACAGACATGACCTTACAACCAGGTATTAACTTACATGCTGGGAGGACGTGGTCGCTACTCAATTATGTCTAGCATTGGACTCAAGTCATATATTATGGGAGACTGAAGCTCACTTCTGAAACACACCCCAAAGCCTGCAGCATTTCCCGTGACCATAACGTTTCTATGTGACTCCTGATGAAACGAAGAGCAAAGATCTCACGGACATCACGTATGTACGGTGACACTGAGTGGGGATAAACGCACAAATACGAATCAGAGCAAACGCGACTGGAAAAAAAAGACTTTGATAGAGTCAACATTTTAGTTAAGAACCTTAATCTTCATATAGGAGCTGTACATGTGGCCTTGAGAATGGAGCGCATGAGACCCGCTTTGGGTATCTTTTTGTTGGTTACTTACTTAGATTTTATTTACACTAATTTTGTGTTTAAGGTAATTTTTATACATTTTATTTGTAAAATAAGCTTACGTTGCTAGGTGATGTTGCCTGTCTCTGTATGAAAGTGATACGTATATGCGCCAGTTTCCCAAGATGGATATAATTATTGTGTAACGCAAATATACCAATACATGTTTAATAATAATATGTGTCCTATATAATCGCAAAGTACATTCAGTACTTTTTAGCTGATTTCTTTAATTTTTATTTTTTATTTCTTTATTTATTGAGGAGATGGAAATTCTGAAAATGCTAGGGAAAGCTGGGCCTGGTGGAGTAGGCAGGAAGTTCGCCCACCCACCTGTCCTCCCATGCTCAGAGAGTATTCACAGGACTCTTCCCTAGTGTTTCCAGATGCTGCAGAGTTTGTGAATCCAAAATTACTTGATGAAGAAAGAAAGAAATTGGGGAAGTGTCTGATCTGACCTAATCATCCTCAAATCACAGCCGGTTGGGTGTGAAACACTGGAATCTGCATACTTGCTGCTTACTTGTTTAAATGGTGGGTAGTTTACTGAGGTTGGGCGTCCCAGGCCTGACGTCCCACCGCTCTGGGAGACTGAGACGAGGGCATTGCCAGGTGGAGCCCAGCCTGCCAACTCGGCAACCTAGGGGAAAGGGTGGAGCTCAAGGGTGGTGGAGCTCAGTGTTAAGGTCCTGAGACTGATCCTTTGTATCAAAATAAATAAATAAATAAAAATCAAAGACCTGTCTTCCCCCTCCACACCTCCCAAAGTGTTTAGAAGTTGGTGCTCAAATACCTTTTCTTTTGCCTTAGACTTGGAATGTATCTTAGTTACTTTTTGCTGCGGGGACAGGATACCCAACATCTACAACTTAGGGAGAAAAGATTTATTTTAGCTCACGGCTCTGGAAGGTCTGAGTCCACTTACAGGTGAGTAGCTAGAATGGTAGAACAATATGGCGGGTCCGGAGTTGGAGCCAGAGCCAGAGTCAGGCCAGAGCCAGGGCCCTGGAGGCAAGAGGTACTCACTGCATGGCAGAACAGACCCAAGTCTGGGAGGGAGGGCCGAGCCAGCACCCGCCCCTCCAGGTCAAGCCCCAAGCATCCGCCCCTTCCAGCCGGGCCCCGCCTCCCAACAGTACACAGTGTCACAGGGCCGTGAGCACACGAGGCTTCTGGGCGACACTCCAGACCCACAGCAGTATTGCATGTGTGGGCCGCACAGGGCTACATCTCTAGCCCTTTTATATTCTTTGTGTGTGCAGAGATAGGGTCTTCCTAAGTTGCTAAGTTGCCCGAGTTGGACTTGAACTGTGATCCTCTTGCTTCAGACCCCTAGAAGAAATCCTTCTTGCGAATTAGAAAAGTAATTTTTCACTCTAGGAATTTCCCAGAGGAAGTGCATGCCTAGAGTCCCCCTTAGCACTGTTTCACTGTTTCCTCATGACGGTGTCACCAGCCTGAGGGACCTCAGCGCAGAGTTGTGGCCACGGGGAGATCAGGAGCTGCTCTCCCCTTCTCGGCGGCAGGGCTGCAGAGGCGTCAGACAGCGGTGGGGCCGCCGACTCTCTCGTGTGAACAAGGGATGCTGTGGGTGTCTGTCTTCCCTCCAAACCCAGGGAGCCCCGGCCCTGAGAACTGAGGCAGGGTGCAGACCCTTCCGGCGTGAGGACTGGACACAGTGGTCCACCTAAAAGAACCACAATCCAGCCTGCCCCAAGGAATCTCAGTCTGGCGATTTCCGGATTGTCCTAATCTCCCATGACCCTTATTGAGCCCAGGAGTGGTGTGTAGTTCAGACCCAGCTATAGCTGAGCAGGTAACGTGGAAACAGCCCTGCTGGGGGACCCAGCCACCTCAGGCTCCTGGCGACTTTATGTCCAGTTCCTGGGCAGGGAGTTTGCACTGAGCTGCACTGCATTTCCATTTTAGACGGACTTCAGTGAGTTGCCCAGGCCGGACTCAAGCTCAGCCACCCTGCTGCACCAGCCGCCCAAACTCCGGGGACAACCAGCTCATGCCACCAGGCTGGGCTACCGGAAGCAAGTCTGGGGCAGCCGCTCTCAAACTTGCAGGCTGGCGGGGTGCACGGCCCACGGGACAGCCCAGGCTGCCAGCGAGGGAAGCCGGGAAGCTGGGACCAAGCGACCGGCATCAGCCGCGCAGCCCGCAAGCCTGTGCTTCCCGGGGCCCATCCTGCGTGCTGTTGGGAAGTTTGGTAGCGTGGGCTCTGTTGTGGTTCAGCACAAGACCAAGTGAATGGCCAGCTCTGTCCCCCTCTTCCTCTGTGCATGGGGAGCCCTGGAGCCATCTGCCTCCCAGTGACCACACGCTGTTTATTCTAATGAGGCCCTGGCACAAAGGTGGCTTCCGTGGGTCCCTGTGCCTGGGTCCCCAGCAGGAGCCCCCCTCTTTGGGACTCGGGGCAGAGCTGAGGTGCCCAGCACAAAAGGCCACAGTGCCGGTAATGTATGCGCTGTTCCGCAGAGCCCAGCCAGGGCCACAAAGAGGGGGATTTACACCAGCCTTCCAGGGAGTCCAGGGGGCACTTGCCTCATTCAGGGGGTGCAGTGACTTCCACCGCTCGGGCTTTGAAAGGGGCTTTTATTGTGCAGGAAGAAAAAGCCGGCTGGCCAGGCAACTGGAGGCCAGCCCCGCAAGCCTGGCAACCCCCGGGCTGCGTTCCCAGTGCCCCGCGCCCCTCCTGTCCTCCCTCAATTGATGGGGTTAATATAAACCCCTGGCATCCCTGGCGCTTGTGTGGCCTATAATAAGGCCGTTGTGGGCTCCTCTTAGCTCCCGTGTCCCCCTGTAGGAAGGCGTCGCTCTGCTTAGTTCAGAAGTGTGAGCCACTGGACACACCACAATCACTTCATTAATGGTTTGTAAACAGGCCCGGAGCTGCTGCCACCTGCGAGGGCCCCGCTGGGCGGGCGGGGCGGGGCCGGGCCCTGGAGGACGCTCTTCCTGGAGACGGGTGCAGCCCCAGCTGGTGCCCAGGGACACCTGGAACAGGAACCCCCCGGTGTGGCACGCCCAGAAAAGGGTGGCTTCTCCTTTTCCAAGGAGACAGTAGGTTAAGATGTTTTAAAAATGAACATGAAATAAACATTATCATCATTCTGGCCAGCTGAGGTTGAAAGTTTGAAAAGCAGACGGGTGACCTGGACACAGGTGTCTAACACCGGCACTCTAGGAGGCCGCAGCAGGAGGACAGCCAGCTGAAGGCCAGCAGGGGCAGCGTAGCAAAATCCTGCTTCAAAAGCAGCAATCAAAAACACTTGGCTGGGACGATGTAGCTCCCTGCAAAGACCCAGGGCTGGTGCTCAGTAGGCACAGGAAAAGCGTCAGGTGGCACCATGCAGGTAGGGAGAATGGCAGCAACCCTGTCCCCGAGACCACCTGCTGTGCGTGGCCTGCACAGACGCTCTGCCCTCCATCCCGGCCGCAAGGCGAGCCCAGCAGCTTCCAGCCACACTGTGACTCTGGAGGGTGGGAGAGGGCCCGCCCTGCCTGCTCTGGGGAGGGCGGGACCACAAGGACGCCCTCTGGGTGACTGCCCAGAAGTCTTCCGCGGGTGAAAATGTTTTAAGATGTTCCTGTAACCACAGCTACCTCAACTGAATGGTCAGAAGGGGAATTAAAAAGAATATTCTTGGAACTGTCCTGGTTTAGACCTCAACTCAAAGTCTCCAGTGGACTTGACCAGGTGGCAGCTGTGCTAATCAGTGGACCCACCCGCATTGGGATCCTGGCCTCCTGCTGTGAGGGGTGGGGCTTACTTCCGGGAGGCGGGTCTCTGGGGGTGTGGCCAGGAAGGGGGCGGTCTTGTCCCTGGCTCCTCCCTCTCACTCGGCTTCCTTTCTGCCAAGGGTGAGCCCTGTCCTCCCTGCAGGCCTCTGTCCTGCTGCTCACACCATGAGGCCAGCTGGCCATGGACTGAGCATGAGCCGAGGCAGACTTCTCTTCCCCTAAGTCCTGGCGTCAGGTGTCTTGTCCGGGTGAAGGAAAATTGACTAAGGCAGACATGTGGCCTCCGGTGTGTATGGAGTGCGACCCTCCCGGGGACCTGATGTCTGAGGAGGGGGCTGAGACCACTAACGACCCGGTGCCCCCTCTCACATGGCGGCCACAGCTCCCTAGAAGAGCCTCTCAGCCTCAAGGTTACCCCCAAGGGCGGGGCCCACGTGGCAGTATCAGTGGGGACAAAGGTGAGGAGAGCCAGGGGCAGAAAAGGAACCAGCGGTGGAGACAGCGGCCCTCCGAGTGCCCGTTGGCAGGAAGCAGCCCCTGGCTGTCCCCCAGGGCCAGGCCAACGAAAAGGATGGTGCCAAGCGGGGCTGTGATGGTTCTGTGTCCCCTGCTGCCCTCCGCCACCACGTTCTTCCCTGGCCCCTGTGCGCCAGGCTCAGCCGCAGCAGCTCCTGGGTGCACAGCCCACACCGGGCCCCCAGGCAGCAACCCTGAGGAAGACCCCAGATGGGGAATTGCTGCTGTGACCACACCTGCTCCTACTAATGACCCCTTGCCCTGTCTCCTCCGCTCCAGGCTCCCTGCTGTCCATGACGGAACCTGGACCAAGAACGCTTCCTGAGACAGTATGCAGCAGGCCCTGCCTCATGTGGGGCACGCTGACCTGGGCGGGACGGTCTGGGGTCGCTAACCACTGCCCCTGACCTCAGCCGATGGGCCTCGGAAGAGCCCCACCTTCGGCTCCAGTCACTTCTCCCATGGTGCCTTCTCAGGCAACCTGAAAAATCATCGGCCCCATCCCCAAGTCTTGGGAACTCATGACCTGCCTCTTGTGGTATCCAGGATTGTGTGCAGGGCTGCTCGGCCCCTCACACCCCAGGGAGCTCTGGTCCCTCATTTCCCCTTGGTGGGGTTCCCGGACCCTATCGTGTGGGGAGCAAGTGAAGACAGCTAGTAACCTTGGCCGTGCCAGGGTGGCTGCTCCTGTGAAGCTATGTAAAACGCTAGACATACCAGGGGTGATCAGAAACTATGGGGAAGGCTTAAATTAAAAATCAATTACAATAAAATGCACACTGTCATGAATCCCCCTCAAAACACCCTGCGTCTGTTCGAACACGCTCATCCCGGTGCCCAGGTGACTCCCTGGAGCGGTCCTGGCAGCCTTCTTTTCAGAGCATCTTTATGAGGTGTGGTGGAGAAAGGGTGAGCATTGCTGCCCAGCGCCACTGATATTGGGCAGTGTGTCCTCGTCCAGCGCCTTGCCAGATCTGTTGTCCGGCAGCTTGTGGCTTGCCCCAAAGCCGAAAGGTCAATGTTTTGAAGCCAATTCAGGACATCAAGGCAGCCATGATGGCTTAACTAAAGACACTCGGGAAAGAGGAGTTCAGAGTGGCTTTTAAAAGTGGCAAGAATGATCGGATCAATGTGCTGGAAGAAGGGAAGAGTTAGGGTAAAATTATTGGCGCTGTGTCCACATAATTTTTCATTGAAACACACTATATTTTGATCACGTCTCATGTATTTTTAATATTTTACTATGGATGTTTGACACTTTCTTGATTGGACTTTCCGTCATCCAGTGTCTAGAGAGATTTCCCTTGGCATGTCCCCTTTGTGACCTGGTCCGATTGGGTCCGGTGACATCCCACACTGACTGAGTGCCCATCAGAGGTCAGGCCCTGACTCGTGACTTCCTGCTGAGCCTGTCTTCCCACTCCGTGGATGCCAGTGAGCTAGGGAGGGCAGACCTCCTACCCCAGCCTTTTGCTGTGGGCAGATGCAGATGGCCACACTTCCTCCCCAGGGAGACAGAAAGGGGTGGCCTTCAGAAGGGTCCACCCACAGCCAGCTCTCTAGGATGCTGCTCAATGCCCATGGGCACAGGCCCGTGGATGGGCACTGTAGGCACAGAGACTGCGGACAGGCATGTCACCCTACAGAGGTGCAGTTTTGGGGGTGCTGGAGGACTCTGGGTCTCCTGGGGTTTAGGGCTAGAACGTGGCCCTAGAGAGACGCCTTAGGCACACAGGCAAAGCAGTACCTTGCCCGGAGGTGAGCCTGCATTTTCTTGGTCCTGCAGAAGTGTCCTCGCTCAACAGATGTCAATGCACACGCGTTAGCTGTGCCCCTTGGTAGCACAGAGGACAGCACAGAGCCAACTCCCAGGACAGACCGGGAGCTCGGGTCTTCCTGGACGGAGCTCCCTCAGTCCTTATCAACTCTCGTCACGTCTGCACACATGAGAAAGAGCCCAAGATCTCACACAGCTATGGCAGGAGAGAGGAAGGCCCTGGCACTGTTTCCTGTGTGTCCCCTGTCCTGTGTGCTCTGATCACCACACAGGCTAAACACATGATGCCAAGAAAGATGTTGCCCTCATCCTGTTGCCACCATCCTGTCCCACCCCCAGCTCCTTGAGCCAGGCTGGTGCCCTACCCCTTCTGGGAACAACTTGTGCCTCCTGCGTACTGCACACCTGAGGGTAGCCGTCCCAGGCCATGTGCTCAGAACTTGTCCTGACAGCTCCGCCCACTGCAACACAGGTCTGCACTTTGATGCTGTGGGATGAGAAGGGAAGGGGACCAGGACTCAGGACCCCCACAACGTGTCACCCCGGGTGTTCCCCTGAATTTCCCGGCTCCCAGGCGGCCTGTGACTGGTTTAACTGAGTGTCTCACTTCCTTCATGCCCCTGTTTGTCATCCTAGGTGTTTCAGGCTCTATTAAAGAGCTCATGATACTCAGGGCCCTGGCCATCGGTGCAAAGAATTCTGAAACTCGCCGTGAAGGAGAGGCCACACATCACCCCGAGAGCCTCTTCCGGGCCTCACGGCTTTGCAAACAGCCCCTGTGCCCTTCCCTTCCTTTTAATTCCTGGGCTAAATCACGCTTGGCATTATTTGGTTACATCTTAAGGACACAGTTTCCAAAAAGTATTTTGAGCTGGAGGGCTTTTTTTTTCAAGAAGAAAAGATTTGATGTCGGTCCTACTTAATAAAGTGGGTAGCAATTATTAATATAGTAATTCTTTATTAGTTTAACTGAAACCCGAGACATAAATGTTTCAGGAGTGAGCCCCACGCCATGAGAGCCAAGTCAGAAGAAATCCAAGAAAAAGTCTGCGGGCTTAATTTAGCCGAACGCTGTATTCTCAAAGTAGACCAAATGATTACTGTTACTGGTTGTTAAATTTTTTAAAAAAGAAGTGGGTTTCCATGTGAATTTCTGGAATTATTAGTCTTTTCTTAAATCACAAAGCCAAAGCCAGTGAAAGTGTCCCAGAGCACAGAATGGAACATTGTGCCATGCTAGGCCTCGGCCTGGCCCAGCCCCTTACACTAGGAGCTTGGAAGGGCAGACACGGAGAAGCCGTAATTGCGGGATTTCAAATTACAGTAAAAGGAAATTGCACGCTCACCCTTCCTCACGTGCAGGCCCTCAGCAGATCATATAAACTTAGTTGGAAGCGCAAGGCTCCGATTCTCTGAGGAACCGAACAGCCCTTGGCTGGGCAGCGGTGGTGCTCCCAGGGAGGCGACCCACATTCTCCTCACTTCCCCCGGCCCTGGTGACAGTTGGTGGAGGCAGAGAAGACAGAGGAAGCGCCACCCTCTCCACCACCAGTTGTCATTGTCACATACGGAACCTAGTAGGCTACCATACCCGGGTCATGAGCTATAAGAACTCCTGCAAAACATCGAGTGCATGAGCTGACTCCATCTTAAATGTCTCTGTGCACTCTCATCTTCCAAGAAGCGAATTAATATTCTCTGTAGGAGACCATCCGTAACGTGGCATTAGAGGTAAATGGAAAATCATAGATTATTCCGTGCGGATGGGCAATGTGGCCAGGCAAGGTCTGGTCCTGTTCTCCGTGTGTATGTCTATTCCAGGGACTTGAAGGGCAGGGACACGTGAGGAGGCATGTGGGGTGGGGACAAGTGGCCACAGCTCACCTCTCTTCTTGCCTTAGGCCTGCGCAAGGCAAGTTCTGTGGTGAGTGCTCCTTCCTGTATCACCTGCGATGACATTCTCAGGTGTGACATGTCCCCCGAGCAAGGAGTCATCCCGTGGGTGAGTCCAGTGTCCTCTCCAGAGCAACCAAAGTGACAGCATGGAGAGGAATGGAGCAGGAAGAATGGCTGTCTCACCGGGAAAGTCTCAGGAAGCAGCAACCCGGCGAAACTCAACCCACAGCACACAGTTGAGCCATCCCATCATCTCTGGGGTTGCACCAAGGGCTTCACGTAAAGAGGCGGGTCCTGGGGAGGGCGGTCTGGAGGCCATTTCTATGTTGAAACCCAAGATCTTCTCTCCAGAGAATTTGTGGTACATTTTCTGTACCTATAACAGCCTTTCCAGATAGACTAATAAAATAGAAGCTCATTCAAAAAAAAACAGTTTTCTGCTTTCATGAAAAATGAGCCATCATTAAACTTGCTGGGATGGTTCAAGAAAAATGAACACAAGAGGTTCATTAAGTCTGAGGAGAGATTTAGGTGTCAGAAATGGAAGGGACCGCTGAGCACCTGTGGGCCAGGGGAGCAGCAGGAAGGACAGGTGCCATGATGTGCATCAGGCGTTCCCCAGAAGCCTCACTCTGGGAAGGCTGCCCAATCATAAAGGTTAATCCACTGATTCCTGGGCTGTAAGAGGCGAGGCCTGATTGGAGGAAGATCCCTGGGGCTTGACCCGGAAGGGAAGGAAGGATCACGGGGACGTGACCTGGAAGTACACTCACTAGCTCACCCTTCCTTGCTGTTTCCTGTCACACCACTCCACGAAGAGCTTTTGTGAGTGAAAGGGCTCGCCAGGCCCCGTCACCGCTGCCGGCCGCCCACGCACGGACTAAGATCTCCTCAAACTGTGGGCTGGAATCGACCTTTCCTCCGCTAGGCTGTGAGTATCCCAGCAAGGAGAAAGCGACAGTCTATTTCCGTGCTGGGCAACACCGTCCTAGCCCTAAGAGTTTTCCCATCTGCTGCACACTGGGGCTGTTTCTGCTGTTGGCTGTCCTGTTTCCTCTTTCGAAAGGCAGAAGGCACAGGCCTGATGCAGGGTCCCAGCTCAGGGGCTGCCGGGAGGCACAGCAGCCTGCGGGGCTTGGGGGCCTCACAAAGTGAGTGCCTGGGTGAGCTGCACCGGGAGACTTGAGCCCACAGGTGTGACGGTCCTCAGGAGCTGGTTACGCCGACACAGTGCTCATCTGGGAGAGACAAAGGTGCCTACAGACCCAGGGGTGAGCAACGCCCACATGTGAAGAGCTGCCCCTACCTGGCCAGGCTCCACTGCCAAACAGCACAAGGAAACGGTAGATGACCCACAGCATCCGCTTTGGGGACACCAAATCTGAACCCAGCAGCAGCACACGGGGCACCAGTGGGTTCTCACAGGAGCCCGGCCGCCTGCCACCCTGGTGACCTGCTCCCTGCCCACCCTTCACCTCCACCTGGCGCCCCCAGAGGCCTTTGAACTGCATTGGCCTTTCACTCAGGTGGCGTTCCAGACTGTGCCCTGCCCGAGGGTGCGGACAGACGCAGGCACAGTGAGGAAAACCGTGTACAACAAAATGAACACAGAAAGGCGGAAAGGAAGGAGAGGAGTAGGAGAGAGACCGGACGGGGCACCAGGCCCGTGCCTCACACCCGCTCCAGCCGGAGGCCAGCGGGGCTCCTGAGGACCCGCCCTGTTCTTGGCCCTGGCCTCGGCCCTGGTGTGGGAGGCACACACACTGTAGTGTCTGGGAGATGGGACAGTGCTGGCCGGCCAGCCGTCGGGTGGGTCCCAGCTCCCACCTCTTCAGCAGGCACGGGCCTCCTGCGGCATGAGCACTCGTTAATATTTAAGTGCTGCCTGTCATGATCCGGCTGGGATCTAGAACTTACTAAGATCTACAGTGGGTTGCTGATTCACTGGGAGTCTCATTCTCACAGTACGTCCAGCCAATCCTCAGGACGGCCTCCCGCCCTCCTCCTTACCCTCTTCTGACGACGCAGGCTCTTTCCGAAGATGGGGACCCTGAGCAGCTCAGGTCTGCTGTCCCGGCGGGGTGCTCGGGGCCGTCCTGCAGAGGAGGAACAGACAAGAACCGGTGTGTGGGGGGCCAGTGACATCAAAGGGCGTCGGCTGGCTCGCTGGCTAGGGATCTAAACCCAAAGCCACCATTGTGCCCTCAGCCCCACTGGCCTGTCATTTCAACGGCTATTGACACCCTGGCTCAGGGGTGCCGCTGGGTGGGAGGCGTGTGCCAGTCCTCCCGTGCAGAGACTCACCCTGACAAGTGCAGCCCTCAGCTTCCACCCCTACTCCAGAAGGAAGAGGCCTGGGAAGTTAAGTGGGTTAATCCCCTTGGCGCTACAGAGGGGTCTGGTGAGAGGGGAGTCCTGGGTCTTTTTCCTCCTGGGGCAGGGAGGCCTCTCTCAGGCTCTCGCCGTGTAATGACTTAATCCCCTCATTAGCCACTGGGCCAGGCACCCCCAGGCGGCTCCCCTCTAATTCCTCTTCCTCTCAGTGATTAGGCGGCTCTAGGGGAAGAGCCACCCCTTGGGTTCTAAGACTCCCAGATAAAGCACTGGGGGGCAGGGGGGGGACCCAAATAAACCCATTCAGCAGGAAATGCGAGCGTCTTTTATTTTAAATCCCCTCTTTGAAACCAAAGCTAGGAGGGGCCCATGTGACACCTGCCACAATCCGGGCCTTCCCAGTTCCCCTCTGGCTGCCCTCATTCGGAGCTTTGATGGTTCAGAGCTGCTCAAAGATGCTCTAATTGCTTTCCTGGCCTCCGCCCAGGGCCTCTCCCTGCTAGAGGTACAGCGGGAGCCTGGCCAGAGTGAGGACCCAGAAGTAGCAAAGGGATCCTTCCTGGCTGGGCGCTGGAAGGTTCTAAATGTGAACATCCTTAGCAGGGTTCCACAGTCTGCAGCTGGGGTGGGGTGGGGGGGCTGCAGTCCACAGAGAGGATGGTGTTTGCGTGGCACTGGGACTCAGGATTCCCAGGGCAGAGTCACCTCACAGTTCTGGGTTTTCAGATGCTACCCATCAGCTGAGATGTCCTTAGGATCAGGGGAATAGGGCGGGAGGGTTGGCTTCCAGTGTGTATGTGTGTGTGTGTGCGCGCACACACATGAGGGTGTGCATATGCATGGGCGTGGTAAAGGAGTAGAGGCCAGGGTCTTGGCACAACAATAACCTCACACCATTTCTCAATTTCTTTTTCTTTCTTTCTTTCTTTCTTTCTTTCTTTCTTTCTTTCTTCTTCTTCTTTTTTTTATTTTGAGACAAGCGCAGTCTCATTAAGTTGTTAACATTCCCAGGCTGGGCTTGAACTTGGAATCTTCTTGCCTCATCCTCCTGTAGCGCCGGGATAGAGGCTGCCCCCCAGGCCCTGCGTGGGATGTCTTCTACACAAGTGAACTGCAGAGAACGGTGGGAAGGGGCAAAAGCTGGACGCCCCGCAGAGAAGCCCCCGTCCCCAGGGTCCTCCAGGGCAAAGCTGGGTGTGGGGACCAGGCCCTGCAGAGGCCCTCGGCGGCTGACCGCCAGTGCATCACCAGCACCAAGTGCCACAGACCCTGCCTCAGTGGCAACCAGGGCCTGGGGATGCTGATGACCTCACGCCTGCCCAGCTGCCAGAGAGAGCCCCCGCACCTGAGGTCAGCAGAGGGGCCCATGGTGTGGGCTGGGCAGGAGCGCTGGACAGAGGCAGGGACAGCACACGGATCTCTCTGTGTCCGGAGCCTCACCCTGGTGAAGCCAGGGCCAGCCAAAGTGCAGGAGACGCCACGCATAACCCCCGGCAGGTGCACAGGGCCTGTGGCTTCCCAGGGGGTGGTGTGCTCACCCAGGCTGTCCCGCAGGCTCACAGAGCTGCCCGAGGGGTGGAGAGGCACAGTAAGTGTGTAAGTTTTTAAAAATTACAGTAAAACCAGTTTGCCATGAATTCCCTCAAAACACTCCCCTCCCTTCACACACTCACCCCCGGCTCTGGCCTCTTGATGTTTCCCTAGGGGCATCCTGCCTCCTTGTGCACTTGCCACCCCGAGGAGGACTCAGCCCGGGGCGTCGGTCCCAACAGGCTGCTCCTGGATGGGTGCTTCTGCCCCGCACCCTGCACACGTGCCCGTTTCCTCTCCACACATACATGTCTCTGTTAATTGCCATCCCTCTTTTGTCTCTGATCCAGCCTGGAAATCCCCTTTTGGGAAGGTCTTTGTGCGTTATGAGCACATAGAGGGGCCGGGCCGCTGCTGCGGAGAGCCATCCGACAGACAGGCAGGCTGGGCACAACTGTAGCGGCCCGTCCTCATCCGACACGGGCCCCAGACGTGACGTTGCGCAACCTTGACTTTTCCCCACAGTCAAAGCGGCCCTGAGAGGTGAGCGTTTAGAATCGATTCAGAGCACGGGGACAGCCAGGAAAGCACAGCTGAAGACACGCAGGAAAGAGGTCACGTCTCGCAGAGCTCCTCCAGGACGCTGCAAGAGTGACGAGATTGGGTGTTCAGAGGGACAGGCGTATTCCTGAGAAGGATTTGTGGCCAGGTGTCCTTTACTGTAATTTTTAAACTTTGAACATTCACCATGTTTATGGGTGACACCTGGTATCCTAATGAGGTCCGGTGTGCAGTGGGAGGAGACCCCAGAGTCATGCCGTCCCCACAGCGGCTGTAGGTCACCAAGGGCCCAGGTGTGTGTGTGGGGGGGGGTACCCAGGATGGCGCTGAGGCCTGCAGCCGGGACGCTCAGACCAGGGCTCACACCAGCCGGTGAACACTGGGGACACCAGAGTGAACTGTGCATAACAAAGGAGAAACTTGCCACCGGAAGGAGTCCCGCTCTCTGTACCACAGAGTGTCCGCCGGGAATCCTAGAGTGTCAGCCTGAACTTCAAAGACTCTGGGGACCAGGGCACCAACCACAGAAAGCAGCCTCCTTCCGCTTCCTTGCCGCCCTCTCAAGGCCTCAGGCAACTCCAGTGTCCCCATCGTCGCCAGGACACGGAGTCTCCCTCTTACCTCTCCCTCTGGTCAGCCCCAGAACCTCCAGAAAGAAGACTCCAAATGCTTCTCGGACCCCAACCTTCGACTGCAAGCCCCTTTCCTAGACCACGGAAACGGTCCCAGTCAGGCCACGATGGCCCCTTCCAGGGACTCCCTGCGTGACACGGGGCATGTCTCTTCTGCCTCTGAGACCGCTCAGTGACGGTGTGAGCCGCCCCCGTCTGGTCCTTCAGGGCAGCTCACCCGCTGCTCCCCGCCCCCAGGGTCCGGCCCCCTCATCTCCCGTTGGGTCCACTGGATACTCACTGGTCTCACACACACGTGACCGCGGCACTGTGCCAGCTCCTTCACCGTGGGGACACGGTGACCCTCCAAGGCTCTCACTTTGTGCATCTTCTCCTGGCTCCAGGCCAGAGTCACCCCTCAGCTCTTACGTCCCTAAGAAAGGGCCGCGTAGCATCCGCCTTTAATTTTCTCTTGTGGACAGTATGTCGTTCACACGCATGCTTCATCTTTGCCACCAAGTCACACGGTCTTCAAACCAGACGTCATCTTCCACTTCGCCACTGACCTATGGGAACCTTCGGGCAGCTGTGCTTTGCATAAACGCTCATGCGGACCTCATCAGCCGTGGGGGATAACGCTGCCGGTGGGTGGCAAAGGCTCACCCGAGTCAGTGTGTGCGCACGCCGCATGCATGTGTGTGCGTTGCACAGCAACTAAGGAATCACTTGGCACATGAGGAGTGACATGAAGCATTTGCTGTTTTCTTGTAACTTGCTAACTTTTAGAAACCAATCACACCCTGTATTAACAAAGCCAGAGGTATTCGGAAACCAGGTCGCTGCAGGAGTCACCAGGCAGGGGTTCAGGGGAGCAGTCCAGGGCTTGCCCGGACTCAGAAAGCTAAGTCGCCATCAGTCAAGCCAAGGGACTGGGGCTCCCGGGCACCGATGGCACCCACCAGCAGATGTGGGCGCGGGCTGCTCTCTCCCATCTGCCTGCAGCAGGCTGCTGTGACCTTTGACATCCCGGGGCCATCCAGAAGGACTTGGTCATCTGTGAGATACTGTGAAGTGCGCAGTGGAGGATGCTTACTCCAAAGTAACAATGTGGGTGAGTGGGCAGAGGCGGCGTGTGCCAGCGCGTAGCGCACGGGGTCTCGGGTCCACACCGGAGCGCTCCTTGTCCATCAGAAAGAAAGTGTCCTTTCAATTCCTTGCTGCTCCCCAGCTTCCAGGAGAGCCGGCCAGCCTGGAGGGGCTAGACTAAATGAAGTTTTTCTTCTGGGAGGCTCTGGGGGTGACACCACCGAGCCGGTCCCTTTTGTCCCATTGACGCTCTCTGGAGCGGGAATGCCCACCCTTGTTCGCAGGCTCCACCATCCGGCAGAGACAAGGGCACGCCATTGTGCCTGTCACCAGTGGCTCTATTAGAAATCTTCAGGGCTTTGCCAGGGCGATGCGGGGCGCGCTGTAATGCCATTGTGTCCTGGCCTCGGGAAGGGAGTGCAGGTAATTAGATGTGGGGACTGGAGCCGGCTGGGGACGCCCTTGTGCTCACTTGGCTGGCACCCCGGGAGCGCTGCGTGGCTTGCACAAAGGCCCGATGCACCGCCGAGCACAGAGTGCGTTGTCAGGGTCCAGCAAGCCAGCCATGTCCCTCTCTGTGGTGCCACGGGGAGCTCCGGGGGGCGGGGTCCGCTGTCCCAGCAACACACTTTATGCTCTGGGGGCCCCATTGTCCCGGGGAAGATGTCATGGGCCTGGGGCGTGGTGAGGCCCCCAGAAGGGCACAAGAAAAAGAGCAGGAAGAGGTGGGGAGAGAAGGGGGGCAGCGGGTGGGACTTAAACAAGTGAGTCCTTTCGGATGAGGCGTTGACCTTGTGACTCCCCTTTTGAATGACCTTTTATGCGCGATCTGAGGTCTTGGTAGTTATTTTTAAGATGCAAATCTCCTCAGCCTTCCCTGAAGGTGTTCAATATGCGGACGCTGGGATGCAGGCCTCCAGATCTGCCAAGCGCAAAACTAAGTCATGTGCTGACTCTTGAGCACTGTGGAAAAGCGGGGTGAGGGTCCTGCCCTGGGGAGGTTTTTGGTGAAGCCGGAACATCCAGAGGAGCCCGTGCACTTCCAGTCACCTCCAGTTTCCACTGCCCGTCACCTGTTTGGTTGGGCTGCGTTGGCTTTTAATATAAATAACTATGTTTGACATTTCAATTTAGTTCTTGCAGGTTTAATACATTTTTATACTGTATTCTTCTGCAGATAATTTACTTTGCGCTGTTTCCTTATAATAAGAGGAGCAGTGGAAGACAAAGTTCTCATTTATGTGTAAATTTTGTTAATGGTACTACCTCCGTAATTACACCCCCACACTGTTGTTTCTGAGCTTGGCGTTTCCACGCTTCACAAGCTATCCTTGAACTCTGTTCGGGGGAAATTCATGAAGTCTGGGTGCCATGTGGCATAGCCAGCTTTATTTTCAAATCTAATGCCCCCAGAGATCCGTCCTGTCCGAAGAAGGGAACAGAGGGTGGAAAGCAGGTAGGAAAGTTTGGAAATATTTGCTTTGAAACCAGGACACCAAGATTTTACGGGAAGTTCAGTTTCTCTGGCATGAGGTGTCAAGGTCCCGGCTGTCCTGACGGGACTGTCCGCTCAGGAAGGCTTCACAGTGGCTAAGCGTCTACCTCACAGCTTCTCTGCCACATTCTGCCATTGTCCAAACAAGCTTGGTTGTTTTGTTTTCTAGTACTGGCGGATGGAGCCCTGAGCCTCCAGTCCCTTCCCCTCTAGTTATTATTATTATTATTATTTAAATTTTTGAGGCATAGTCTCACTAAATCAGGCAGGCTGGATTCAAACGTGGGAGCCCTGCCTCAGTTTCCCAGTGCTAGGATGACTGGCCGGCACAGCCAGAGCTCCAGGCAAGAAGTTGAAAGAGGTGTCACCCCCTGCTCTCTCTGTTTTGTGTCCCCACACCTTGCTGGGGGTTCTCAGGACAGCCCGGGGTCCCCAGCCTGCCCCGTGAGGCGCGTCCTGGGCTACGCTGTGGTTCTGGCACCGGCTTGCTGTCTGCTGCTGCCTGAACAGCACCAGTTTGTCCGAAGATTATGTGTGGATGCACGGGGGCTGTAGCCTGGGCCTTTTTTTTTTTTTTTCAATTTTTATTTTGAAATGGAATCTGACCAAGTAGGTAAACTGCCCAGGCTGGGTTTGAACTTGCCTCAACCTCCCGGAGTGCTGGCATTAGAGATAAGCACCGTCACGCCCGGCCTGACGTTTTTGGGACCAAGGTGGCCACCCTTTCCTGTGAATCATGCACTGCCACTGGGCATTGTCTGCCTGAGCCCTGTGAACAGCTGGCAAGGGTGGAAACAGCGGAAGGACGGCAGCTCGCCTGGGCCCCTTGCACTGATGACCGCCCCTCGCTCCCTCGCTGACTTGGAGTGGACTTCGCCAGAGGCCTCAGTGGCCGCCCCTCGGCACAGTGTGTGCAGAGCAGGCACCGTCTGCTGCAGCTGTCCCTTGTCCAGGGCAGGAGGGTCATGGACTGCAGCTCGCTGAGTAACCTTGGAGCTGCCCGCGTGCCACTCTGGGAGGCTGGAATTCCAAGAGACCGAGGGGCCGGCCTTCTCACAAGACACAGCAGCCTGCTTTCCGACGCTGTTTGCAAGCAGTGTTCGCCAGGAGAGGGACTTTAATGCAGGAACACAACCACACTTTTCTGTTTGACTTGACACGTCGCAGCTGGGAGCCAAATTGGGTGGAGAAAACCAAATTTCGCCTCTCCCTGCCTGATGCGAAGTCGGGACAGTGTGTTGATGAGATCAGTTTGAAAGGTGCGGCTCTTGTCTTCACTTGTACATCTGGAGCCAAGGCTCCAGCGGCGTGGCCCTGAGCCTCAGAAAGCCCAATAACAGAGCGGGAGAGAGAGAGGGAGAGTGCCAGAGCGCCCCAGCCAGCCCCCAGGAGGGATTCTGCATACTTACCATGCCCCCAACCCTTCGCAAAACTGCCAGCAACCGAGATGCTTCTGCGCTCTCCCACGAAAACAACAAGCCCCGTGGGCTGCAAATTCATTGGTTTTTATCTGGAGTGGCAGCCCACCCTGGTGTCTTTAAGGGCTCTGGCACTAATTTTTTCTTTTTTTTTTAAAGGAGAATTGATATTTCCTGGTGTGGGAACCGTATAAACAGCCAGGTTGGTAGGGGCTTGTGGGCAACGGGCCTCTTGTGCACTACGTAGTGATTCTTTCTTTCTTTTTGATCGTCTTGATTTTTTTTTTTCTTTTTGAGGCCAGAGTGGATTTAGTTGTTCTCAATATAAAATAACAAAATCACCCCTGTGCCTGCGGTGCCGAGGGGTGGACAGGGCTCTCACTGTACAGCATTAGCTGCAGAATATTTCTCTTAAGTGGGTTTTCTCCCTGCCTCCCTATTTAAGAGAAGATTGAAGCCGAGAGGCAGATGAACCCACCGCCACTCAAACAACTGGACATGCACTGGCCACACAGCAGCCAAAATAGGTCCATCCCGGGTGCACAAGCCGTGGTGACGTGACCACGGTGACGCATCTAGCCCCCGGCGAGGGGACATCACGCCCATTCGCCCCTCTGATCAGGACGTGGCCCTCAAGGGCCAGGACACAGACACTCAGGGGAGTTCAGAGGCTGTGAGGATAATGGACAGACAGGCACTCGGCCATGGGAACTCAGTCCGAACTGGACCACAGGGCTGGTGGAGGGGAAGGGTACCAGGGTTTCGCCAAGACCTCAGGGCTCTCTGGCTTCAAATACGGCAGAACAGCCAGAAGTCAGCCTTCACGCTGGCTGCAGAGCATCATGGGGAATGTGGGACTTGTGGACAGATGGGCTGATGCGTGCAGTAAGAGCAGGTGTGAGAGCTTGCTCCGCACACGCTGGACTGCTCCTCCCCTGCATGTGCCCCACTTCCCGTGCCAGCACAGGCTCTGCAAGGTGAGCCACACACATGGCTTTGCCCACGTGAGGGTCAGCCAGTACCCATCAGAGGCCATCCAGTCACCGCCTGATGGTGGCTGCCTTACCTGTGATGTCCCGGGCAGAAAGCCTGCTTCCACAGATCTACTGAAAAAGACCAAGAGTCTGGGCCTGGCGGTGCAGGCCCGCAATCCCAGCCCAGTGGGAGGCTGAGACAGGAGGATAGCACAGTTGAGCACAGGCTGGGCAAATTAGCAAGCCCCCATCTCAAAATTAAAAATAAAAACGGGCTGGGGCTGTAGCTTGGTGTTAATACCCTAGGATCCATTCCTAGCACCGAAAAGTAGAAAAAAAAAAAAAAAGACAAATAAGTAGCCCAGATGTTGATTTATTTTATCTATATTATTAAAGGACAGATAGACAGAAAATGTAGTGTTAAATTGAGGACCAACTTATGACAATAGAGCCCTGAATTAAGTATTGCTCTATCACTAACCCACACACTAATGAATACCTTAGTGGTAACTGGTACCTGAGGTACTCACTTCTGGTTTCAATGACTTTGTCACTGAATAACAGGGTCAGATTTGCCCAGAAAAAGTGATGCATTTTTTATTATAAATAATTTAGGACAAACAAGTAGATGTGAACCCACTAACGTTCCACACATTTTAAAATATCATCCATTGCAATGAAGAAGTCAAACTCTACATACACGTTTTCACGGCTCCACTCCCCTCTGCTCACAGGAGCTAAGTGGCACTTGAGAATTTTGCTCATTGGCGCAATGGGGAGGACAGCCTCACAGCTCAGTAGCAAGAACCCTGAGCCGCTTTCCCCCCTCTGCTCCGCGGTGACCTAGCATGAACGCGTCACAAAAACCTGAATGTCTTCCAGTGGAGACACACAACTGGAAGCACAAATGTTACTTACAAAAAAAAAAGTGTTTGTGTGTGGTCGTGGTCCCCTGGTGGCTGACGCTCGCTCGCATACTTAACGGCCATTTGTCCTTCTGTCCAGAGCATCGCTTCCTTGTGGCTGACCGTGTGTCCCTGGGGCTGCTTTAGGACATGCTGTAGTTCGAGTCAATGTTCTGGGTGTGGTGAATCCTCGTCCTCCCCCTCTGTAGCCTCCCTTAGCCCCCTGTCATGTGCCCCGGGCGGAGCCTGTATAATTGGATAATTTAAAAGTAATCCCATGTGCTGAATGCACTCTCCTTTCCTGAGGTACCGGAGTCTCATTTGGGACGTCTCTGCGTGGGCCTGTGTCTTCACCTGGCAGTCTCAAAGTGTCACACGTGACACTACAACTTGAACCCTGCTGCAGTACAGGGTAAGAGGCAGGGAGCCAGACTGTCTTCCCCATCCGGGTACCTGGGTCTCCTAGCACCCCCGACAGGGACCCTGTCTGCTCTCCAGTGCGTGTTTTTGGCTACCTGGTCCCAGTCAAATGGATTTCATCAAGAAACTCTCAGGCCCGGTGGTGCAGGTCTGCCATGCCAGCACTCTGGGAGGCTGACACAGGAGGATCCCAACTTGAGCCTAGAGGGACAACTTAACAACTTAATGAGATCCTCTCTCAGAATCAGAAATAAAAGCGGGCTAGGTATATAGCTCAGTGTGAAGGTGTCGGTCTTCACGTGTAGCGCCACACAAAATGACGACAAGAACATCAAAGACAGAAACAAGGCATGCCGGTAAGAACGAGGGACATTAGCACGGCCACCCTGGAAACCAGTGTGGATGTGGCCGAGGACTGAGGCTAGAGCTCCCATTTGCTCCAGCTATTCCACGACCGGGATGTGTGCCCAAAGGAAGCCCGGGCAGCGTAGGCTATAAATAGGCCCCTGCCTGCCCGATGCTGAGTGGGGCGCCAGTCACAGTGGCTAGGCTGTGGCCCAGCCGAGGGACAGAAAAAGAAAATAAGGTATGTGCATATAATGGAATATCATTCAGCCCTGAAGCAGCATGAAATCGTGTTATTTGCAGAACAGCAGACGGGGACAGCCAGCTTAAGCAAAAACAGGCAGATTTCGGAAGAGAAATACTCCAAGGTTTCACTCACATGTCAAATCTAAAAAACTTTGAAAATAAACTGGTTATTAGACAGAGGGAGGCAGGGAGGGAGCCTTGCTGACCGACCCGCACGGCGCCTCTCTGGCGCTCTCCCCAGGCGGCTGAGTGCACAGGCGCCGTCACGGCCAGCCAAGCCTGGGCGCGAGTCGCTGTAGTGCCCGGTTGGGTGGGGCTGCCACGCTAGGGCCACAGGCGGTGTGGGAAAGGTCTACCCCACCCCACATCTCCGAGCTGGGACCAGCACTCAGGGGATTCGTGGCCGTGAGCCTTTCCCTATGTTTCTTTAGACTTCCGTTTAAATATCAGCCGTATCTACTTCACACCTCGTGTCTTAGAATACACACAGGGCCACTAAGTAAAGCATCGCCTTTTTCTGGAGAGAGGAGTCGTGGCACAGCCACGCAGCCACGTTTGCTCTCTCATTTCCCCAGCTGTGCGTGAGAGTCGCCAGCGCCCAGGTCCCACAGCCCTCCCCGCACACATCTGAGGGGGAGTCAGTCCTGGCTTTCCCAGGATCAGGGTCTAAGCGCCGGAGCCCACGCGGTAGCTGCGCGCAGCATCTGCCGACATTAGTAATGTGATTGCAGCCATAATGAGGTCACCGGCTGAGGATCTGAGGACTAATCAGGCTGGACGTCACATTCGTCTTGCTTTACTTGGCAGCCCATCTTCTGCTCTGAATAGACGGTGCCAGGGTGAGCGTTGTTCCAGAGTCACAGGGAGCGAGTGCTGCCCTCTCGGCTCCCTCGGCCTTCCCAGAGAGGAGCAGGGGACGACGCTGGCTTGCTCCCCCCACCTGGCCCCGGGGCTGGTGGCTGCTCACTGGCGCGTGCCCCACAGACTCCTTGAGCGCATGTGCTCTGCCCCGCCTCGGCCTCCTGGCGGTGGCTCCACACAAGCTCAGTTTCCTTGATGAGAAAGAAGCCGGGCATGCCGCGGAGCTCGGCGTTAAGGTGGGGGGACCGAGCTGCGCCTGGTGACGCAGGCCTGGACCTGTGTACTCGGAGGCTGAGGCACGAGTACTGCAAGCTCGAGCCCGGCCTGGGCCACTTACTGACTTAATGAGACCCTGTCTCAAAAAAAAAAAAAAAAAAAAAAAAAGCAGGGGAGGTAGCCCATCACCAAGGCCCTGGGCTGGGTCCCCGGTGTATGCGTACGAGACACTTGGTATTTCCCACACGGCCACAAAAGCAGATGTGACATGCGAACTAAAGCTGAGGCGATTTCCTGTAGGGTTTTAGAGTCACTCATGCACTTTGAGACAGAGTTGAGGTCACAGTGGTGTGGCTGTTGAGACTAACCGTCCACCTGACTGGCTTGGGAGCCCCCCCAGTGATTCCGGGCGTGACTGCGTGGGCCACGACGGAGGCCTTGAGGCCACGTGGGGTCCCTGCTCCTTTATTTCTGGCACTGTCCCCTGCTCTGCTCCCCAGCCCCAGGCACTAAGCACCTCTGCGCCCCCTGCCCTTCCGCCATGATGGTGTGGCCTTGGGGCCTGCTCAAGGCCTGCGTCCTCGGCGACGGTGACCCAGACAAACCGACCTGTCCTCCTGAAGTGCTGGGCGCTGTCTTCCAGAACCTGCAAAGTGACTGATGTAGGGGTTAAACAGCCTGCTTGCAATACTCAACAACTTGTGACAGGTTAAGGACAGTTTCCCAGGGAAGGGGCAGGAAAAGGACAGTTTCCCAGGGAAGGGGCAGGAAACACCAGGCCCAGGGCTTCCCACAGAGCACCTCTCCATCCCCTACCAGCGGGGACTTGCTGCTTTCTCTTGGCTGAGCCTCCTGTTCCAGGCACTTTTCTGGGCTCCAGAGTGACCAGTCCGACGTGGGGGAGTGACTTCCACAGGGCCAGGACAGGACCAAGATGCAGCTCACTAAATTTGCTCCTTTTAAGACCGAGTTCTGTCTTCATTTGTGTTTGATGGATTAAGACACAAAAAAAACTTTGATAAAAGATGGAAATAATAATGACCTTCCTTTAAGTGGAAGTGAGCCTTTGAAACCTCAGAGAAATAGCTACCGACTGAGCTTCAAATATTTCACATTTGAGACAACTGACTCTGTGGTGTCAGACTTTACCGAAAAAGTAGCTGTGACTGACATGTAACCTAAATACGCCCAGGTTGGAATAAGTTCAAATCACCTGTGAAACGGGGGGACAACAGCAGGGCCCTGGCCACCGACGTGGGGGATGGACGTCCTTAAGGACAAGAACACACCCCGAACGATGAATGTGTGAACACAGGCATTCTCCGGCTCCGACGCCAAGCAAGGTTGGCTATTTAATCCAAGACTGGTGTGTCCAAATTAAAAAGAGAGCCCAGAGCTGTGCGCCCACCGGCCTCCACCTGAGGTGGTTCTGCACGGGGCCGGGAGCCGCGCAGGCCTGGAGGCCTTGGGTGGCGATAAAGCCCTCGGACTGCGAGGTGGACACGAGTGCTCTCTGCCACCTGCACAGATAATACCCACACCCGAGAGGATCGAATTCATCACGCTCTTTTATTTGGGTCAGTCAGCAGCGCAAGGTGCCGGTGGTGGAGGAGGGCTCCATTTCAGGGTCTCTAGCTCAGAATAATGGGAACCATCAGGGTGCATCCCCTGTCGCCGTAAGGGAACAAAGAGCGACACTAAAGTTGCCCCAGCTCCTAGCCGGGCACTGGGGCCTTCACGGCAGAGACCTGCAGGCGGCACGCATGCTCGCCTCTGCATGGAGAATGGAGCAGGCATCCGAGAGCAGAGGGGACTGAGGTCCCAGCTCTGCGGGTCTCCGCAGCTAGTTCCCTCCACCCCGCGCCTCGGCCGTCTCCTAAGACAAGCGTGTTCCTGTCACTATCCAGCCCTGCGGGGAGCGTCGAGTATTAAGCTAAGTCGTAAAAAATCCCACCGTAGGTTGCACCAGCAGTGAGTCTGCACCTTGTCCCCCCCTCTTCAGGGTCTGCCTGGCCTGCTTCTTCATAGCGCTACCTTGAATGTTCTCTCAAAGCAACTCGGTATTCTGTGCTGTCATTCAATGCCTGGAATTTTATTCCCAAGGAACCCCGAGGATTACGTGGAATGGTGAGGGAGACCCGTAAAGTGCCTGGCAGGTGGTTCAAGGCTGCGGTGAGCTAATGTCTCACCAGTCCTTCAAGGGGGTGAGAATAATTCCCCAGAATATTCAGAGTGTTTAAATTAGAAATCAGCAATAATTGGGGCCTGTAAGACATTATGTCTGGCCCTCTGATTGTACAATTTGATTACAAATTCTGACATTTACAATTATAAACAGGACTTGGCATTATTAAAAGTGAATTTTTCTTAAGCATCTACAATTTCCTCCTTTTTTGGTTTCTTGGCAATAAAATTTGGGTAATGAGAAAGCTCTTGTAAAAATGACTGGCTGGGACTATTGCATAGTAAAAATTTTTTTTTCAGACTCATTACATAAATGAATGGTATTTTACTTTCACCTTTATTGAATTTTTTTGGGAAGGGTGAAGAACAACCGTCTCTTTAGGCAAACAAGAAAAGTAAGAAGCAAATTTTCTGTTAGAAAAAGTCGGCCTAAAGCAGCAAAGACAAAAGGCCGGGACCTCGCTGTGTTCGGTGGAGCTGAAAGCTGAATCTTCAGTGACAGCCTCCCCAGGGTCTAGGGAAGGCTGTGGCCATCTTCTAACCGAAGACAAAGGAACCCAGAAGGAGAAGCCAGGGGATCCCCAGCGCCGGGCCACGGGGGCAGCTCGGCTCCCACCACGCTCGGTTCTCCTGAGCACACACGCATGTCCACGCATGTGCACACCCGCCCACGTCGGCTGGCTTCTGATCACAGAGCAGAGATGAGTATGTGCATTGTGGCTGACACGCCTGTGGGAGTCCTGTTCAGTGAGACCCGCGGTGGGGGTGCCCTTGCTGCCCTCCTGTCAAGGCGGTCTGTTCCAAAAACTTGCCCATCTTAGGCTTCGGGTCACCCCAGGCCTTCAGGACAGCTGCTCACTCCTCAGACCGGTCCCTTGGTTCCCAGCACCCGCCCGATCCCCCAAGTTCCTGCGGCCTTGGTCCCCAAGCTCCCCTGCTCAGGGACCAGCGCAGACATCAAGCAAGTGTTCCACCTTCCTGCCTGCCGGCATCCCCCAGGCCCCACACACCCCGGCTCTGATCCCCCCCCAGGTCCTGGCTCCTGCGGGGGCTTGAGCTGTCCCCAAAGACACCCTGTCCCCTCTCTACCACCCACACTGGACTCAGCCCACCAGTCCCGGAGGCTCTCTTGGGACACCATGGCCCCTCCCAGGACGGCCCTCACCAGTGGTCAGCGACACACGTCTCAGACACGCCTCGGTCCCCTCGCAGGTGGCAGCTGGCCTCCCAGATGTCCCCTCCAGGCCTGCCTTGCATGTTGCTGGGATTCTCCTGAGCTCCCTCCCTGTTCCTCCGCTTTCCTGCTCCTCTTCCGTCACCTGAGTCTCCCTACACGTGCCATCCTGAGCCCTCCCCGTGTGTCCCAGGCCGGAGGCCACACTGCCCGACCTGTGCACCTGCCCCGGCGTGTGCTTCCAAGCTTTACTGGCCTCAGCCCCTCGCCCTTCCTTCTGAGTCTCCCCTCCCTGGGGTCCCGTGTCTCAGACAAGGGTCCAGGTGCAGGTGCAGAAAGCCGTGGGCCCCACGTCACCGCCTCCAGCTGCCCACATGGCCTGCCCTGCTCCTGCCTGCCCCTTCTCAGCAGCGCTTGGCCCCGTCGCCAGGGCAGTGGCCCTGGACGTGTCCTGGCGCAAGCTCTCGGCGTTCTGCTCCGACCTGTGCACGTCTGGGGAGCTCTGCTTCTTACGTCTCTCTCTCCCTGTCTCTTCCTGGTGTGTGCTGGTGACTGAGGGCCTTGGTGATGACGTTACAGCCTCAGCCCATTTTTGATTTTGAGACAGGGTCTTGCTAAGTCACTAAGTTGTCCAGGCTGGGCTGGAACTTGAGAACTTCCTGCGTCAGCCTCCAGAGGTCTGGGATTGCAAGGTCCAGATTTTCTTTCTTTCTTTTTCTTTTCTTTTCTTTCTTTCTTTTTTTGTTTCTTTCTCTCTTTCTTTCTTTTTTTGGTAATTGAAATCATGTTAGGGAAGTGCTCCCCCCCTGAGCTACATTTGCTGTCTTTTAAAATTCTTCTATTTTAGGTAGTGTCCCCCTCGGTTGTCCCTGTGGAACTCTGACTTGCAGCCCCCTGCCCCAGCCGCACAGACGCCGGGGACTCCAGGCCCAAGTGACTGTGGCCCGCTGTGGCTGGGTTGCACCCACAGTTCTGCATGCTGCAGAATGTATCAGATTCCCCCTGTATTTTAGGACTGAGTGGCACCTCACTGTGTGTAGCACTTTGTCCAGCCACGTGTGGACACCCGGGGCACTTGTCCCTTGGCTGCCGGGGCGGCTGCTCCATGTCTGTGTCACTATCAAGAAGTCACCTTCTAAATTTTATTCTGCTTCAATCACTTTAAATATGAGAACCATCTTAGGCTGCTATGTTAGTCTCTGTCCCGTCCCTGGGACGCCACACCCGGGAGCCCAGCCCAAAGGAGGGAGCTCACTGTTCCCCAGGGCCGCTGGTTCCAAGGTGGGCCCACTTGGCAGGGGGTGGGGGTAAGTAATGCCCGTCAGCCTGGGGCAGCTGGGAGCCCAAGGGCAGGAACCGGGCAGAGGCGAGGGGATGAGGACCAGACCAAGGCCCCGGGGCCTCCTGCCCGTGACCCACTACACGTACCCCGGAGCGGGCTCTGGGGTGTGCTAGCTGCAACTCCATCCAATGATGCTGACCCACCAGGACTGCTGGCCGCATCTGGCACAAAGATGGCACATCCTAGCTGTCCCATTGCAGCCAGGAAGAAAAGCCAGACCACGCCGGCTGCCTGGCTCCAGCCTCCTTTCCCTCCGATGCTTGGCTGTTGGGAGAAGCGGTGGCAGGGTGGCACGGGCGTCCACTCTGAGCCGGGGCCTGTCGCCCTGGCCTGGGGTGGGGACAGTGAACTGTCACTCCAAGTGAGCCTCCCAAACCTCCGCTCCCGCCCGCCCTGTGTCCCGGTGCTTGGTATTGAATGAAATGCCTGCCAGGGCTCCGGCATTAGGATCAATATTCCGGCCATTACGCGGGCAAAAGAGACAGCAAATCACATTTAGGCGGATTGTCAGTCTCATTATTATGGGCAGATGGCAGCCCGTGCACGACAATGCGGGCCCACAAAGACTGACATTATTTCAAATTAAAATCTATAATGCTAATATGAGTCTCCAGGTCTTTGTGCGGACCCGGTACATTCATCTTCCGGGGACCGGCCGGCCCAGGCTGTTCTCACATGAGTGGAGCCTAAAAGAGGGTTTTTAACTGAGCTTGTTTAACCTTCATTCATACAGATTGATAAAAGCTAACACGCAATTTTCTCTACTAGTAGCTCCCTAATAGGAATTAATGGGACATTTTAAAGAGAAATTCCAAGTTCAGGGGACCCAGCAAGCAGCACTCCAGCAGAAGAGAGGCAATGTCACGGTCCCCTGCCTAACACAACTTCATTAGATCTCCGAATGTATTGAAAGCGCCGCGGCCTGTCTGCTTTTAGCCAGATGGGAATAGAAACGCTCTGGAGTAGAATTCTCAGAAGCAGAGCTTGGGATTAAAAATAGGCTTTCAGGGACGATCCGGGAATTTGTGCTTTCAAATTGGAAAAAGGTGAGAAACTGTTCTTATAAAAACGTTGGTTTCTCTTGAGTCAACACTGTATAAAAAGGAGCGGTCTATGCTTCTAAAGACTGTGTTTTTAACCAAGTGCACACGAGTTGTTTTCGTTTATTTGTTGTGTTGTGGCAGTCGAGGTCCAGCCCAGGACCTTCACTCCGAGCTGCAGCCCGAGCCCTTTCTCTCTTTCCCATAGAAGACCTTGCTCTGCAGTCCTGGTTGGTTCTGAATTCATTATGTAGCCCAGGCTGGCCTCATACTCACAGTAACCCTTCCATTTCAGCCTCCTGAGGGCTAGCATTAGAAGGATGTACCACCATGTCCTATGAGTTATATTTTTCCTACAAAGTAATATGTGAGTTCTATTCATAAGCATTCAAACAAGGAAAACTTAAACCCTGCCTTTTTAGGTTTATGGCTTAGACTTCTGGATGCTTTAAAGTTCTATGATCGTGTTAAGCAATGTATAGAAATACAGCAAACAGAATGTTAAAGTAGAGGAAGTTTCCCTTGTCTAATATGTAAGAAGATGCCACAATGGGTCCCAAGGGTGTCCATTCTATTTGATTTTATTTAAAAATTGGGATATTTCTCTGATAGATTTAAAGTTATATTTTAGACACACCAATATTCTTTTGGTATGACAAAGGATCTTCAAAAGCGAAAACAGAAATAATTGCAAAATATACTTTATTAATGGGGAAGTCTAAAGACTGGGAAGCAATGCACCTGGAACAAGCTTCGGCTTGGAGAGATTGAGGGGTTTTTGTTGTTGTTTTTGTTTTGTTTTGTTCTGCTTTTTCTTCTCCCCTGGGAACTGAGACCCAGCGTTTCAGTCCTCTGGGAAATCCGTGCAGTGATGCTTATAAGATCCGCTAGCTTGCATTTATTTCCATTAGGTTACTTACGCACCTATTTCATAAAGCCAAGAGAGGTAGTGTTTTGTGTACACAAAAATTCAAGTTTTGGCCAGCTGGTTATCACAGCACAGCTGCAAACCCTCCAAGAGGTACCACTGGCCTCAGGCTACAAGGCAACAGTTATACCCAAATCAGTCACACAAAATTTCAGAAAATTAAGAGCTTTTGGGATTAACACAACACATTTAATTTTATAGGAAAGAAAATGGAGTCTCCGCAATCCACTGGAATTGCTGGGGTGCACACACCGTAGTTGTTTGGACCACAGGGTACCAAGGGTCCTTCTTTGGGGAGGAGCCCCAGGTCTCAGGGAGCAAGGGACGTAGCAATGGGGTCGCAGAGATGGCTCCAAGTGGCCCCTGCATCCCCACCTCCTGTGCACACACACTCCATACCTGCACAGTGCTGGTGATATGGAGGGACCACTTCTGTTGGGGGCCATGCATCCCAAAAGGTGGGCTCGTGGGTGGCCAAGTTTCCAAAGATGGCAGTGCCAGGTGATGTGGAAGCCCCAGGGTTTGTGGGAGCACAGCCTGTTATGTTCACAAACAGAGGACATCAGCTAAGGATGCGCTTCTCAGACTGTTCCTGTTGTGAACCACATGTCACTGTGGGGCGGGAATGGCCAACATCTTGATGAACTCCTCAAAAGTGAGTCCTTTCTTCTTGCCCCCCCCCCCACATTTTCCTTTCATTTCTATCTTGAACCTCTTTCGTAAGGCGTTGCCGTTAGCTACTGTGTGAAGTAAGCGGGAGGTCTTGACCCGAGGCGGTGGCTATACTGTGACTTCCGACGTGACAAGATGCCACCTGACCTATTAGGTAAGCAACCTGAAAACGCGACGAGGGGATGTAACAGGCAACCAAATCTCAGCCAAGCACAAGTGGCTGAGCTTCAGCCCATCACAAGCCTCGACCCGAGACTGTGAGCGGATCGGCAGGCACCTGAGGGTGAGCGGGCAAGCCCCTTCTGAGTGTCCTTCCCACTTGGATCTGGGAATACTCTTCCCTGGACTGTGCCGAGTGGACATCTCTGGACCTTCCTTGGCTTGGGGGCCACCGGAGCCTGTGGAATTTACTCTATCTGCGTTCTTTGTCCTAACCCGCACCACTGTGGAAGGTGCTCTTGGGGTGTCCACTTCCATCTCCACATTCTGGTCTCTACCGGTCAGTGCTTAGCCCTGGCGGCGGGGCCTGGGAATAGAACTTTACGTGGGTGGACTCCTGCCCTTTACCAGTAGCTTTTGCGCGGTCACACCACCGCCCTGTCCGGTCTCCGTCTCACCCCACTGGCGGCACCTTCCCAAGGGAGGGGCCAGCGCTCGGCTGTCTGCCTGCCAGCCCTCGGCCTCTGTAGTCGGTGCGCCTAGGGACTCAGCCCATGCCTCCTTCTCTGCTCAGGTCTCCCCCAGTGGCATCATCCGGTCCCCTGACATCTGGCGCATCTCTACACCCACACGCTGAAGTTTCATTTCCAGCCGCATCTTTCCCGAGTCCATGGCCCTTTTAGGTGGACCGTGCCTTCTAATCTGAACAGCGATTCTTGAGTGGGACCCGGAGACACTGGCCTTGTCATCGTGCATGAGGAAATGGACACGGCAGGACTAAGAATGCTGAATCTAAGGGCAGCGTGAGGCAAGGTCAGATGCCACATTAGCAGCCCAGCGTGGCCGTGAACGCCCAAGAAGGGGCACCACGCGCTCCCTCCTCCGTGGTTGGTGCTCTAACCCCGTGGTCCCTTTGCTGCTCGACCCTGGCCCCGCTGAGTGTGTTTGCTCAGGGGCCGTGTGCCAGCCTTCATGCACATTTGGTGGGATTTGCCTCTGTGCTGGGCACACCGAGATGACTGGTGGCTATTGATGCTTGTCTGAGTTTCCCAGCAAGCCACAGGGCAAGCAGAAGTACCCCGCTGCCACCACCTCCCAGCGGCATCTGCCAGCTCGGTGCTCCCGGTCATTTCCTGACCTTGACCAGAGTGCCCACAGCACCCACTCTGAGGCGCACGTTTCCTGAGCGATGCCTCCAGTTGCTCTGCAGCCCCTTCTCACTGGTCCCCTGGCTGCCCTGGGAGGCCTCATCAAAGGCTCCCACTTAAGTCTCCTTCTGAGCCTGTTCCCTGTCCTCACAGCAAATGAGTCTCTGAGCACCCACATCCGGGGCTGCTGAGGAGGTGTCCACCCGCAAAGCCACACTCGCTGGGCTGGCACACCGCCGCCCGTCCTCTCTGGCTTAGAGAAAGCAAGCAAAAAAGGGGTTCCTTCACCGGATAGGCAAAGTCGGGCTAGAGTCCAGGTCCTGAGTGCTCGTGGGGACTTTCCAGCTCAGTGCCCTGGGCCACAGTCCTCGAGCTGTCCCCATGTTGGACCTGTTGCTCTGTTCTGTAAGGTACAGCCTTTGACTTAGGTAGCCCGATTATTACTCCATTTTTATTTTCATAGCCAGCGCAGACACAATCAATTTAATTTCAGCACTCTGACCATAAACCTCCAGGTTAATATTGCCCTTGTAAATTGAGTGTTTATGAGTCCTACAAGCACCACCTGGACATTCTACCTTAAGGTCCCAAAGTCATTTAGCTACAAATTACTGAACACTCTCCTGCACCTTTTCCCTTGGTCTGGACTTGATTACTTCTAATTATCATAAACACCGCACCCCCCCCCCCCCCCCAGATTCCACATGTCGTGTTACAATCACTCTGTCTGCCCACTTGTCTCACCAGCTTCAGATTCCAGCTTCAAAGGGAGGAGGGAGCTAAGTCGCTCACATGCCCCGACCCAGGGCCAAGATCTATCTCTTAGAGCTTCTCTCTCTCTCTCTCTCTCTCTCTCTTTCTGCTTTCTTTCTCTGTGGTACTGGGGATCAAGCCCAAGTCCTTTACACTCAGCTACATCACAGTCAATTTTGACTCTTCAAATTATGAAACAGGGTCTTTTTAAGTTGCCAAGGTGCTCGGGTTTGGCCTAAAAGTTGCTATCATCCTACCTCGGCCTCCCAGAGTTCTGAGATTACAGGCCTGAGCCACGGGTCACAACCTACAAACTGCTCTTTGTGCTTGGCAGGGAGACCGTGAGGGTCCCGTTCTGTCTCCTAGTAGGCATCAGTCACTTCTTTTGGGAAAACAAGTGTCAACTGCAGGCAACAGAAAGTCACAGTTGTCTCTGTGGGTCATCCCAGAGCGACATTCCGTGTTAACATACTCCACAATCACGGGTGTTGCTCCCTGTGTGATCTTGGAGTATCCCTGTGAGGAGGTCATGGAAGTTGTTTCTGAGGCTCTGTTATGATTCCACTTGGTCCTGCGGCTTGGTCCAGCTCCAGGCCCTGTGCTCCAGGCACCCGCTGGACCTGCTTCTGGCCAATCTCCCACCCACCACGTGGCATTTCCACACACAGCTCATCCTGCAGAGGGAGCGGCTCAGCATGCAGCCTCTGAGGCTGTCAGGGTGCAGGCTGTGGAGCGCAGCTACGCGGGCGGTGGGAGGCAGCCTCCCTGACCTTGGCTGTGACCTTCAGTGCCCCTGCCTCCCCTGCTCTCCAGCAGAGCAGGGAACCTGACAGGAGGAAGCCTCTGGCCTCGGGCTGCCTGCGTCCAGTCCTTGATGCCTTCTCCCACACTACACACACTTTCTTCTTCTACTTTTCTTCACAAATGCTGACGTATTTCCCAATTTAATTTGACAAACTCTTCTGCCCTGGGCTGCTTGTCTGTGAGTCAGGAATACAAGGCCAGGGGGCAGCTGCTCCTCCGACCCCGTCGCTCAGACACCTGTCGGGGCTGTCCAGTCCGCCGAGCTTGGGGGGCTCCCTGCCCAACGCGCTCGCCTCTCTACCGCCACAGACCCTCCGAAGACACTATCTGACCCGATGAGTGAAATTGCTCCTGAGGAGAAGTCCGACTGAGTTTTGTAAATATCCCGTCTCTCAGGAAAGACGCAAGATGTGAGCTCAGATTCAGAGTTAGACACTCCCCGCCTCGGCTCCTGATGAACAACCTGAGGCCTCCCACGCAGGTGCAAGTGGGGTTGGGCTTTCAATAACGAAGCCATGAACTCATGTACGATTTCAGTGCAATCGAATTTTTATCATTAGACTCATTAATATTAAAGAGAGTTCGGTTGTTTATAAACTTGGAATCGTTTGCCATGGCAGGGAGAATCTAGAGAAACACCCCACGATGGTAATTGCTAATAACTGTAGCTGAACTTTGATCAGATAATCCCTTGCTGTTTAAAAACAAACGAAAAGCAGCCAGGAAGACGCTGTCTGCTGCTCCCTGGGCCTTCCTTGAGGGCTGGGGCACTAGGCAGCAGCGCTGAGCGGGGCGGGGGGCTGAGGCTTTTCCCTGGATCCTGGCGTTGATGAAGACTGCCCAAGCACAACGGGCAGTGCCTGCTGGCCCCACCCCTGCGTCCACCAGAGATGCACAGGCACAGGTGGTGGGAGGCTGGGACAGGAGGGCTGCAAGCTTGAGACCAGCCCGGCACCTAAGCAATTTAGGGAGAGCCGGTATCAAATAAACAATAAAACAGGGGCTGCAGGTGTAGCTCAGAGCGAAGGCCCTGTGTTCAGTCCCAGCTGTAGGTGAGGGAAGGGGAGACTTCAGGCCGGCCTGGCTAGCAGAAGTTGGCCTGAGGCGTGTTGGTAGCAAGCTTGAAGTGAGGCATTCTGGGAGATCAGAGATGGAAGAGTAGCTGGTGTCCTGTGACTGGTTCTGAGCCGGAAGCAGGCAGGGCCTGAGATGGAGAAGCTGGCCACCACTCTGCAGCGATGTGGTCTGACTTCTGGACCAGCTGCCGCGGAGTCTGGGGCCAGATTGCCGCGCATCCTGGAACCGGCGCTTGCTTGCCTGCCTGGTGATTCTTGCAGCAGGTGTCTCCTGATAAGACCCTTTCTGCTTAGGGGAGCAGGCAGCTCTTGAAACTAGCAAGACGTTTGCCCACCCAAGTGAATTAACATTCGCCAAGCTCTTTCCAGCACCACAAGGAGAAAGGTCTTGAGATCTCGCCAGCCAGACAACGTCACATGCACATGTGGTATTCAGGGCTGGACGTGCATGTTGAGGGCACGGTAGAAGTGAAGAAAGAAAGGAGGTGATACAAACAGGAAACCATGTATTGTGGTGTGGATCCGGAATCTCCCCCAAAAGTCTCATGTGTGTGAAGGTTACGGATTGTCTACGGAACCATGTGCTGTTGGGAGATTGGGGCCTAGTCTGGAGGGGTGGATCACAGGTACGTAAATTGGATTACAGGAGTGTAGTGGGGGCTGACCACACCGTCCACACCTGGATCCAGCAGGGGCTGATCCCTGGGATGAGACCTGGAAGGACATAAAGCTGCTTCCTGCCTTCCTTGGAGGACGAGTCTCAACTCACCTTGACTCGGCTTCCCGTGTGTGATGCCGTGAGGAGCCACCTCCACCTCTGTCTCTGCCATGTTCTTCCACTGCTGCCTGGCACCCGTGACTGGACTGTGACCTTCTGAAACTGTGAGCAAAAATAAACCTTTTCTTTCCTAAATTTGTGGATGTCGGGTATTGAGTCACAGCAACAGAAAAGTAGCTAAGACAGCACTCATGCCATGCCAGTGGCACGGGGTTTGGATTTGGGTGCCAGCTTCGTGGCTTGAGGAAAGGGTCAATCTCATGTCTTGACAGGGAGGGGAGGAGCAACAAGCCTGGATGGAAGAAGCCGGGTCTGTTCGTTCTGACACTAGATACTCAGAAACGAACACGTTTCGGCTTTACGGCAGGACGCAGAAGAGGAGAACCTGCCCCTGAAGTGCTGGGTCATCTATTCTGTGGAGAAGTAAAGACACGGTAACCCCGAGTGGAAGCAGTGTCCAGCCGCCCACTGTGGGTCAGAGCCCGCAGGCCTGAGGAGGAGTCCCCACGCAGGAGCGGCAGAGGGTGGAATGAAGCCATGTGGGCCTGGGTTCTCACTCAGTTCTTGAAGTAAACAAGAGGAGAGGCTTCTTTTGGCTCAAGGCTTTACACGTTTCAGTCCATGGCTGGCTGGCTCCATAGTTCTGGATGTGGGTGACACAGAAGCACCGTGAGAACATGAATGCTGGACACAGTAAGTCTCTTCAACTCACAGTAACCAGGAAGCAGGGAGAGAAGGAAAGAGACAGAAGCAGGACTAGTCCAGATGTAGTCCCCAGAGTCACATCCTGTGACTCGTTCCTCTCACTGGAGGACCCGCAGCGGCCTCCCTCACTTCTCTCTGATGGAATCAGATCATGATTCCATCTTTGGATTAACCCACTCACGCTCTAATCACTTCCCAAGTGTGTTCCACCAAACCGAGCCTCGTATCTACTTAGCCTTTTGAGGGGAAGTGTGGTTTGGAGCTGGAACGTCCCCAGGAGCCTCACGTTTGGAAGGCGTCTCAATCATGGGAGTCAACCCATTGCTTTCTGCATTGCTGAGGGGTGGGGTCTGGGCAGGGGTGCAGATTTCCGGGGCATGACCCAGCAGGGTATTCGGCAGCTCTGCCCTTTGGTCTGCTGCTCCGTGTCTCACCACGCCACGAACAGCTTCCTCTGGCTGGGCCTCTCCCGAGACTTCCCACCGTTGCTGGCTGCCCGTGAGTGGACTGAGGCCTCCCGAAAGTGGGAGCTTCCCTCCCTTAGGTTGTAGTGATGGGTGTGACGACCTGACAATAAAAGAAAGTAAGTAGGATGGGACGCTTTGGATCCCAGCTATGGGGAGCCCCGGACCCCACCACCACAGGTGGCCAACATCTCAGACAGTGTGGGCATGGCTGTGGCTTAGAAATGAGAGAAAAGGGCAGAAAACAAAAGCCAGAGTGCATGCTTCTTACAGATATTGCATCCAAGGAAAGAGCAAGTAGGGGCACGGGCCAGCAGATGTGCAGGCACGTGTTGCCAGGTCCAGAGGTTGTCTCCCATCAGACGTGGACGCAAACTGGAAATCTCTGTGGGAATGAGCTTGAAGCCAATCACAGGGTCAAAAATGAGGTTTCCTGTACCAAGGCCACACGAGGGGACTCTTTTAAAAAAGAAAAAACCATGCTCCGCCACACACTGCATTTATTTGAATACTTAGCTCAAATTTGTGTCACAATTGACAGGTCAGGATTGCCTGGGCTGCGATTCCTGACACTGTCGCAGCCCTCGTATGCAGAAGTGGCCATGATGGAAACCCAAGATGTTTCTCTGGCAGCATCCACACGTGACCACCAAAGATTCTGTTTCCAAGCCCAGAGCTTCCCTGTGGAGCTGCCGCGTGGTGAGATCTCAGAGGAGAGGTGCTGTGATTTAGCGTCATTTGTTCGTTTCTAGTTTATTCCTTTCACCCACGGGCCCTGAACTTCTGCAAGCCACATGGGTTGTGGGTAGTTTGCAAGTGGTAAAAGAGATGCATACGATGAGAATGTTCTCAAAAAGTTTCACCCAGCCACACCTTCGATATCAGAAAACGTGCTAACCTGGGAGCTCAGTGCATTGCTTTTTTGGGGTGGGATCCATTGCTACTTGAATATTTTTGTACAATTCTCTCTTTTGAGATTTATCTGTTGAAAACAATACTTTAAAGCATTAGATTACACAAACTAAACATGAATTTTTAATGGTGAAAATAGTTTTGGAGCTCTCTTTTGACATTCAAATAATTCTTTTCAGGAACTTGATATGCTAAAGAAAGGGGGGCGGATTATTGTCAGGCGTGGGGACAGGGGTCTACTCTCCTGGCAGACAAAAGGCAGCCATCCCCTGGGGCCTAGCCTCCTACACTGGTACCCGCTGGGGGCGCTACGGGGACAGGAGGAGGAGAAACCGCCCCCAACACACATCCACTGGAGGCCAAGAAAAAGCCAAATTACTCCCTTTCTACAGATACACAGGCATAATTTAAAAATACATACTTTAAAAAAATCAGTTTATGTTTCTTTTTGCTACATAAAATAGCTGCACTCATCTTGGGGGAGCGGTATCTACACACATTGCATCTTAGTCATTTTGCTTCTTATTTATATTTTATGTTTCTCACGTAAGTGGAACCAGGTGACGTCCAACCTCTGGTGTCTGGTTGGTTTCACTCAGCATATTATCATTTCTGGACGTACCAGCTGTGCATTGCTGGCTAGCACACCCCACAGAAACTCACTGTGAAACAATAATTTTATTTGCTTAGGAGGCTGTCTGCTGCTGTCACCTGGAGCCACATGTCTGCTGTGTCACCTGAGCCCAGATGGCCCACGGGGGGCCTCCCTCCCCACCTGGGGCTTGTCTCGGTGCCGATAGACTCCGCCCTGCAGGACAGAACAGCCTGGGCATGTCTATGCGGTGGCTGGATTCTCAGAGCGACAAGACGTGGGATCTGACTCTGCGCGTTGAGTGTGTGGTAGCTTTGCATCCAAGCCCACAGCCCAGAGGGACGTGAAGGGACAGAAGACGAGGCCTTCCTACACAAGGAACTAACAATCCAGGTGATGCTCGTTTCCAAGGACAAAGCCTTCCAGCAGGTAGGTGAAGCGCCACCACCCAGAAGGCACGGTGGACGTTCCAAGGTCTCATCTGTGCATACCCGACACCCATCAGCTTGTGGCAAACCCAACAGATTTTTTAAAATTAAATGTTGATCTCTTCAAATATTTAACACAATATCTTCATAAATAAAAGATTATAGGCCTTCTTCCACAGAGGGAGCCATCAGCTTCCTCTCTAGCTGGGCTTCCACGCTCATATTACCCATCAGGCAAGGGTCTGCCTGAGTGCTTGAGAAGCCAGAAGAAAGTCAAATTCAAATTGACAGAAGCCAGACAGCTGCTGGGTGGGACAGGCACACGCCCCCGCTGGGCCGGTGAGGGCCGCACGCCGCCGCAGCTTCTACACCGGGACGTCCAGCCAGAAGGATGGAAGCTTGGGCGCCATCCGGAAACTTGTTGTATGTGCAGCCTGGTTCCATTTAGTGACCTTCGCTGGCTTCTCCTTGGCCCAGGCCCAGGACGAGCACGGGCTGAAGGAAGACGCTCGTGACTCCTCTTGGAACTCGAGGGGTCTCAGTATTCCAGGCATCAAGACAGTTCTGATGGGCCCGTGCTCCAAGCTGGCTACTTGGGGGCTCGTTTTGTTCAGGGTTTTTTGTTTGTTTGTTTGTTTTGTTTTTTTAACAGCGTCTATGCCCCTCACAGTTTTCCTGGTTTTTATGTTAATCTCAGGAAATCCTTTGGCCTGTGGATGAAGCTTTTGCTCAGAGCAGCAGGAGGCCCAGTGAATCAAGGCCGCTTACGCATTTATAGAATGAGGGGGAGTGGCGACCACCTAGCTCTTAGCACCGAGCAAGAGACACAGAGGGCCCAGCCTCAGGATGAAGAGGTGGACCCTGCCGCAGGGCGGGTGCCCATCGTGTCCGGGAATCTTCAGGGACTTCCCTCGAGGGCTTGTGGGAAGAAAGGTCACCCATCCCAGCACCCTGGGAGGCTGAGGCAAGAGGATCACAAGATTGAGCCCAATCTGGGCAACTGAGTGAGACCTTGTATTAATCAAAATTAAATAATCAAGAATGTAGCTCAGTTTGAAGGCCCTGAGGTCCCGGACTTAATTCCCCAGACTACAAAAAAAAGAAAGAAAAAAGAAAAAAAGGAGAAAGAACGATCACGTGACACCATGATGCTTCTGGTATTTTCTTCCCACTGTTAAGAATTGCTCCCAAATTCCTCTGTTATCAGTGCTGGGAGGAAAATTAAAGCAAGTCAGAATCTGCACTGAAGCCTGGCCCTGTGAAGAGCCATCCCTCGTCTTTGAGACAGGCAAATGGCCGTTAGTCGTGACCATCAACCGGAATGGTTTAAGAACTAAGCCTGGTTTAGTAGTGAAGCCTAGTTCTGGGTGCGTCTCTGGATGACTGACACGTAGGACAGCAAACTAAAAGGGAAGAGCCACCCCAAGACGCGGGTGGCGCCTATCAGTGGGCCTGTAGCCCAGATACCATGGAAAGGGAAGAGGGAAGGAGACAGACTCCTTCCGAGAAGCTCCCGCCCCCCACCGTGCGCAGGTCCATCCTTCGCTGCCATTGCCTTGGGGCGCGGCTCCAGGTCCCTCAGCTTCCTGCACAGACTCGCCCTGAGCTTCTCTGGCGAGCTTCGCCCTCAGGCTGGCGCTGCTCCTTGGCCCTTCCTGTTCTGTACCTTCCACCTTCTGGGACGGAGCAGCTGTTACACGGTCGGAGGCTCGGCGCGCCAGCGCACGGTGGCCGTGGTGGACCCTTGCTCCGATCCTGTAAGCCGACCTAACTAACCCCCTCACTTGGTTACACAGACACATAGTTATGCTGCTGTGGTATTGAGCCTGTTCTTCTAGAGAATGCAGTGCTCTCTCTATATATATTTAGTGGACTCATTAGCTTTCAAGTTCTACCTCGGAGTTTGTGCCACAAGCCCACAGACATACAGGCTTAGGGAACAGAGCTGCGCCCATGCCCCCAGCCCATCCCGCTCTCCCTGTGGCCTCTCTCCAGAACACGTCACAAGACCACTTTCCTTTTCACAGCCCGCTCCCTGGCACGGCCCACTCTCTCCTCCCCTGGAAAGTCCCCTACATGGCCTTGTCCTCCTTTCTCTTCCTCATGAACCGACAAAGTCAGATCATTCCATTTGCCTTCCTGAAAATACCCCACAGATATCCCATTCCTTTTTCTAATGGACTTTTACATTGTGATAACAGTTTAGATTCATAGAAAAGTTGTAAAGATAATAGAGGTTACACGGTCTCTGTACCCACTGTGTCTTATCCTGGGGTGATGGATTTGTCAAAATGAAAACTAACATTCATATCTTATTATTAAATAAACTCCATGTTTTACTCGGGTTTCCTCGGTTTTCACCCAGTTATGTTACGTACCCCATGTATTTGACCTTCAGATCTCCTTGGCCTGCTTTTGGCTGTGTCCTCTGAGGCTCCTTGTTCTCCGTGACCATGCTAGATCTGAGGTCAGGCCAGGAACTTCACAGTACATCCCATGCCTGGGTTTCTCCCTCGTGTTTCTCATGATGACTCAGGAGATCTGGGATCAGGGGAAGAAGGCACGGAGGCAAACGCCCTTCCAGTCCCATCACATGGCGGCACACACGGCTGCCATGACCTGCCGCTGCGGCTGCTGGTTGGGGGCGCTGAGCTGGGGAGGCGTTGGCTGCATTTCTGTGCTCACACTCTTCCTCTCTCTTTCCTAGCTTGCGCCTTCTGGACCGATATTAGTCAGCTATCTCACTGGTGGATGCCGTACCTGACCCCACTACTTGAAGGAGAAGAGGTTTAATTGGCTCGCGGTTTCTAAAGTTTCAGTCCGTGGTCAGCTGGTTCCAAGGCAGGAACACGGTAGGGGTGGGAGCAGAGCTGCCCGGCTCAGGGCAGCCAGAGCGGGAAAGCACGGCCAGGGGACGCGGAAGGCCAGACACAGGCCTCGAGGCCACGCATCGTGCCCCGCCCAGACGCACCAGAAGGGCGCTCTAACTCAGGTAGATCTCAAGCCAAGGAAGCTGAGCCTCCACCCTCACTGCTGTCAGAGCTCAGTCACCAGGTAAGACCCCCACCTAAAGAGGGGGGTTTGTCCTGTCTCCAAGGGCACAGTAGCTCTACAAATTGTTTGCAAATGTCTAGTATGGGAAAGAGCTGCTTCTTTCTCCTCCTAATGCTTAGCAGGAGAAAACTCGAAACTCTTGATTTTAGCCACCTGACCTCATGCATCTGGGGGGCACTCAACCCCTGATTTCAGAAGGAGATGCTAGGGCCTTGTCTCTGCTGCCCTAGGTCAGAAACTCCTCAGGGCAGGAGCCGGCGCTGCCAAGCCTTGCATGATATGGCACCACATACAGTTAATTTTTCAGGTCAGATTTCACTGCAGACTATTCATGTAGACAAATCTAAAGTCTACTGTGTGCTAAGGAAATTCTTCAGATTCCTATTAAATGTGAAATCTTAAAAATATGGCCTTTGGGTTCTACCTAAAATTATAGTCAAAGTACACAACTGTTATTTTTAAATCTAAAATGTTCCCCAAAATTTCATGTGTTTGTCAGGTGACGGGATCATGGGGTTCTGTGCTCCTCGGTGGGTTCACCTGCGGCTAAGTTCGTGTGCTATTAGGAGATAGGCCCTGGGTGCAGTAGGACCACTGGGAGTGTGACCAGGAAGGGTGTATTCTTGTCCCCGGGCCTTCCCTTCTCTCTCTGGCTCCCGACTGCAGTAGGGTGAGCAGTGGTCCCCTGCCACACTCTTTTTCCTGCAACGTCTCCCTTGAAGTCCGCCTACCATGGTCTGAGTTTTCTAAAAACTGGAACCCAAAATAAACCTCTCATCCTGGAAGTGTTAATCTCCAGTATCATTCCCCTCATGACAAGAAGGTGGCTGAGACAAGAACTTTACTGCCTACTGTGGCAGACAGGATGCCAGGTGGGTTTTGAGATGGTTATCTAGATTTGAAGGAGTCGCCGGACACGTGCTCTTTCTGCTCATACTTGGCCTCTTGTGAGCGACAGGGGTACACAGCCCAGGGGTCCCCAGGGAGGAGTAAACAGGGCTGTGGACAAAGGTTTCCTTGCATAACTGAAATGAGCTTGGAACGGAGTGAAAAGTTCAAAGCATGATGGATGGGCTGTCCCAGTTGAAGGTCACACTGTCACCCGCAAACCTAAGAGGACCATGGAGAATCAAGGGCTCAAAACGTATTAGCCAAAGTGGTGAAAAATAACAATGAATCCCAAGCTCAGCTTCCACGGAGGTGCGGCGAGCTGCAGACCGAAGGGGGCAGCGCGTCATCATCATAAGTGATCACATGGGAAGCTGTGGGTGGCATGGGCGCATCCCTCCTGTGAGTGAGAGGGACACCAGGAAGAAAGCCCCAGGACTCCGTGTCCCCGAAGGGAGGCATCGTGTCTGCCGCATCAGGGTGCCAGGAGTCACGGAAGCATTATGTCACCACTGCTGCCAGTGGGGGCTGTTGTCACTTCTTGATGGAAACTAAAAATGGTGAAGAGTCAGCCAAGTGGGAAGCATGAGCCCCAAATCATACATGAGCGTGATAACATCTGGCCAGT
This sequence comes from Ctenodactylus gundi, assembly GCA_004027205.1. Taxonomy (NCBI): domain Eukaryota; kingdom Metazoa; phylum Chordata; class Mammalia; order Rodentia; family Ctenodactylidae; genus Ctenodactylus; species Ctenodactylus gundi. The sequence goes on along the minus strand of PVKB01003215.1, from coordinate 113,062 downwards.
GTCGAGGGCCTGGAGTCAAGACGAGCCATCAGGCACGAAGCGGGATTTGGAGGTGGCGTAATGATTCCTCTGGCGGCACGCGAAGCCATCCAGGTGGTGTGCTGATCTCCGGCAGCGCCTATCTAATGGGGGCGAGGTGCTGACTTAGGGAGATCTCTCAGGGAGGCTGAAAAATGCCCACAAGTGCCTTGGGAAACCTAGACCCGAGGACCAGCATGAGGAGAATCTGGAAGCTGGACAGTAAGGAGGACAGTGGGGGATACAAGGAGAAGCAGGGGAGGGGGAGGGGCTCCGGGACGGGTGGAGACCAGGCTTACGTACCACCCCTGAGGGGCAGGGTGGCTAGGAGCTCAGGGTAACACTGAGGAAGGGCACAAGGGAAAGTACTACTCCAGACCTCGTTGCTGCTGACCCGGGGCACAAGTCTTTGCACAGGGCCGTGGCCACAGCTAGCCAGGAGTGGTGAGGCTGGACAAGGCCACTTCAGGTACCTGCAGAGTCCCCAGGAGCTCTGGAGCCACCACCCTAATTGTCATTCCACTGTCTGTGATCATTGTTAGCACTGTGGTGTCAGGAATGTGTTATGTATAAAATGGAATCATAACCTTTAAAATTCTCTCTGTACCTGGGAATAGTTTTTCTGTGGTCCAAAGGTCAATCTGGTGACAGAAGGAGTGATGAATTTATAAATGTGTGACCATTCATCCTGGCTTGTGAATGCCACTGGTTAGGAAGCACCTAGCAGATCAACAACATTTGTTCCTAACTACGTCAGGGACCATGGAGGGGTGGCCATGCATCCTGTATCTTGTTCCTGCCTCCTCCCCTCCAGTGCTGGCCCTGCTCTGCTCCCTGGCTGCCAAGCGATGTTCACCTTGATCCCACCACAGCCTTCTGCCACGATGAATGCTGCTCCCGACTCGGGAGTCGGCTGACCATGGACTGAATCCTCGGAAACCGTGAGCCAGGTTCGGTTCCTCTCCTCCTTCAGCTATGGGCCTCGGGTATTATATCCCAGAAGTGGAGAAACTAAAACTATATGGAGTATTACAAACAGAATATGATATATGTGCTATTACATATGGTGGTGCTATATGTAATTTTATGGGAAATGACCCTACCAAAGTTTCTTAGAATTCTGGTTAAAAAGTCTTTAATTACAGCTCTTAATGTTCATAAAACATTTTATTTTCCACACATTTAAAGAATAAATAACTATAATTTGTACAACTTTATATATGTATATTTTTCTGTTGTATTATGATTGTGGGAAATTTATTATGAAATGTTTAGCCATATTAAATATGACACCAATCAAAATCATAATGTAAATGACCATACAATATTTCAAACAAATTCAAGTCATGAAAGCTAAGTGTGGTGACACCTGCCTGTAATTCTGGCCCCTAGAATGTCTGTGGCAGGAGGACGGTAAGTTCAAGGCCAAGCTGGACAACTTAGTGAAGACCCAGCCTCACAGTAGCATGAGAAGCCTGGGACATGGGCTGGTGACAGCGCTTGACCTGCACGAGGGGGCCCGGAATTTAATCCCGAGTGCTGAAAAAAGAACTGTAAGAACAGCGGGCAGTAAAGAGGACAAATGACAGGAAAGACACACTTTGAGGAAAACTGCGGACTGCTGTGTCACAGGTCATCACACACCCAAGCGGAGCTGCGGATGTGAACATTGACTCCCAACATGGCTGATCCGGGGCTTGGCTTAGCCAAATTGCCACTTAAAATAAAAAGGAAGTATCAGGAACAGAGGTGCAGCTCTGTAATCCTCGCACTTTGGGAGGCTGAAACAGGAGGATGGCAAGTCACAGCTCAGCTTAGGGAACTTGGCCATTTAGCAAATAAAACGTAAGGCAGAGATGAAGAAATGACCCAGTGCAAAGGCCCTGTGTTCAATCCCACTAGCACTAAAACCCCAAAGCCCTAGGGACGTCTGTGCTCTCAACACGTGTGGAGTCTCCGTGGCCCTCATCCTGGCATCTAGCCCAGTCACGGCAGCAGCTCGCTGCCCGTGTCCGGGTTGTCTCACGGGGCAGACGAGGCCTGCCGGAGATGGACTCTGTGAGCTGTAGGGTGACCCCGCCCCTACCACAGAGCCAGGGGCGTGTGCTTGGTTGCCCCCCATGTGGTCTCAACATGGGGCTGTGGGGCCGAGGGAGGGGATTTCACATACCAAGAGGGATACTTTCAGAGAGGAGTAATGTACCTCTGTGTTTCTCGAACATGTCCACAGCAGCTGGGCCCCCTCCCTGCAGAAAGTTCAAAGAAGTGGGGCCTATTTCAGTTGCATCGCGGGGTCTGAGGGAAACAGGAAATAGCAACTGCCATGACTTACAGGGTTCACACGAGCCTGAAAAGTCACTAATTGACAGAGACAAGAAGTTCCTATGTATGAGTGGGTCACTCCCCGACAATGTCCGCTCCCCTTTACCTGGACGTTGGGGACATGGAGGCGTTGATGGCCAAGGCCAAAGTCACCAGAGTTACGGAAGAAATCTCTGTGGTAGGGGCAAGATCAGGACGTTTTCTAGGAGGATTTTAACCCACACTGGTCAGACGCAGAGGGGTGGGACATCCCCGGAATAACAGGTCCTGGGGGTGGAGCCCATGTGGCTAGTCTCCCATGATCCCTTCCCAAGGTAGGAACTCATCCTTGGCTGCTGTGCGTGTGTCTCCAGTCCAGTCCACGGGAGGACTGTGACATTATTTTGCATATCTCTCTTAGTCATGGGAATATCCAATCCCCACAACTCAAAGAAGGAGAGGTTTGTCTGGCTCAGTTTCAGGGGTTTCTGCCCACAGTTAGCTCGTCGGAAGGGCACAGTGGAGGCCAGCTGCTCGCCCCACGGTGGCTGGGAAGCAGAGAGAGCAGAGAGGTTGGGGACCAGGAATGCATCCTTCCAGGTCACGACCTGGTGGCCCACCCCTCGTAGCACCATCAGCGGTGAACCCACCCCTGGATGACGCCATTGACGGGCACAGCACCCCGTGGTCCAGTCGCCTCCCATGCACGGGGGAGTGGGGGGACTCTGTAGACTTTAAGCCATAACACTGTGGCGTGGTAGCTTTCTGTCACTGTGGTTATTAACTTAGGTAGGAATCTGGTCCGCACTCTCGAAAATCTCCCCCTTTCTCTTTTTGAGTTACATTCTTTCAAACAAGGCCGGGTAAAGCTGTGGTAGCACTTATCGCATTAAACCTCTTGGCTCCTCGTGGCTCTGCCTTGCGAGACCTACAGCTCTGCAGAATGACAAGTGTGTGCTCACCTGAGCCCGTCCCTGGGTGGCTGGAGACACAGGGCAGCCAGTCAAGGGCCCTCTCGGTGCCTCAAAAAGGCCATGGCAGACAGAAGCTGCCCCGCGTGGAAGAGGCCCTCTGCTTCCAATTAAGCAACCCTGCACCGAGCAGTGGGTTGGGCCTGTTGTTCCCCTTTGCAGTTCAGTAACTGCAGGCACCGGGACAGGGCCTTGGGAAGGGCGGTGGTAATTGCTGGCCTGGCCTCCCCTGTCTCTGCAGAAGGGTGGCACCCCTGGACGGGTCCTTTCGGGGGACCCTGGGTGGATCCGAGCTTCTGACAGGTGCCTCCTCTTTGCCCTGGCTGCCACTGGGACCCATTAAGCCGCTGGAGCTCGCGCTGAGGTGGAGACAGCAGCTTGCACTGGGCTCCGGCATTTGTCAGGCACGGAGGCCAGGCAGGTCAGTCTCAGTGTCAGGCTCTGAGCTCACCTGGCACACAGCTCCCTTGGCACGGCCAGCAGCGTCCAGGCCACCCACCCCCACCGTCAATTCAGGCCTTCACCCACTGACCTCACGCCGGTAACCAGCATGCCCGGCCTGTCCAAATCCAGCATCACCGTGGGAAGGTGCGCAGGACGCCTCAGGAGGCAGCGCCGCCCAGTGAGGAGCTCCCTGCCCAGTGCCGCCCGACGAGGCCCACACAGGCCCAAAGTGGCCGAGGCGGGTCTTCAGTGTTCCTAGAAAGAGGATGAGGAAGGAGAGGATGGGCGAAGGGAAGGAGGAGGTCAAATATGAAACCAAAACAGACCCACCTCCCTTCCCTCCTTTGCTCCGGTCTGGTGAGCTGGGGCATTTTCCTGAGTTCAGCCCAGAGTATTAAAGAACAGCGGAAAAAGCCGCAGCCACGATCCACCGGGAGGGACGGTCCTGTGTGCACAGCCTTAAAGGAGGAAACTGCTGTGTGATATCTACGTGCAATTTAAGAAGAGAAAGGGAGCAGGAGAGCACACCCCGCCCTCAGCGCTGCTGGGGACGGCGCCCCCGGGTGCCCGGTCCTGCCTCGCTGCCCCACCCCACCTCACCCGTCGTCCTTACAGAGCTTCCCCGGTGGCCCTGGAGCCTGGACTCGAGGTCTACACATCAGCCTTTGTTTAATTTTTTTGTTTTGCTGTGAGTCAGTAATCTGTCACAAATATGTGATCCACCTGCCTCAGGACTGCAGGGTGTCCACGTCGGGCCGTGGCCAGGTCCGCTGCCGCACTGCCCCCGCCAGCTATGTGAGCCTGCAAATGCACCCCCACTCATGTGCACACCCACCACACATGTACACACCATCACACACATGCACACAGGTGAGCACAAATGTGCACCCAGGCACATGCACACGTGTGCGCACATGTCTGCACATGTGTGACACATACGGCTTCACACAAGCACATGAATGTATGCACATATACCCATGTACATACCCTCACACAATGCACACACGTGAGCACAAATGTACACTCATGTACACATATGTGTGCACATGTCTGCACACACATACACACATGCATGCACACTGGAGCACACAGGCACACGTGTGTGCGCACATATGTGCATGCACACACATGCACACCATGCTTCCAGCTTTAAATCTGCTCTGGGATGTGGAACTGACGGTCCCCGGATGCTAGAACTCAGAGGGCAGAGGGCTGGCCGCCACCTGGAGAAGGCCTGAGCCAAGGGGCAGCAATGATGGCACTGCCACCATAACCGCGCGCGGTCTAGGGAAGAGTGGCACCACGTGGTCCTCCAGCACTGGCCAGTACCCCGTCCTGGGCTTGGGAGGTCCTGGCTGTGCTGGGCTGTCCCGGTCAGGTGGGTATCTCCCCAGGACGCGTGTCCGCTGAGCTCCTCGGACACGGCGAGGAGGGGAGGAAGGCTGGAGCTCACGCACAGGGACCTCTCCAAAACGCGTGGCTGTGGGGTGGCAAACCTTTGTAGTCTCTCCTGCATCTGCTCACTGAATTCCATGCCGGGAGCCACAGGAACCGGCCGGAAGACATGAAGGGAAAGGCCCGGGACAGGCATGTGGGCCCAGGGACTCACCAGAGGGCGGGCACCCCAGGGCAGGTAGGAGGGCCGGCCCGGGCAGCAGCTCTGGCAGAATGTGCCTGTGCTTGCCCTGAGGGACAGAGTGTGGGAACAGGAGAGGGACAGGGACAGGCGACTGAGGAGAGGGCAACACTGGCTCCCTCCCTCGCTGGGGCCACAGGGAGCGATCCGCCTCAGTCTTCTTCCCACAGGGGCTGGACCTGGGCAGGGCATCAACCGGGGGAAGCGGGGAATGACCAGGATGGGGAAATAGAGCGTGAGCCCTAGGGACCAGGCAGCTGCCACAGGTCCCAGAGGCGGGGTGCTCAGAGCCTGGGCCTGGGGTACATCCCACATGAGCATGTGTGAGCTGTTCTGCACCATTTAGGTCCTGGTGCTCAGGCTGGACGGCTGGAGTGGGCAGGCTCAGGCCCCACTGCCCCTCCTTGGCTCCAGCCCCTCACTTCTATTGCTGGCTTATTTGAGATAATACCGAGTTCACAGTGGTCATTCCCTATTATGATTTATTCTCAGTTAACAGAACCTAAAAACAAAAAGATCCCAATAATCCCAGGATCGGACTGAGCGCCCAGTCTGCACACAGGTAGACACGTTGGCTGTGTGAAGAGCCCTTGCAGATGTGGGCAGAGAAGCTCATGCCATTTTTTGGGGGCCCCTCAGCCTCCCCACCTCCCCTCCCCAGCCTGTACTCAGGGGCACACCGGCCACCTACGCTGCCGCCTCACAGGGGCACTGAGTTCACCCGTGCTCCTGCCCAGCCCGTCGCTGAGGGCTCGGCTGGCTCCTGCACCCCTGTTCTGGGCGCTGCTCTTCCCTCCCCCTCTTCTCCCAGATCAAGGTCTCTCTGAGGGCATAGGTTGGCACTCCACCACTGCCAAGGTGGGCTTTTGCCAGGCATGGTGGCCCAGGCCTGTAATCCCAGCGCTCTGGGAGGCTGAGGCAGAAAGATCATAAATACAAGTCCAGCCCACAAAACTGAGCGAATTAGAGAGGCCCAGTTTCAAAATTCAAAGACAAATAAGTGGATTAATTTATAAAGGGGCTGGAGATGTAGGTCATTGTAAAGGCCCTGAGTTCCATCTCAGTTAGAAAGAAAGAAAGAGAGAGAGAGAGAAAGAAAGAAAGAGAGAAAGGAAGAAAGAGAGATAGACAGACAGACAGACAGAGAACTGTGGTCTTCATGAGCCAAGGACCCCTCTGGGACCTGTCGTGCCCCCTCGTGCCTTGGGATGGACGGGCCTGTGAGCCACGTGTCCAGGCAGTACTACACAGTCCTTGTTGCTGGTGGCCCCAGAGGAGCGCCCGCTGACTGCTGACCGCACTCTCCCGTCCACCTTGGCTTTTCCTCTGCGTTGCCGAAGTCCTGTCATCCCGGCCGTGACATCAGATGCTAATTTGAAACGACAATCTTTCCTTTCCACAAGTTAAAAAATATTCTCATGGCTAGTGCCCAGTGGACAGGGGTGAGGACCATTAACAAGATTTATTGGCTCAGAGGAGCCCTTTTTCCTGGGCACAGAAGAGCGTGCACATTAGTATGTAGACTAAACATTCTGTTCCTGAAAGCTTTCTGTATGTTTTTTCTATTGGTTCCTGTGCCAGAGTGCCTCCTGTCTCATTAGAGGGGACCTCTGTCCCTTGGAGGGTGGGGCTGCATGCGCTGACGGCTTTTTGCAATACTGTGCTCTAATTTTCTAATTGCCTCCTTAGCAGAAGGCTTATTCATCCCCGTGGGAGGCCATGACCCATTACAATCTCCGAGCCTGATCCTCACTTCCTTCCTGGACCATCCGCTTCTACGGGTGCTACCCAGACCTTGGTCCAGGGCTCACTACGGAGGCCAGACACTTCCAAGGGACACAGCTGGGTCCAAGACCCCAGCGGCCACCCGTGGCCATGGGGTTGCTGTGGGGGTAGACTTGCCAAGAATAGAGTTTAACCTGACACAGATTTTCTCCGCATACATGGAGCAACCTCAGCAGAGCTTTGCGTGTTCCATACCGTCTTGTGTTTTGCTAACACTAAGTTTCTAGAGCCGCACCTGCCGTTTACAAGAGAAAATCTATCCTGGTGGTGAGAGAGACAAAATTGTTAAGAAACTGAGCATGCCGTGGGCACGGAGGAGGCGTCCTAATTGGTAGAGGGCTGCACGCAGAGCAGCCCTCAGAGACACGGCACTGGTGCTGCAATGCGGGGACAGGTGGGCAGGGTTACGAACTACTGCCGGAAATTTTCCTTAAGCATCCTCTGAACGGTAGTTCCAAAGCCAGGTCAGAAATACCCTCGTTACATTGGAGAATTACCAGAACATACCAAGCCCTATTTATTGAGATTTTAAGTGATTTTAAAGGAAAGTTGTCTATGTAGACCTGCCTTTTTTGCATTTCTATGATTGTTGTATTTGGGTATTTTTCTTGCTGTTGGATCTAGAAGTTGTAGTGGAGAAAAGGCAGCTTTTTCCCATTCTTTGTCCTGGCGAGATATAAACTGAATTTTCACCCTGCCTGGGATTGCTTTTGCTTGTCCCCAGGTGGCCAGCCCTGAGGGTGCTGCGTCGTCTGTCAGAAGTGTCATCCTGATCTGATATCCCTGAAAACATTTCCTCCAAAGCTTTGAACTCTGGAAAGCTAGCTGAAGTTCTTCTCCAAGTGAAGCCCCTTGGAATCAACGTGAAAGCACACTGCTAGACGTATGAGTTGGGGCTTAAGGATATGCGTGTGCATGCTCCGGTGCAGCTGTGTGTGCCATAGGGGCACACACCAGTAACCATGTGAATACACACCTGCAATTTAGCATACTCAGTATAAAAAAAAAAAGTATGGTCAACATTTGAATTTAAAAAAAATTACTGTAAAAGCCACATTGCCTTGAATCCCCCCAAAGCCTTCCCCTCATTTCAAACTCACTTACCCATCGTCCTTGGCACTCTTTGAAGCAGCTCTGGAAGTCCTCTTTCCTGAATGTCTTTAGTTGGCTGTTACGCATGCCTTGGTGTCCTAAGTCAATCTGAGATCATGACCTTCAGTGGCCATGTAGAGTGGCAGGGGCCAGCAGCCGCCTCGCCCGGGCACCGCGTGCATTCATTCCCGAGGGCACACATGTCGCCAGAAGGATCTTTTCTGCATTCTCACATTTCAATGTAGTCACCTTGGGATAAGAGTTTTAAAGAAGGAAAAGTCAAGTCTGAGCAGCTCTAGCTAGCTGATAGAAAGTCGTACAGTTGATACAACAAAGGGCAAACTTCCTGTGAAATGTTTTATTTATCAGATGTTCGGCTGTAGAAATTAGATACTTGGAATGAAACACAGGTGGACTCAGACTGGGCTCCGTGCAGGTAGACTGGACCCAGCCAGAACTAGACCTCTTGCAATAGGACAGAGATTCCTATGCAGTAACACACACACGCACACACACACACACACACACACACACAGAGGCAGAGATTACTGTCTAGCCAAGGCTGTGTTGCTGTTCCTAATTTGTTTGAATTTGCTTATTTTCATGGTACTGGGGATCAAGTCCAGTGTCTTCACTCTGAGCTCCAGCTCATTTTCATTTTTGATTTTGAAACAGTATCTTGCCAATTCTCTAAGTCACCTAGGTTCGGCTTGAACTTGCAATCCCCCCATCGGCCTCTCAGAGCGCAGGGACTACAGGCCTGGGCCGCCAGGCAGGTATGTACAGTTTGTCCCTCCGATTTGTGAGACGGTGATCAAGGAGCCCATCTTTTGAGGTCTGTGTGCAAGCGGAGACAGAGCGTGTGGAACCCGTGGGCGGGTCTCTGTGCCGTGGTGACGGGCGTGCGTGGGGGCTGGCTTTGACTTGAGGCCCAAGGAAAAGTGGTGTAGACCCCCCTCCAGAGGAGAGGAGAGGCTTGGAGGATTTCGGGGTCTACACCAGCAAATATGAGCAGGCCGCAATTCAGTCTGCCTCTATCTGCCACCTCTGTCTCAAGTCCGCACCTCTGCTGTGGTGTCCTCTGAACAGTCATTCACCTAGGGTGGCAGAAGGGCCTTCTCATGTGGATCTTAAGGTGGAGATAGCAGGTTTCTGAGGTATAGCTTGCAGTGGTATTGACATCTCAGGAGCTCAGCTTCATGAGGAACCCACCCTCCCTCACTCCCTCCCTTCTCTCTCTTTCTCTCTATCTCTCTTCTTTCTTTCTTTCCTTCCTTCCTTCCTTCCTTCCTTCCTTCCTTCCTTCCTTTCCCTTTCCAAGAATTGAACCAAGGACCACAATGAGCTTCGTCCCCCGTTCGTTATTTTATTTTCAATTTTTGAGACGAGGTCTCCCTAAGTCACTATATGGCCTCATCTGGCCTCAAATTTGAGATCCTCCTGCCTCAGCCTCTAGAGAGCTGGACTTTCAGGCCTGTGTGAGGCCCGCCTCTCCTTCTTCCACTTGGGAGAACCTGCTTGAACAAAGTGAGCCGTGACTGTGCACACTCGTGTAGAAAGCTCAGCGCCGACAGCTCGGCCCCTACAGGGTTGGAGTGGAAATTCCCACGACAAGGAGATTTCAATAAAAGAGGTAGTGAGGCCTCAGAGGGGTTCAGCCGGAGGGCTGCTAATTAACACGAGGCAGAAGGTTCCAAAGATTGAATGTCATGCCCAGTTGCAGTGTTTGTGACTGTTAGTAATTACCATTACTAAGCATTCACTGTGACAGGACAGTCATTTTTGGACAGAGGAAAGGCTGGGGTCAGGGAGGTCCCACGGAGAACCAGGACCCAGCTGGGCTTTGAGAAGGGGCTTCAGGCCCCGTGTTCCCTGTGCTCATTCCACCATAAGGGTTTTCCTTTCTGAGAGACAGGGGTGGGTCCTTTCACCCTGCTCTCCAGTTGGCCTGGCTCACTGGTGCCAGCGGGAAAGGAGTTGAGAACCCCTTCTCAAAGCCCAGCTGGGTGCCAGCTCTACCTGGGACCTCCCTGATGCCAGCCTCTCCTCTGTCCAGTTCTATACGCCCCTTGACTGTCCAATGGAGGCCAGGTTGATGAAGGCTCTAATAGAACATGGTGCACTGTACCTCGTAATGCTCTAAAGTGTCTACATCTTGGGTGATTGGACATTGTGATCATGAAGCAGCAAATGAGCACTTGTCCCGTTTTTATAACTCAAAGGCTTATCATAGAAGAGCCCAAAAATACAATTTTCCTGCTAAAAACACCCTGAGAGTCTAAAAGAGTGGTGTCACCTCAAGGCAGCAGGGTGAAATCTCTAAACAGGAGCCCCTAATCGCTGTGACTTCCCAGGGGTCACACAAGACAACAAAATGAACTAGGAGATTTCAGTTAGAAATGCACTGCATGGAACCCCGCACATCCCATGTCACATCCTACACACAGCCCTATCTACACGGACCCTCGCCCGTGAGTGATTTTACCGCGTACTTGAAACTTTCTGTGCATCTCACACTCACAGCTCACCATGATGGACTGACCACATTGCAAGTGACTGGTAGCCCAAAGTCCCCAGCAATCACCACGCAACGAAGAGATTTATTAGGATCACGGTTTCAGAGGATTCTGTCTATTGCACAAAAACAGTGTGGCAGGCAGGCCTGGCAAAGAGCAGCTAGGAAGGAGGGTAGCCAAGAAGGGGACGGCAAAGGAAGAGCCAGAGACGACAATGCACCCTCACCCTCGCCTCGACCTCAGCGACCCACCTCCAACCAGCCCCCTCTTAGCGACACATTCGGCCATGAACCTAGGGACGACCCCACTGGCGAGCTCAGTGCCCACCGTCCAGTCACCACCGGGTGCCCCCTCAGACCGCACGAGGCCTGTGGAGGACAACTTAGATCCAAACCTCAGCAACGTGTCCACCAGCCACACCGTGGTGACTCTCACCTTGGCCAGAACAGCAGCTAAAACCTCTGCAAGCTTCTGCTTTGAAACCCAGGCCACGTGATCCCTGGTCTCTTTCACAGCTCTGGACTCTGTGCTGCAAAGTGGCCACAGGCCATGTGTAAGTAAGGGGGCAGAAGCAACAGCAGAGGGTTCCTTAGGAAAGCGGGTGGCAGGATAGAGTCACGGGAAGGTTGTAGTTGGCCTCTGGTGTAGACCAACACAGTTTTAGCCTATAGCTTTGGACTTACAGCAATCAAAATAAGAAATGTTATGGTTGGAATCTAAGATGTCCCCCAGCGTCTCCAGTGTGTGGAAGGGACTGTAACTCGGGGCGCTGTGCTCACGCGTGGATTCATTTGTGGGTGGGCTCACGGCTGACAGTACTGTTAGGAGGTGGGGCCTGGCTGGCGATGGGTCACTGGGATCCCCACGGAAGGGCGTGGTCTTGTTGCTGGCTCCTCCCCCTCCTGGCCCTCCTGCCATTGGGAGACTATAAACCAAAATAAACCTCTTCTCCTTTGAGGTGTTGGTACCGGGGATCGTGTCCCATGATCAGAAAGTGACTAAGGCAGAGGAAAACACATTTCACGTGTGTTTTCTCCTCTCTGTATCGACAGTGCCACGAGACCCTGTGTTGAAGCTGTGAACCCAGTGGGACGAGACTGGAGGCTGGGTCTTGGGCAGCTTGTAGGTTTGGGGAGTGAGACTGCCAGGACAGAGTCTGTCGGCACCTAAGAAGAGACCCAGAGGCTCTTCCCCTGTGAGCCGTGCCAGCCCCGGGCAAGGCCTTGCTCTGTCCTCACACAGCCAGCCTCTGGTTGTGAGAAAGGATGACCTTGGCTCGGGCGCCCAGCCTCTCTGTGGCAGGCAGGGACGGGAGGACCGCTTGGCAACTTGGCAAGACCTTGCCACAAAATTTTTATTAAAAAAAAATAAATAAATGAGAAAACAGAAGAGAACAGAAGTACAGGGATGAGGCTCTGTAGGAGCCCCTGTTCCCATCGCCAGCACCCCAAGACGGAGGACCAGCGATGCCAGCCGTTCTCATGAGCCTCTGCCTCCACGCCGCGTGCGAGTGTCTGGTGAACACATTGTGGGGTCACGCCGCGGATCTGGCAGAACCCTCGGAGCAGTTTTTCATCAACATCAGAGGGAAATTTCTTTCCCCTCCGTGAACTTTTAGCCTTCCTTTATAGCGGGGACATTTGTTTAACACAACTATTGGATTTCTTTCATGTTCTTTTTTTTTTTTTTGTACAGCGCCATGGTACTAAATTGCTTATAGTTATTTTTTGAGTGTCCAACTTGTTACTTTTTTATTTATATTTCTTCTAATAAATGCCTTGCTTTAATATTTTTCTCATGTGTTAATAGTTAACACATTGTAAATGCAAATGAGTTCAATGTTCGGTTTCTGCTCAGAAGAGCCGGTTTATCTTTTGGGGGCTATTTTTCCCTTCTTCACAGCATTCTTCTGTTCCCTGCCAAATTCGGTTCTATAGCACTGGGAAGTCATCTGGGCTCATGACGTCCTGTGTACGCGGCAGGCGTCCCTGCCCAGGACTCCGCAAGTTGCAATGACCACTCTCGACAGCCATGTACCAAGCCCGGGGCCAGCCAGTCAGGGTCAGCAATTAGATCTTACAACAAGAGAGCATTTTTCATCTCACTTTCACCTCTCTCTCTCTCTCTCTCTCTCTCTCTCTCTCTCTCTCTCTCTCTCTCTCTTTTCTTTAGACTCACTGGGGATTGAACCCGGGGCCTTTGCTCTGACCTACCTTCCCACACCATTTTTATTATTTGAGGCAGGCTCTGACTACCCTGTGATTTTTCTGCCTCAGCCTAGGAAAGCCCTGAATGGCCTGCGCCACCAAGCCAGCCACTTCTACCCCTTCCACCCCAGAACTGGAGGTCACGTGACACGCGCAGTTTCTCTGATTATTTCTTAGGGCTTTGGATAAGCTGTAAAATGAGATGCCTCTACAGCTTAACAACTTCAAAATTTAATAAAAATGAAGGAAATGAACACTGTTTTCTCTTTGAGTATGTCAACAGGGAACGTCCTTCGTGGCGTTTGAAACTTGAGATGTGTGCACCGAGAGGCTTCTTTCCCTGGCACCGGTGTCGTTTTCCCTCCGTCCTGCCATGTGAACTCCAAGGCCCCTTGTGCTCCCAACGTGCCACTCACCCTTTGGAAGGAACTTGTCAGAGACTCAAAAGTCAAGTCCTCCCCAAACACCTCCATCCCTGTACCCCAAGCCCATCCATACCAGTCAGATTCCTGGTGGTCAGGCAGGAAATTCCTGGTGACCATGCCCTCCCCTCTGCGGTTTAGGCACGCCCTCTGTGATGGCGTAATCCCTGGTTGGCTGTCGGGGTACTTCTACCAGAACAAGTTGAGGTGTGGCTGGGCTCTGCTTGACCTGCCTGGACCCATCCTGCCCCAGGTAGAGGCTTGAGCACCTAGGAGTGCTGGAGAGGACCCAGATCTACGCACCTCATTACTTTTCAGTAAAGTTGAGGCCAAGAAAGGTCAACAGCTTCTCCCAGTCATGTGGGCCTCTCTGCGTGAAGGGCTGCGAATGCGGGGCCCAGAATTTAGGGTGCATCTCCGCATGCTTTGCATGAGACCATGCCACCAAGATGGCGACCCACCGGCAGGTCTTGCCTTGACTGGGCAAGTCCTCTGTGCATCCCTGCCCTCCGGTTCATTAGCAGCACATTCTTCAAGGTTGGTGAACATTTTCAGTCAGCCTACTGGATACTTTGGAAGCATTCTCTTTTATTTCTTCAACATGTTGCAAATTTGTTGAATAATCTTTCCGGCAAATGGGGGTGAAAGCAAGATTCTTTTCTCTACGTGGAATTCACTCATGTTTTCCTTTCTGTTGTTGTTCTTGATGAGACAGCATCTGCCTCTCCCAGGTGGATGTGAGCTCACTACATAGCTCCAGCTGGCCTCGAACTCACCACAATGCCCCTGCCTCAGCCTCCCACGGGCTGGCATTACAGGTGTGCACCATTAAGTCCCAGTAATCTTTATCTGGTGCTGGGACTCAAACCCAGGGCCCCGTGTTTGCCGCTCGAGCTCTCCACGGCTGAGCCACGCCCCAGTCCCCACTGGTGCTCCCTCCTGTTCGTCCCCAGGAGGGGGCTTTGGAAATGACTCATGGTTGCATTAAAAAAAAAAAAGATACACATTTATTTTCCCGATATTGAGTTGCACATATAAGTACAATTCAACTTCATTGCTCAAGGACGTCAACCAAGAGTAAATGACAGGATGTGCTCAGTTTTTAATTCCTAAGGAACTTGAGGGAGATGGGCTGTAGGATACAGGAGGAGGTGAAATGGGACGCCGGTAGCTACAGCCTGTGGTGTCAGGGTGACCCTCTGGCAGCCCCGTTTTCCTTGCCAAGTGCTGAGCCAGGTGCTTCGCAGGAGTCAGCTAGCTGTATCTGATCAGTGGCCTGAGGAGGGCCCCCCTCCAGCTACGGGCTCAGCTGTGTTCTCCCAAAGTTTATACTCCAAAGGCCAAATCCCTAGTCCACCTGTATGTGACCCTAGCTAGAGATAAGTCTCGTGGATGTGATGACAAATGTCCTCATCTGCCTTGCTCATTGAATCTGGTGCCATGTGACTTCTGGCTGTCCCCCAGTGTCAGAATGATCACAAGAGCCCAATGTTTTGGGTCTATTCAGAACATCGAGGCAGCCACAACAGTGCAGCTGAAGACGCTTGTGAAAGAGGACTTCCTGAGTGCTTCAGAAAGTGGGAAGACCCGTGGGGCAGGAGTGAGTGGAGCAGGGCGCTTCTGGGCGGGGAAGGAATGACGCTGCATCTTTTACTGTGATTTGAAATACACCGAAATGTTCACTGCTGGGTTGGATCACACCGTGTCACTCTCCACCCTGCATCCTCGGGGCTGTTGCTGTGCTCCCGTGTTGACCGTCTCAGGCATCCATGAAGCTGTGTGTGTCACTGTGGGACCCCTCCCCAGGGAGAGTCTCCACTCTCACCTTGGCCTGGGTAGCAGCAGGTGGACAGAGATGGTGGGGGCTTGTGCGGCCAGACTCGGGGAGCAGTGTTGATGTCACGCAACTCTTGTCTCCCTTATTCCCAGGCCAAGTTCTGGAAAGTACCCATCTCTCCTTGGGGCCGAGAGCTGATGCTACTGGAGTGGTCCCCCCACTCGCCTGTGCTCTGAGGCACTAGGTGAAGCTCAGGGCGGTCCCCAGGCTCCACAGCCCGTGTCTTCCCTGGCTGCTGTTAAGCACCCGGGCTCGAGGCCAAATTCTTTCCCTTTCAACTCTCTCCAACGTTCCCAGCCCAGGGGTTTTTCTCTGTGAGAGAGGAAGAGCTATCTGCTGGTCGTGTTGCAGAATGTCCAGCGCCATTAGCTGACACAGCACAGCCCCGGTATGTGGCACTTGTCCCTAGGGTCACCCTAGTGTCATCTCAGACCCTGAAAACGCATTCCAAGAGAAAGAGGGAAAGGGGTTAGGGTTATTTAACACAAATGAGAAGTAATTGAGAGTGATTCCGCCATCCCTATATTTAAAACATGTGAAAAGTCCCAGGCAGGATGGCAGCCAGCCAACGCTCTGCATCTGGCAAAAGCCAGAACTGAGGGTGCTGGCCTGAGCGGCGGCACGAGGAATCCAGGTTAGGCGTGGGAGGGACACCCTGACACTGAGTTGTGACTCTCTGGGATCGGTTGCCTGGAATAGAATATTCCTTGAGACACTAATGCATACATATCCTTTGATACAGGAGCGCTGTGGGGCCTGGTTGATCTTCACGAGAAATTCCACAGAGATCTCCCTATTTTTCACATAAGCCAATTTCACAGTGACAGGTGGATTGAGTGTGTCTCCAGATTGTAGTCCTTCCTGAAACCAGAGCCAATGGTCTGAAGACATTCCGGATGGCCCGTCCCACCGGCGTGTCCCTGCCGGCCTCATCTGTCCCAGGGGCTGTGTGTTCTTACCGGTCTCCACCTGGCTCTTCCTCAGAAGCAACCAGGGCACAGCTCTTTGGAAACAACCTCAAGGACTCAAGGAGTGGAAAAGGAAAAAAGATGGCAGCCTGGGGCCGAGACAGGGCCGTGTAGGAATGTGCCCAGAGACCCCAAGAGAAGCTGCCAAAGGAGCCAGCGATTCCTGCAGCGATTCCTGTGGAACACAACGTGATTCTGCCTTTCATGGTCCAAAATTTCCCTTGCCACAGGGAGGCAAGCGTGGTGGCCTTGTGAACTGGCTTCCAGCAGCCCTGAGTGAATTTGGTGCAGCCACGCCAAAGGCCTATGACACTTTCTTTCATGTAACGGAAATAAGCCTTTTGCGTTTGTCTATTATTTCCAATGTAGTTACTCGCTTATTCCCCCATCATCTTACACCAAGAAGCATGGAAAACAAAATAAGTTTAGCCAATTTGGGGCTATTTGTGTATTTACCTGCTCTGGCTAGGACAGTTTAACTGATTTTAATGTGATGACAGCTCCCCATCACACCCCGGCCAATCCCTCTTGCCTTGTTCTGTCATCTCAGGGGCAGGGGACACTGATGAGCTGTACCCGACCCCACTGAAAGCCCCTGTTGGCAAGTCCTGCCCTCCCAGTGAGTCTCCAGCGCTGAACAGACATCGGCCCCAAGGAGGGACCAGAGCGCGCTGACAGACACCAGGCTGAGGTGGGGGCTTCCCTTACAGGTGGACTTGCTCAAGGTTCTGGGACTAAACTCCCCTGACCATGAGGAACAGTTGCCTCTGGGTGTCACTTGCAGTGAACCAAAAATAACCTGGGACCGAAGCAGCATGCTTTGTTTCTCTGTTTTTGTATGTGATTGCTTATGAGTCTTTAGAAAGGAGCTAAAATGTCTTGTAATCTGAAGAAATCTGGACGATTGACCATGAAAAAAGTGAGCCTTCTGGGTAACAGTTTATAAAAAGTGGGGATAAGATTAGACAGAGAATTCCACCGTAAGCCCAGTCCAAACACAGCCTTCTTTTATCTAAAACTCTCAGAATTGAGAAGGTGGAATATGTTGGCACCACCCCCTTCACACGTCTTGAAGTGGGTCTGGAAGCAAGAAGGATAACACAGCATCAAGGGCCTGGCTTCGGCTGGCTCACAGGCGCTTTCCTGGACTGGGCAGCTTACCAGCTATTTTAGGGTTATTGCAGTTACAAAGATGTGAGCAATGAGATCTTGTGTTATTATCTGAATTACTTTCAGATTAGTTTATCAATGAAACTTTGCAGATATTAGAAAAGTATTAAGAGAATAATTAAAAGCATTCTGAAGGGTTTTTTTATTTCTACCTTAAAGAGTTCCTGTTACAGAATTCATTTAACAGTTACTTTTGGGGAACTAAAAAATATCTAAGTTAACCATTATCTGGCTCTTGAGCTTCCAAAATAAAATTTTTAGGAGGTAAAAATTTGTCGTCGTGAGTCTCAGATTCCAAGGGGTGCTCAGCTCTTGCAACCTTCTGAGTGAGAACTTGCAAGTGGGCCACTGTGGGAGGGGTATGTCACACGCGCTCAGTGCCTAGTGGCAGATTTGAGGTCATCAGGAAGCAGAGAGGGTGCCTTGGGACGCTGAAGGCAGCAGGTTGGTGGCAGAGCTAGATGGGTCTGACTCTGGAACCAATGATTCTTAGCTGCATGGTCTTGGAAAAGCTACTTAATTTCAGAGATGGAGTTTCTTATGTCTAATACAGATCAATATCTGTCCTGCTAACTGTTAAAGTCTATAGATAATGTATGCAAGGATTTTGTATTCGCTTGGTGTGGGCACGAGGCCTCCTGGATTCAGAGGTGCGCCTTTGTTTACAATAAACTACAGCCGGGAGAACACTGCCACCCAGGGCCTCTGGAGTTCCACAGAACCTGCTCCAGGCTACCAGGAGCTGCTAAGGGTGTGGCCGGGGGCACTTGGCACTGTCACCAAACACACGGCAGCCTATAAACACTGTAGTCATTACTGTCCTCCAAAGTATTCAATGGTATAATCTTTGTTAACTAAAAGGCATTATTAAAAGTCACAGTAAATGTTTATATTTTAAAAATTACAGCGAAAGACACATAGCCTAGAATATCCCTCAAAATCCTCCTCCTTGCTTTGAACACACTCAGCCAATGTTCTCGGCACTTTCTGAAGCAATTCTAAAGTTCCTCTCTCTTGAGTGCCTTTAATTGCAGTCATGGCTGCCTCAGTGTCCTCAATCCATGCAAAATGTTGACCTTTCACTGGTCATTTTGGCTTTGAGGAAGAGCCAGCTCCAGTGAACAAGGTGGCGAGGACATCCTGCCCTGATGAAGCAAGCAGACTGCTTATTTGATCAAAAATCAAAAAAGTCTCTCGTGAAATATGACTGCCAGAAGGGCTTCAGGAAGCAGCAGGACGGGTGGGATAAGCGGCCAAGAGGACTTTATCCTACGAACTGTCACCGATTCACATATGCTGCACGAGCTTTGATCCCACCTTGCATGAGGACAATGGATGAGGGATTCTAGCCTAATACTGAAGACTTATCACCTGTGTGTTTTCAAGGAGACCTTGTCAACGTACTCTTAAAAATGTATTTGTTTATTGACATTACCACCTTCCTTCCTGCTGTCATTTGAATCTGGAATTCAGGCACTCTGGGTAGCCAAGGCAAAAGGATCACAGGATGCGTACCTTAGCAACTTAGCATGATCCTGTCTGAGGATATAGCTCAATGCGACAGCCCTGGGCTCAATCCCAGTAACCTACACACACACACACACACACACACACACACACACACACACACACACACACAGTGTTGTCCCTCATAAGCCAGCATTTTCCTATTTATTTTTTCTATCTCTTTTTAAGCTAGGATAAGGCTGATTTTAATCCTGCAACTACTCTAGTACATCCCAGGAGACATGAGTGACCAGAGGGAACCGTGTGTCCTGGGAGACACGGCTCAGCACAGGGTCACAGCCCGCATGTGACATGGGGTCCTTCTTTAGGTATCCATTTGGGGCCAAGGACTGCTCATGCTTACAGACTGCTGTGCGCCCTACCATAAAAATAAGTCAAAAGTTGTCATGAGGTCACCAGAGGCCGAAACGCACGGTGCCTCTGGGTTGATTCTGACTACCTACAACTTCAGACGGTGGACGGCTAGTTGTTTGTTAGCTTTTCCTATTTGTGGCACTTCTGGGGACATGCTGTCCCTTGCCTTTCATGCACGCATAGCTTTTCCCATACCATTCATTTGACTTCAAATAATAAGACAAATTAATCAAGAGCAAGCAACATTTTTGTATCATATTACATTACGTATTTTTAAATTTTTTATATGTACAGGGACCTTTAGGAAGCCTGTATTAACCCTTCCAAAGACAACCAAACGTGTGAGTGAAACATCTGAAAACTTGATCACCAAGTCATCATCTGTCACGGAGAAGGTTTCCTACAGGAAGCCCCACGCTGAAGCCCCAGAATAAGATGGACTTGTTCTAGAAAAAGCTGGCTGTGGCTTGCCACCTGGCTACGCCTGTAAGGTGGCTTGGCCAGGAGAGCCTGCAATGCAGCTGGGTTTTCCCGTGGATCTGCGATCTGTTTTTGTGCTTTTGATTAAAATTTAATAAAAAAATGTTTCAGCTAGGCAAGGACTTGTGAAGAGCAGGAGAGCAAAAATCAACACTGCGCCGCCGGCGCTAATCCCGCCTCTCTCGCCCTTCTCAGATTTCCTGTTCATCTGGAGGGGGTGGGTGTGCCAGGCAGAGGGGCTGACCCCTCCACCGGACGGGATGGGGGGTTCTCTTCCATTCCCACCTGAGCCCGCAGGACTCTAAAACCTGATCTGTGACCCCCACCTCTATAGCTCTGCTCCTGAAACCAGAGTCCCTCCTTCCACGGTGGCTGCCCAAAGACAGAATTTCATGGGGAAGGGGCCGGAATCCAAGTGTCTTCTTGTACGTAGACTGGCTCCACCTGGCACGATGCAGTAGCCCCCGGCTGAGCCAGTGGTACCCACAAATCCAAGTCCTGGAGACACCTGTGTGAACACCGGGCCTAAGCCGCACAGACCAGTGAGGACAGGACTACAGTGTGGGTCTTCCCCAGTGGGGGGCAGGTGTCTGGACGCAGCCACATGAACAGGTGTATGTCCTCAGGGAAACAGAGGCACCAGGTGCATGCTGCTCAGGACAATCCTAAGTGGGCAGGAATGATCCCCATGGCGGTCATTCTTGGCATGTTCCTTGCCTGGTTCCTGCAGCCTGGAGCGGGCTTATGGCTGTCGGGAATAGAGGGCACTCGACGACTCTGGGCAGCTGGTGTCCTGGGGGTGCCAAGTGCTGGCATCGCCAGCAGGTCTGGGCCAGTACTCTCTGCTCCCGCTGCCGTGTCTGCCACGGGGGCTGCGGTCTGCCTGCCCCTCCGGCAGCGGCGCTCTGCATGCAGGGCGTGAGGCTCTCCCGCTCCTGTCTGCGGTTGCCCTGGCCCCTCTAGTCCTCCTGGCAGTGACCACGGCTCCTGCTCAGCTCCCCCTTCTGTCTCCCCGGGCCAGATAAGACGTCTTCTCCACCGTGAAGGGCCCCACTGTACCCTGCCCCGCCACACCCCCCACGGTGGCACGCAGATCCTGGAGTTCCTTCTGAGGCCTTGATTCCAGGGACATGAAAATCCTTAAGAAAAATCCATTGCAAAAGCCACATCCTGTCTGTAGGCTGGGCCACCCCCCATAAACTTAGGAACCCCTCACACTGGCTGGGGATGGCGGTGGCAGTGGGGGGCAGCAGTCCTCTTCCACGCTCGGTGCCCTGGGCGGCTGGCGGCTGGAGGGCCTCTTGGTCCTAGGGATCCTGGCCCAACCCCTTCTGTGACGAGTGGCTGTGTCAGTCACCTTCCTGTTGCTGTGACGAGGTGCCAGCCAAGGCCCACAGGAGGAGAGGCTTACTGTGGCTCGTACTTGCCATGGGTTCCGTCCCCACAGTGTGGCGTTCCGGGCAGAGGAGGCGCGGCGGATGGGAGGGAGTGGAGGGGAACAGCGGCTCAGCGCATGAAGCAGTGACAGCAGAAAGGGGAGGAAAAGAGTGCGCGCTGCGGGTCACACCCCGGGGACCCACCTCCTCGGTGGCCAGTCAGCGCGCACTCAACAACGGTGAACCCCAGGTGAGCACAGCACCCGCACTCCAGCCACCTGTGAGCACACGAGATGTTGGGGACGCTTGATGTGAACCACACCAGCAGCTCTCCCGAGTTCCCTTTCTGTTTAGTCACAGCTGTTCAGTTCCGGCGGATAGATTCAACACAGAGTGTGGGGCAGGCAGGGACCTCTTCCAGCACGTCCTAGCGCGCCCTCCCGTGCTGTGCAACAGAGCCCAGGGAGCGTGGAAACCCACGTGCCCTTGGGAGCAAGTGCCCCCTCTCTCCTCCACTCTCTCTCCCTATCTTTCATCTCTCAATCTCTCTCATCTGTCTGTCTCTCCCTCTCTTTTCTCTCTCATCTCTCTCTGTCTCTCTTTCTCTCCTCCCCCCATTATGTTGTCTAAGGAAGAAACAGAATTAGGACAACTTTGTGCCGATCCCTCACCAACTTTAAATCTTATCATATGTGCACTGAAAGAAAGACAAATAGCACCGGTAGATGAAAAATGTGCGAATTCAGAGGCAGAGTTGTTCTCTATTTTGGTCAGGGTAGCAGTAGTTATAGGACTGTATACCTTAGTCTAAACTTATAGAAGCAAAAACATAAATTTAAAGTTTGTGCACTTTTTTAAAAGATGAAAAACTAAGCAAAGAAATGGAGTGAGAAGCCAAAGATGGCGGTGGCACTGAAGCCTCAGTCTACCTTGGGAGGAAGGAAGGTCTGGGGTAGAGCCCCCGCCCCGGGCACAGTGGGGCATGTGGTCCTTAACAGAGCTGGGCAGAGCTTGCTTTCAAAGACCTTGGGGGAAGGAGGTGGGCTTCCCTGTCCGGAGTTTCCCAGTCGGGCCTCAGGAAGTTCTTGACATTGCGTATCACCACCTTGTGAATCTGGTGAGACCCGTCTCCTTCTAGGCTCCGTTTTGTACCCTGAAGCACTGACGCAGAGAGCAGCCGGTCCTCGTCCTCGGGTCACACCATTGCCACTCGGTGTGTCCCTGCAAGGTGGCCGCCAACTTTGTCCTCCCTGGACCACTTACGCAGCTCCTCTAGACACCTACAGCTCAAGCCAGCTCATGAAGTCTGGCTCAGGTTCTGGGGCAGGAAGCGAGCACTGGGCTTGGAAAAGGCTCGAGTCCCCACCACAAAGGGGAACACGGCTAGGCCCGCCCCTTCACAGCACCACATACTTACTGCACACACCTGTATATTAGATAAAGGGTTTGGGTTACTCTTTAGAGAAGAGGTTCACCGCAGTGTGTGTTTGCTCATGTCTGGATGCACACACCTATGTGGAGGGGCGGGGTTTGTGTGTCTGTGAGAGTGCTTTGTGTAGATGTGTCTGTGTGTGTTCACACTTGTCGACAACGCACCGGAGGAGAACTCTCCACCTACCCACCTGCTGGGAGTCCCGGCTGAGACGCTGGGCTCTGGAGTCAGGAGCGTCCCCTGGATTCAGGGCCTTTCCATCGTGAGACCCATGCAGCAGGTGTGTCTGGGATGTCCTGGGCACAGGAAAGCACACACACTTCCCGCCGTGCTCCTTGTGGTTAGCTTCTGTTTTCTGTCCTGTCGTGGTCCTGGGAATTGGGACCTGCAGTGTGTGACCTGCTGGAGGACTTGTGACCTCCCTGTCACACCCGCCGCCCCTTGGCCCTCCCTCCCTGTTGCTGTGCAGCAGAGCAGCTGTGTCTGTCTCTCCACACCCCTTGTCCCAGCTCTTCCAACAGGAGCTCTTCTTTGTTCATGAAAAACAGAAAACAGGGTGTTCTCGACGACGAGCTCCTTCCCACCTCCAGCCCGTGCGTTCGGTCGCAGCTGGTCTGCTGCTCAGTCTTGGTGTCACTACCTGAGGTGCTCCCCTCAATCCTGGTCTCTGAGGACCCATCTTCCCATGGGCACAAGGTGTTGATGGAAATTCTGATTTTACATCTCAGTTGCTCTGCTAGCAACGGGGCAGGCAGAGGGTAGCCCCAACTTGCAAACAGAAGTGCGCTGTTTTATTTTTATTTTTTGTTTTTGACTGAAGGAGGCTTGAGAAGCTAACAGTGCATATTACATCCGAAGGGCCGGGGTGCTGAAAACAGCTCCGCGGTTCTGAGACGCCGACTGTGTGCGCGGCTCTTTCAGGGAAACGCGGTGCGTTTGCAGCTGGTGGGGAGCAAAGGGCTCCCACTCATCAGCAGACGCCTCAGGTTTTGGGGTTTTGGGAAGACTTTAATTTAACTCAAGGTTTTGGGGGTCCATAAGAACAACTTCAATTCAACACAAGCCATTAGCTCCTCAAGCTTACATTCTGGTGGGGATGGAGAGAGAGAGAGATAGCAATGCAAAATAAAATATAGATAATATATAGACAGACGATAGGTGGGCAGGTAGATGGATAGAGGACTGGAAACAGAACTCAGTGCAAAGGCCAGGGCACTGGTCTTCAGTACCACACACGTGTGCACACACACACACACGCACACACGTGTACATGCACACACACATGCACAAAGAGGACATGGGGAAACCACCATGCAGCTTCAGCAGCTAATTAGAGAAAGGGACAGCTGAATGGCTTACACAGAGAGAAGGGACTGGGTGACATTCTAGTGGCCATCAGGGCTGGTGGTGACGGCGCATGCCTATCACACCAGCGCTCTGGAAGGCTGTAGCAGGAGGCTGGAAAGTTCTAATCCAGCTTAGACAACTTAGTGACGCAAAAGGATCCTGTCTCAAAACAAAACAAAACCCCAAAAGGGCGGAGGAGAGAGCTCAGGGCAAAAGCCCTGGGCTCAGCTCCCAGCACTGCCTAGGGCAACTTACTAAATGAATGAATAAATACGTAGGTGGACAGTGAAACTGTCATGGGTAAGGTCATTTTTGTAAAAAGTTATGAGGTAAGACATTTCTAGTGGAGGACCATCCTAAGCCCACGGACTCAACCTGCCGAAGGCTGTAGGAGGGAACGCAGGATCCACCCAGGACAAGACAGGGAGGGACAAAGAGGAGAGGAGAGGCGGAGCAGCCAGCGTGGGCGGCCGCACGGGTTGGGGTGGGGCGGGTGTCGGTGGGAAGTTCTCAGCCGAGGAATGGCCAGTGGGGTTTGTGTCTAAAGTGGCCGCTGTGTCTTGGGCCTTGAGGACAGGCAGCAGAAGCAGCACTGAAGAACCAAGACAACCTGACTCAGTCTGAGAGCCACAGTGGTCCTGCAGGGGAACTCGGGGCTCCCAAGCCCATCCCAGGTTCCAGGACATTTCAGCCATGGCCTCTGTGTTTTCTTTTTTCTTTCCTATAGTTAAGCAAGTTGATTTTAAAATTCATTTGGGAGAACATTTAAGAATAGCCAGGAACACAGATGAGGAAAGGTAACAACATGCCAATGTTGTTCAGCAGGTTCCAGAGCCTCGTAAACAAAAACAGAGGGTCGCTGCTCAAGAGCTACACCCCAGCGAGAGACAACAGGAGATTCTGAGGCGACGAGACTGAACGAGGAGCCTCAGCAGGGGCAGGGAGCCGTTTCCGTTCAGCAGAAGCCCGCACACGTACTGAACAAGCAGGGTTGGGATGGTGGCGTCTTTAGTCAGATGGATATATGAAGCTTTTAACCACTTACCATCTACCAGAATGAATCCTAAAGTCATCAACCAGACTCAGAATAAAAAATGGGACCCTGCGAATGACAAGGAAGATACGGGAGAGTTATTGTAGAAAATTGGACAATGGCTATATTTTATGACATTCAAAATGTTGCAAATAGCACTTGTAGCTATGTATGTGTGTACGTGTACACACACACACACATACTTATTTAGGTAGAATATAAGGTAAAAATGACAAAAGAGAAAATAAAGCAACTAATACCATAAGAAAATTAATGTCCTTAATTCTGAAATTAAAAAAATAATCCCAGTAGAAAAGGCGGCAGGACATGTGACCAAAGAAATCATAGTTAAAATGCGGGTACTGCTTCATCTTATGAGAAGACATTAATTTCCTTCATAATTAGAGAAACATAAATCAAAACTGTACTGGGCATCTTTTGGGGCTATCAGATTGGAAACCATCCAACAGCTGACAACAAACTTCGTTGGTGAGGTGACAAGGGAACAGAACAGACGTTTCCAATTAATCCCTGGTGAAGGCCAACTTAGGAAGTCCCTGTGGAAGTGTGTGGCCTCCTCCCACAAAACCATAGGCAGATCCGTCCCACGGCTCCTGGCTAGGGGGCCAAGGAGGGGACAAGGGTGGGGGTGTCCCGTGTCCTGGTCCCCCTTTCCCCTCGGCTCCTTGGCCACTGTGACATGCGCAGCCTTCCTCCAGCTGGCCCTTGAGCCCTCTCTTCTCTGCCTCCACGCTGCCAAACCACACGTGGACTGAGACCTCTGAAACCGTGAGCCACAGTCACCCTCTTCTCTGTGAGGAGCCCGTGCAGGGCACGTTGCCCAGGCAGCAGGAAGAGGGCCAGGCAGGAAGCAGAGCCCCGAGGCAATGTCCGCCTTCCTCCCAGCCATGTTGCCAGCGGGATTCATGTAACTCAAAGAAAACCGGACAAGCTCCCACGGACGCTGCGTGTCTCCCACGGAGGGCTGAGGTTCCTCCTGTCTGTGCTGGCTCTTCCCTTCTCCCAGCAGCCACCAGAGTCATAGCGCCATGCTGGATGTGCTGCAACGCAGAGTAAAAACTCCGCTGGGGCCATTCCCCTGGGATACTACAGCCCCATCAGCCCAGGTGGCCCAGGAGCGAGAGCAGGCAACGCCAAAGCATCAGCGTGAACACGGGTGTGTGTGTGTGGGGGGGGGGGGGGGCTGCCCTTCTCCCCAGCAGCCTCACAAGCAGCCCGGAGTTTCTGTGCGTGGTGTTACGTCCAGTGGGATAAACCCCAGACACAGGAGGGTGGGGCTTTTCCTTTCCCATTGCTGGAAGAAAATGCTTGGCACCTGCAACTGGAAGAGAGACAGGTGAGGGCTCCTCAGCCGAGGTGGCATCTCGGTCGGCTCCTGCATGCCGGGCTCCAGGGCAGAAGCAGCAGCCGCAGAGGAAGGCTGTTCATCCCAGCGACGGCCGGAGAGGAGGGAGGAGAGGGAGGGGCCGGGCCCGGAAAAAATCCTTCCAGGGTATGCCCCAAGCGACCCACCTCCTGGCAGGCTCCACCTCCTTGCATCACGTGCCCTGCCCACGCAGGAAGACACCAGGAGGCCAATGCCCCATGAGGCAGCCATCTTTCACGTGCATGAGACTTCCGGGGAATGTTTTGAATCAAAGCCATAACTGGGAGAGAGGATCATTGCAGAGCGAATGGAGGCAGGCGGGAGACAAGCGCGTCCTGCAGGGGACCCTTAGCCCACGGCCACTGCCGGTTGTCACGGAGGAGTCACCAGCGACTTAGCTTCTCGGCCATCCTCCAGCCCTCCGGTCAGACCAAACTTGGCTTTACCTGGTGTTAGAGGTTCGTGTTGCTCTCCAAGCGCGACAGAGGTGTTCAGTCCCCACCCACTGTGGGGCAGCCCAAGGGGGCTTGGGGTGGAGTCAGTCTCCCCACTCTCCTCCCCCGGCTGGTCCTGGGAGGCTCAGCATATGGTGGCTTACCCCGTGCCCCCCTGCATGGCTCCCTTGTTCCCCAGCGGCGCTGGCAGCTCACCCCCACGCTTCTGCATTTCTGCGATGTCACCAACATTCTCCCAGTGGTTCCATCCAACTTTTGGCCACATTTAGGCTTAGGATTTCAATGTGTGAATTTCGAGGGACGCAAACATTCACCTAATAGCACTCACTAGCCACTAGTCGCTACTATTATGATTACTGTGCATCCCTGTCACGTGGATGCAATCCAGGGCCTTCACGCTAAGCCACTTCCTCAGCCCACTTTTTGTTTTTAGACAAGGCCCTGTGAGGTGGGTAATCCCTTGGGTGACCTGCTGCTGTCCTGCCTCCTTCCCCAGAGGGTGGGGCACCCAGGGGTACCACCAGGCCCTGCGAGGACGTCTAAACAGACACGACTGCACCCCAGGAAGCGTGAGGAGACGAGGGGCACGCCAGGCGCCGCGGTCTCGGCAGCGGCCTCTCTCTGCGCCGCTCCAGCCTACAGCCAAGCCTCCGTCAGCGGAGGCCTGCATCCCCTTCCCCAGGGCCCTTATTTTTGCAAATGTTTATAGCAAAAGTCTCGAGCTCAAACAATATCTGTATTGTTTTCATGCCACATGGGCACCCGCTGTCCACTTCAAGTAGGGCGCGCACCATAAATTTCTCCTCCGGCTTGGTTCTAGGAGATGACGTCTTGGCAGGACTTCCGGCATTGGTACTTCCGGCTGGACAGTGGAGGCCACTTTTCCCTGTGAGTCTCTGACTGGGCACCCATGTCTTGGGACGGAGCTCTCGCAAGTGCTGAAATGTAGGCAGCTCGGAGTGACCACAGCGTCACCTCGGTGTCCCTGGAGACCAGCTCGCCAGAGGCGGTAGGAGCCCTGCCGAGGGGAGGGCTGGCAGAGGGAGAGACCGCGCCTGCCCTGTCCCTGCTCTCAGGTGTGCCTTTGCCTTCGAGGGAGCGGCCTCTTGGCGGGTGTGGATCCTCAGGCACCCTCGCCGATCGGCAGGTGCATCAGGACTCATGACCACTGCACAGGAATCTGTCCGCACACACCCTCCTCCAGGTCACGATCTCTCCACTCCCGGGAGCACCTGGCAGAAGTGACTTTCCACGCCCCGCTTCCCCTCGTTCAGGGGAGGAGCAACTCCCACCCGCTCCCTGCCTGGGGGTGTCAAGATGAGATGAAGCAAAGGGCCTCTGGGAAGACGGGGGGGGGGGGGGGGGGGGGGGGGGGGGGGGGGGGGGGGGGGGGGGCAGCCAGGCGCTCCTGGGCCTGCGGTGGTGGCTGGCCCGCCCACCGGTATCTGAGAGGGAGATGGGTGGATTCTTCAACCTGCTGCCCTTGCAAGCTACAGCCAGTGCTGAGGCTCAGAACGAAAAAGTCCCCAGAGACCCGTGTGTGTGGACGGTGACTGGCTCCCGGGCGCTGTGCCGGTCAGGGGATTCACTCATGGGTGACTTCACGGCTGGCTGTGCCGTTAAAGTGCGAAAAGCTTTGCATACGACGTGAAAACTGTTTTTTTTTTTTTTCACATGGTGCTGTTGGTTCCAAGTGGAGCGTTTGACCGTCCCTATCTCCAGAGACGTGACCCCAGGCAGCCGCACCCCAGGGACAGGGGAACAGGGGCACCTCCCAGATCCGGGATGCAGATGTGCTGCTGTGGTGACCGCGGTTTCTGTCCAAAGACTCAGCACAGGGAGAAGTGTCACCAGGGCATCGCTTTGCCAAAGGAGAATTAATCACATAGGAAAATGCTCTCAACGTTTGAGCATCACAGAACTTAAACCTCAGCTTCTTGTGTCAAGCCCCACGCTAACCCCGGGGGCCGGAGGGCCTGTGGGGAGCGTTCCATGAGGAGCTGGAACGTGAGTGCTGCGTGCCCCTGACAGCCCCTGACGAGCATCCTCACGTAGAACTGTGCCAGGGCAGTAGCTTGAGTTTGGTGTCTCAACAATCCCCTTCACCTTGTAAGCCAAGCTTCCGCCTTCCTAGATATGTGGGCCAGTCGGACCAATCACATAAGAATGCGGTGAAACTGGACAGGTAGAAGCAAATATGTAAACACATGCGTGTGCATGTGTGTGTGTGTATGTGTGTGTGTGTGGTACAGGGGATCAAGTCCAGAGCCTTCTCACTAAGCAATATCCCCAACCCATTTTTAATTTTATTTTGAGAGAGGGTCTCACTGAGTTGCCCAGGCCCAAAGCTGCAGCCCCCTGCGTCAGCCTCCCAGAGCGCTGGGATGACATGCCTGCACCCCCCTGCCTGGCTATACCCTGCCTCCTCAGTTCCTCCTGGCACTGGGGTGGCCTCACAAGGGACAGCCGCCAGGAGGAAGACAGAAGAGTAGAAATGGACGACTGTGCCAGTGAGGCCGTGTGGCAGGTGCCGGGTGCTGGGACAGGAAGGTGGGTGGGTCTGTGTTCTTCCCAACGACAGCAGAGCCGCGTGTGGCTGCAGAGCTGGGTGCGGGGACATTCAAGTCACGTCAGTCTCCGTGACAGCCAGAGTTGCTTCCTCTCCAGTCTGCGGCCTCTCTGAGGGGCGAATGCACCGTCACCAGTCTCGCCTGAAGACCCTGTGAGGTTAGGGAGATGAGATGGATAACTCCTGCCTCGGCGCAGGGGACAGAGGACAGCTCATGTGGACTATCCTCGTGCCCCTGAGAGCACCTGGCCCGATTACAATGGCAAAGACAGCTCCCGGCAGGTCCCTTGCCAGCATGGCTGTGGCCATCCATGGAGTTGAGGCCGTGGGCAGCTTCCTGGTGATCCTACACAGGACTCCCAGGCACCACCGTCAAAGAAGACAGTGGCTTCCAGCCTCCCTCTACACGGAGTTTACGAGCTTGTCCACTGGCTCAGGATTAACTCAGATACTTGCTGTTTACGCACCGGCCATTCACCACCATGCGGAGTGACAGGAGTCTGGTGACAGGCATACAGGATGGATACAAATTTGTCAGGGACCAGAGACCAGACAAATTTGGAACAGCATTGTGTGAGTTCTAGACCAATGGCAACTACAGAATGAGAACTTGTCTTTAAAAAAAAAAAAAGCTGTGATGTTTCTCCACCCACCTGAGTCACTGGTGCTGGCTCTGAGGCTTCTGGCTGCTCCGCAAAGTCAAAAGGACCATGGGAAATGGATGTTTTGAGTGAAACCAGGACATCGAGGCGTCCAGAGCAGAGCAGCCAAAACCACTCAGGAAAGAGGACTTCCAGACCTGCTTCTGAAGGTGGCAACAGAAGTGGGGTCGCTTGAACAAGGCCGGGGCATTTGGAGGGGAGTAATGGCGACATGTTTTACTGTAATGTATTTTCAAAAATTTAAACATTCCCAGTATTTTTGGGCACCTTTTGTATGTGTCTGGAGCCTCATACCCCGAAACCCTTCTGGTGGCCTCCCCTGGGGGACACTGAGGTTCTGCAGATCATAGGGCTAGGAAAATCTTCATGGTACTCACCCAACCTGGACCCCTTGAGACCTGGGGTCAGGGGGGTCCAGTGTAGGTCACTGGGCTGATGAATAACAGAGGAACCCCCTAAAACACAAACCCGTGACTCTATGAACTTGGCAAAGTCATGTGAGGAACAGCCCTGGTTAACCTTCTGTGTCAGTGTCTGTGCAAGACCCAAGTCACCACGACCTCGCTTTCCAGAGACGGCACGTAGACAGGCTCCTGCTGTGCTCCTGTGTCCGACACAGGTGTGCTCTGTTGTGCTGATGCTCCTTCAATGCATTCAATAATTCTCCCTCTCTCTCCCACCCGCAAGATCCCCAACACATACATAACACAGGTTGCCTGTGCACACATGCATGTACATATCATATGCATGCACACACAAACACGTGTGCACTCACATATATGTATATGCACACACATGCCCTGAGTTGGCCGGGCTGCCGTTAGGACCCACTGTGGTTGTCACTGGCGGACCCAGCCACCTGTCTCAGCTCCATGGGCCAGTTAGCACGTGGAGTGCCCAACTTTTGGGCTAGTCGTGGCTACGGTCAGTGACAAGGAATTGTCTTGGGCTGCATATAAAATATATAATATAGAAAATGTGTATGAGTAACTAAAGCCTGGCTCAGTGATCCAGGCCTGTAATCCTCGCACTCTGGGAGGCTGAGACAGGAGGATCACAAATTGAAGTCAGGATGGACAAGTTAATGGCTTAGAGAGACCCTGTCTCAAAGCCAAAAATAAAAACTAGCCAGGAAAATGTAGTGCAGTGGGAAGTCACTCAGCCAGATCGCTATTGACACGAGAAAAAGTAAGAAATGAAGAAAATAGGAAGGAAAGGAGAAAGGAAGTTAAATGGATCATCAAAAGTCCCATAACGCTTTAGGACAACGTGCAGCCTCGTGCTGGGCCTTGCTCCGAGCCTGGCTGCATGGGGCTTGTGGGCCGTGTCCGGTCCAGGCCTGATTCAGGGGAACTCGTCACAGGGACTGGGCGGGAATCTGCACCCAGGGTTGTGCTGTGGTTTGGCCTTCTGGTGAGCCCACAGGTTGCCAATTGAAGGCCACCTCGGATGTTGGCAGGACGGACTGCCCCCTGTCCCACGGGCAAATCTGGGATGGCCCCTGGGGACAATGCCCATCCAAAGGGCTCACTTTACCACCCCTGAGGCCCCTTTGGAGCCAGCAGGTGCCCGCCGCCTCAAGAGGACTGAGAAGGTCAGCACGCGGCGGCCTCTTGCAGCAAATGAGCATCCGTGCCTGTCCGCGTTTGCCCCTTATTCACGGCAGGGACGCCTGTCACTCCCCGCGCCTGTCTGGGCTCTGGCCTGCGATCTCCACCAATCGGGCTCATTATTCAAATGAGACAAATGGTCTGTTGTCAGGGAACGTGATTGGAGTGACATTATTTTTATGACCTAGTGTAAATGTCATGACCCGTCGTGGGTTTCCGGCTGTGAGGGAACACGCGGCGCATGGGCCATTGGGGTGACAGCAGACTCTCCATAAATCAAGTGCCCCGGACGGTATGATAACTTTTATTAAAGAGCAAATGGATTTCTTGACATTAGGCTTTTATATGTCACCGGCAGCAGATGCAAATGGAGCTGCTTTCCCCCAAAGAGATAAAGCTCTCTCGGCTTCCAAGCAGGAGGGACCGCGGCACTCAATTTCAGGAACGGGACCTGGTTCTGTTATGCATGGGTAATGATTCAAAGGGTCGCAGCAGCAAAGGCACTTGGGTGCTACCCCCGGCGTGGGGATGGTATCGCCGGTAATTACTAACATACGAACTATGTCAGGCACGCGTGCCAAATTGGATGTGGCTAGCAGACCGCTTTCCTTTGAATCTTCACTGCTGTATTTCGTATCTCAGGTTGGCTACAGGAAGCAGGTGACAAAGGTGTGTGAATGCCCTGCTTCCACTCCTCCGAAGTCATCTGTGGCCATGTCCTTGACAAACTTCTGCCCGTGCAACCACGTCACAGGTCGTGGGTCTTCTAGCATTTCTTACCCTGGCCCATGGTGTGATTTTAACTGTCATATTCACTTAGATGTGTCAGATGACACAAGTCTCTCACAATAAGTAGATACTGTTATTTTAAAAAACGCTGCTATAATATTATAATTTAACCACAAGGACTTGGTGGTCAGGAAATCACTAGAAAAGGTGAGAGTATAAATCATGAAAAAAATCGGCATGTCTGCAATTTGCCAATCCACCCAGATTAATATAATTATTAAATCACAAGTACATACTAATAAAAGAGTAAGTTTGAGGAGAAAATAATTTACATATGAATGAAGATTTGGAACAAAAGATCTTCCATAGTTACCAGGTATCTATACTGAATTGGAAATCAGGAGAAGTTTGTAAATGCAGAAAGAACATATTGAAATTTAAGTTTATCACTATAAGAGGATATAACATTTTTGGTCCTAAGAGGAACGCCATTTCAATGTTACATTTCTCAAGACTCTTGCAAAATTATGATTTTGATTGAATCAATACTAGACTGGGAAATGGTGGGGAAGCTGTGTCCCCACTTGTACCACGCAACCCAAAGACAAAGGAGAAATGGTTGGGAAGCGCCTGTGTGCCCAGGGCCGGAAGGTGTCCATGAGGTGGGCTACGCGGGAAGCTGGCCTTATGGCACGGCGAGACTTGCGATGCAGCCCAGGCTGGCTTTGGACTCACAGCAATCCTCCTGAGACTACAGGCACATACCACCACACTTGGCTGGTACGGTGCTGGAGAATCGAACTCAGGGCCCTGCGCTTGTTAGGTAAGCACTGTCACCGCTGTGCCATTCCTCCAGCCCCTGAGGCTGTTGCCCTGCCAACAGTGGCAGCTACTGCCCTTCAGAGGCTTGGCCCAGATGGCCCCCAGCATCACCGGGCCTCCTTTCTCCCAGGAAGCTGTGTGCGTGCGGTGTCCCACACCCAAGAGACACCAGTGGACGCCCCCCTCCTCCCCCGGGTCCTGGATCCCGAGCCGCCTTCCTGTTCTCAATCGCGATGGCGAACTGTGGACTCTGATGTGACCGTGGATCCGCACTGCCGGCTGCAGCCAGCCCGGCTTGGCCTCTGCCTGGGCTTCCGCTGCCCGTGCCCTGCTCTCCCTGTTGCCTGCCAAGGCCCCTCCTTCCTGTTCTTGTTCTGTTCTGCTTTGCGGTGTCGGTGGGGGTTGAACCCAGAGCTGTGCCCTGAGCTCTGTCTCCAGCCCATTATTTGAGAGGATCTCGCCACCTCCCCAGACTGGTCTCCAGCGCAGGTCCTCCTGCCTCAGCCTCCCCGGGTGCTGGGATTACGGGCATGTGCCCTCTTCCTGCCCAGCTGGGAGGCGTCCCTGCCTTCGCGAGGCCCTGACCGCTGCTCCTCCACCCGATCTCGGGCGACGTGGAAACAGCGGGCCTCTGGATCTTACGCACTTTCTCTGGAAGGTTTCCAGCTGGAGGCGTTTATTCCTGCGTATGTCCGCGCTCGTTAAGGGCCCTTCTAGGGATGCCAAGACAGATTGGCCCCCAAAACCAGGGTAGGTGAGCGGCCAGAGAGCAGAGCCCAGGAGCCCTGCGGTGCCCGCTGCGGGCTCGGCCGCCCTCCAGCTCTGGGCGGGAAGTGGGGCGCTGGGTTCCAGAGCACGATCTGTAAACACAGCGATAAAACCGGAGTTACGTTTTTATACACCTTGGTCCTCCCAGACCGCCCCGCCCGCAGCGGGAGCCAGTTCGACAGACAGAAGCGCGCCGGGTCGGAGTCGCGGGATGGGGCCTCTGGGCCAGCACGGGGGCGGCTGGCAGATCGCCCGCCGGCAGGTGGCAGGTGCCAGCCCCCGCCGGCGCGGTGAAGCGCTGCCCTGCCCGGGCCGGAGAACGCCTGCCCTTCCCTCATCCCCAGAGGGCAGCGCCCGGAGCCTGCGCTCCAGACCTCATCGCGACGGGGTGAAAATGGAGCCGCCGTATTTCAGTAATGCCAGGCGAGGAGCGGCCATCCAGGGAGGACTTACGGACCCTCCCGCTCCCGCTGACCGTAAGTTAATATTATCTCCCCAGGACAATTAGCGCCAGGTTCGATTACTGACCCTGCGTCTCCGGGCGGGCCGCACCGCGGGTCCCCACGCGGCCGCCGTGCACACGTTTATCTCCTCCGCGATCGTGCTGCGTCTGCATCGCAGGGGTGATTGATCTTGAGGGGTCTCTCCCCACTCGTCCTCTTCCGTGTGCCCGGACTGGCAGGTCCCCGGAGCCCCCTTGAGCAGCTCTGCGACCTCCCACGTTCTCTCTTTGTGTGGCCACTGGCAATGCTGTGTCAGGGAGAGTGTCACACTGGCCGCACGCGGCCCAGCCAGGTGCTGCCCTGTCCATCTGAGGCAGCCTGGCCTTTGGGACCCTGCCCACAGAGCCCCCTGAGAGCCCAGAGCCCTGTGAATCTCAGGAGAGGCGGGCACAGAGCCCGGCCAGGCCTCGGAAGCTCCCGCCAGGACCCCCAGATGCCCTGGAGGGTCCCGGAAGTCCTTTCTTCTTGATGAAACGGGAGAGAACGCAGCACATCAGCCTGGCATGGGGGCGAGGGGCACCCATGCACAGGGCAGAGCTCAGTACGGCCACCACGACAGCATGAACTGAGTGTCTTTGAGTGGAACAGACTTTTCTAGGGAAGCCACACGTGCATTTCAACTTAGAATTCTCAAGGACCAAAGAAAGAGAGATTTAGGATTCCAGGATCTCATGTCTTCCGAAATGCGCTTCTACCTGCCCGCCCCCGCCCCAGGGATGGCAGCTGCCGCTTCATGCCTAGGCCCTTGAGCTTGGGGTACAGCGAGGGGTCCAGCCCACCAGCGGAGGGACCCAAGGACCCAAGGTGCGGAGGGCCCGCAGGCCCAGCAGGAGCCGCGGGCTGCTGCCCAGCGCCCCCCCCCCCCCCCATGGAAGGGCAGGCTCCCAGAGACATGTCTGTGGGTCCTCGCCTACCTTAGTCACCCACACTCCCTGTGACGGGCAAGATGGAGCAGGCCCCTGGCTCGGCTTTCTCCTGGCCACCCTCGCCCTTCTCACACCGAGCAAGTCGTGCCCACACCAGTGGGACAAGGGCAGGCCAACAGCTCTTGCCAGCCAGGGCCTGGCTGGAGACTCGAACCCAGGGACTCTTTGCAAACATTGGCAGAGCCAGCCCTAGCCCCCAGGAACGAGGACACCAGCTGAGTGTGAGTTCCACTAGCCCATGGGCAGCAGGCACACAGAGAACGTTGGGACCCCAAGACTCAGGGCTGCTGGAATCTGGTTGCTTCTTGGGTGGCACCGTGGGACTCCGGCGCTCGCCTGGTGCTACCAGAAGCAGCCCTCACCCTTTGCTTCAGGGGCAAGGGGCAAGTGGAACCTTTGCACGTGATTGTTTCTGGGAGCAGGGTTAAGCATCGAGGCACAACCCACAGCCCGCTCCTGGGCAGAGTTTCTGAGCTGCATTACCCACGGTATCAGGCGCTTTTCACACAGTAGGATGAAAGGTCTTTGTAAGTACATCACACATTGCAGGGGAAGCAGTGGACGTCCCGATGGCAGGAGAGACCCCAGAGGGAAGGCAGAGATCTCTCAAACTCAGGCCAATGGCCTGCCTCACTTACCCCTCTCCGGAAGTGCGTGTGTGCCAGGTGGTGGGATGTGCGCCCAGCCTGCAGGAGCCTGGAGAGAGGACCCTTCCCCTCTCCTGCAGCCCTTCCCATCTTTCTGTCTCCGGAGAACCGCCGAGTGCTCGCTCCCTCCCACCCCGTGTCCTCCCTGGCACCATGCTGCTTCCAGGGCCCGGCTACCTCCTTCCTCCACGGAGCACACGCTCCTTGGGACACCCTGCGTCCAGGTGCTCGCCGGCTGCTGCTGCGGCCAGAAACACGAGCACATTCTTTTCTCCGCTTGGTGAAGGCCACATCTGTTTCCATCCCCAGCCGAGGCCGGATCCCACCCCCTCAGCCGTCCCCCGGGCTCACTTCAGCTGCACTTGGAGTTTCTGCTCAGTGCATTTCCTTTATGAATCAATAATATAATATTTTGGACTTTTTAACGTGAAACAGAAAGCTTCTCTCTGTTTCTTTGTGCTCATGTGTTGTTATGGTTTGTGTTGGCAGCCAGGCAGGCCCGGTGGCACAGCCAGCTTCTGGGAATCGGGATATCAGAGAGATCCCAAATATCAGAGAGGACCCAGGTATCAGAAGAGACCCCCAAACATCAGAGAGACTCCAAACAGCAGAAGAGACCCCACAGCCCCCACCCTGAAGGGCTAGGAGCAGCTGTCGGAGTCTGCAGCTTGTCCCGTGGCCGCCATGTCTGCAACCTGCTCACTGGATGTGGGTCTAGAAGCTTAGGTGGTAGTTGAGCACCCACAGTGGGGAGCAATCCAGCCCCCGGCGCAGCTGCCTTCATGATGTCCCTGTAGGGTCGTCACACAGACATGCCCAGGGACACCCCCAGTCCATTGCCAGCCTTCTCGCATTGGCCACGTGGGTTGTGGGGGGCAGCCAGGGAGTCCAGGAGGCATGAGGGGTGAATGCATTGAGAAGGCCACTGGTGGAAGCCCAGCAGGGAGGAGGAAGCGGAGGGGTTACCTGATGCCCCCCGCAGGGCCTGCTCAGCGAACATGTGTCCTCACGTGAGCAAAATGGCCAATACTAGCGTCCCCAAAGCATCAAATGCCTTGGTATTTCACAGACAGAACTGGGCACCTGCTGGAGCCTGCTGACTGTGTGAGGTCCCATCCCCAAGAACAAAGGGTACAGTGGAAGGCAGAGACCACCAGCAAATAGCCAGTCCTCCCCTGCACTCAGGGCACAGCTCAGTTCACCAGCTGCCTCCCTCCACCTCGAGCCCCACCCCAGGCCTGTGAAGAGCCATCTTGTGGGTCTCGGCTCCTACCTGTGGCCGGAGGTGACACCAGCCCCTTCAAGACCTGACCCCCAGGCCTCTTCCTCCCCAGATTCCAGGGTACTGCCCTCCCAGGTGTCCCTGGGTGGCCAGGCCTGCAGCAGCCCCAGAAGCCACAGATGGAACATGGCAGACGTGGCCAGCTTAGGCACAGTGAGTGCTGGACGCCTGTCCCCCACCGCAGCCACCAGGTGGGTCTGTACGTGCACGCAGTCTCAGACCTGCGACCACACGTAGAACTGCATCAGTTAAAATAGTTTCCTGTGGCTTCTGCAGTCTTACCAGCCTCCC
The DNA here is from genome assembly GCA_004027205.1 of Ctenodactylus gundi. Taxonomy (NCBI): domain Eukaryota; kingdom Metazoa; phylum Chordata; class Mammalia; order Rodentia; family Ctenodactylidae; genus Ctenodactylus; species Ctenodactylus gundi. The sequence goes on along the minus strand of PVKB01003215.1, from coordinate 75,495 downwards.
TCCTGAATAGCCTGTTCTGGGACTGAAGCCCTCACTTTTGGAAAAATAGAAATAAAAAATAATCGCAGGGGTAGGGGCATAGCTCGATGACCAGAGTGCTTGCCCACGAAGTGTGAAGCCCTGGGTTTGATCCCCCAGCACTCCGTAACAGCTGGATGTGGTGGCATAGACCTGCAATTTTAGCACTTGAGAGGCTGAGGCAGGAGGATTGTTGTGAAGTTGAGGCCAGCCTGGACTACATAGTGAGTTCACTACTAGACTGGACTACAAAGGACAAGCTTGTCTCAGAAAAGGGAGCTACGATTCATTTTAAGCCTCTCTTGTGTCTGGTCCCCCCGAGGTGGCTGAGGAGGAGTGGGACCCAATACAAAAATTATTGGCCGAATTTGTAAAAATCGTACTTCGGTTCCTAACGAGATTCTGCTAAAATCACAGTTTTTTTCTTCTCTTTCGTGTTTTTTTAAAATTATGTTTATTGGACTTTTTTGGAAAACTAGATGAAATAGACTTTGTACTGATTGTAAACCACACAATATTATAGAAATTTATATATATATACAAATTGATGAACATCACTCTAGTATCTATGCAGCCTTGGGGCCTGGATGGGAGCAGGAATGAACCTTAATAGTCAGGCGAAACTTTTATAGCTAAAATAACAAAAGCCACTCTTGCTCATGTGAAGATTTTTTCACAACTATTAGAAGGTAAAAGCAATCGATGGAGGATTCTTCAGCCTTAGAAAAGAACATGCAGACACCCGGTGCCCCGCGCTGAACTGGAGGACACTGATACCAGCTGACATAAGCCAGTCTCTGAGGGACCAGTGCCGTGTGGCACACTTAGGTGAGGCCCGGAAGGTTTGGATTTGTAGAGACAGGAGGTGGAGTTGAGAAGCTGGGGCTGGGGAGGGAAGAGGGCGGGAAGGGAAGGGCGGACTGTGAGCTTTGCACTGCGAAAAAGCAGTGCTGATGTTAGCCCGACCATTTCAACAGGTTAAGATGATCAATGTCATGACGTGTGTCCTTTTACCACCCTAAAAATGGCCATCGAAAGGAAATATGGTCAATTATTGTGATCTATGCTATCTGGGTGGCCATCAGTGTCGCAGTAATGTGTGTGATTTGTGGTGTGTTAGAGGAAAGTGAGCAGACTCCACAGTTGTCAGAAGCCCTGGGAGTCCTGTGTCCTTGCAGACCCAGCCCCTCCTCTGTGCCAGGCCCCTCGCGGGGACCTGACAGGACTCTAAGACACTGCCTCTGGACCCTGCCTGTGTTCACACAGTGACGTGAGCTTTTCTGTGCTCCTCAAAGACAGAGATGTCCCTTCTTCCCACTGTGTTCCCTTTACTTCCAGCACATGTGACCAGCACATGCTTGGGTTCTCCACAGATACTTACAAGCTGTCTAGTTAGGTCAATAATTGCCCAGATCTCTACCTGTCACCAAACAAACATGCCAGCCTTGAACCTCTTCTCAAAAAACAGGTGAACAGCAGGCTATGGTTTTTTTGTTTTGAATTGATTCTCATAGGTCTAAGATGAGCCAAAAGTCCTTAAACTGCTTCCGAGAGACATTATTTTCAAACATAGAGGACCCTGGCTCAGAAAGCACAAACTCACCTCTCTCCTCCTCCCGGCACCTCTGTGCCCCTGCCTTGTCCACGCTGATGCTGGCAGCAGGGAAGGAGTTTGAGCTCCTCGAACAGGGACACCTGTGGATGGTGCCAGCCCGCAGCCTGCTGAGGTCCGGGCAACCCAGTAGAAGGCATGCAGTATGCAGCCCCCCACCCCTCACTCCCACAACCGCCTGAGCTGTACCTCCTGTCAGGGCCCTTAGAGAGCAGTATAATGATCTTATTGGATCTGACAATAAATAATAATAGAAATAAAGTGCACGATACATGTAGTGAATCACCTCTCCCCCTTCCTCCCATACAGGAAATTGGCTTTCATGAAGCTGGTCCCTGGTGCCAGGAAGTTTGGGGCCCTCAGCTCTGAGTCCCCCACAGCTGGAATTCGTGGGTTCCTGTGGTGGCTGGCAGCGGTCACGTCTGTCACCCCCCTCCCTCGTGCCCCACGGGCGGCTCCGACCGGGCTTCCCTTGGGCCGCTGGCAGGATGGAACCTTGCATCTCTGATTTGTTTTTGCCTGCCATTGACTCATCGCTGGCCTCATGCAACACGTGAGTGGCCTGGTGGCTTCCAGTGTCCTTGAGCTCCCAACTTGTCCTTGTGCCACTTGGTGCTTTCAACATTCTCATGTCTTCAGACATGATGAAGTCAGCAATGGCTGGAAAACACCCCCAAATTCAGCTCATGTTTGGCGAAGCATGCTGTGTTAAAGCTAACCTGAACTAGGATGCCCCGGCGTGGGGCTGACAAGTGGGGGACATTCTCGGGGTTTCTTTCCAACTAGTGGGGTGACAGTCCAGAGCAGAAAGAAAGCACAAGACTTCTGCCTGTCATCAGAGTCAGAAAAGACAGCAGAACCTGAAGAAACACTTCCCAAAGTGAACATAACATGAAATGCATGTAACTAAAAACATTGGGCATCCCAGCCGTCCCTAAGGTCTCCTTACTTGGGGGATCTGGCCTTGAGGGGACAGACGCTGTCCTCATGCTTGGTGGTCAACACGCACAGGTACTGAGGGACGAGGGCCCTGACTGTGCTGTCTGATTTGGATGTAGGAGGAACTTTCTGGAAATGTTCCCTGAGTTGTAGGCATGGGGTCTTGTGGGTACCCGGTCTTGCGACTTTTCTTTCACTATTTTTCTTTCCCCAAAGCACCCACACATTTGCTTCTGGTGTAGGTAACGTGTTGATTTACTGCAGGACCCTCACAGAGGCTGGTCCAGAAGCCAGAAGGATTAGAAATCTCACCAAAAAAAAAAAAAAAAAAAAAAAAAAAAGAATTGTTTTGGTGCAATTCCCAGGAAGATTTGAGAACCTGGAGAGGTTTATATTCTTGGCTGAGTTTGTAATAAACATCTCTGAAATATTGGACCTATTTCCAAACTAAAATGAAATTTGAGACCCACCCATTTCACCAGTGATTAAGATAAAGAGAAATCCCCCGTTGAAATTGGATTACGCAACCAGTATTCCTGGCATTGTGGAAACAGAGCTACCCTCAGATTTCATGCGTGGCTCATTCTCTACTGCCAGCAGTGAGCAGGAGAAAAAGCCATCCTCCTTCCTGTGGTGATAAGGCAGTGTTGTCGCTCCCGAGATGGCCAGCATTGGCATTGAGTGCCACCAACGCGGAGCACCCAGAGTTCTCTCCGGGCAGGTACAGGGAACAAGGCTTCCTGCAGTGGCTTTCAGACCCAGCAGTAGGGTAAGACATGACCTTGTGCGTGCAGCTAGGGTTCCCGAGTTTGTGTAGGGTGACAGAAGAACAAATTCACAGAATGAGACACAACTGAGTTGTGGCTTGTGCTTTCTTAGCATAAGGAAGTCCATGACTCGCCCTATGGGTCATTTCCACTTGCAGATGTCCCTGTGTACACCTGCACGGATTCTAGCCTCTTCCATTCCCAGACTAAGGGGGGAGAACAAAACCACATGCAATCTCTCAAAGGCAAGATGGCGGGAACACCGACTGAGCTCATGTTGAGTATCGTCGTAAACTCTGAACCTAGATGGCTTTTGATCCCAAACCAAGGACCAGTGGGCCAAATTCTGCCATACATCCTGGCGTACTTGCAGCCCCTCCTCAGCGTGGGTGCTGTGGTCTCACAATATTATCCCGAAACCGGGCTGTCCAGTGAGAAGTGTCTGTAACTCGATACTTTTACAATCATGTGGCCCTGTGTAAGGAGTGCAGTCCTAAGGTCATGGGGCCACCTTCGCTGTAAAAAGAGAAGCTCCTGGGCCTGGACTCCCTCCACCCTTTCTCCTGCTGTCCGCTGTCTTTGCCCCCATGGAGTCTCTTGCCCTAGGTTGTATGGACGTGGCTGGCAGTCAGCCTTGAAGAGCCAGACTTATTTTATTTCATTGTTTGGGCAACAAAATGTTTTCATCTAGACTTAGTTCTAGTCCAAAGGCAAACACTTTAAGGTAATATAATTTCAGGAAACTGGTGAAGAGAAATTGACTTGGGAAAGACCGTTTCATTATAATCCATCCATGGGATAGAAAATTCAACACACACGCACACGCACGCACACAGCTTGGATGCACAGGAGAGCACAGGGCACATCTCTGGATGTTTATAGTTACTATTTTGTGACTTTTCAAAAATGAAATTTCGGATATAAAGATAGAAAAAGAATAAAGTAGCAGCTGCTCTAAAGCAGCTTGAACTACAGGTTGCAGTTAAAACCTCCTAGCTGAAGTGAGGACTGGCATTAACCCCAGAGACGTCAGGGTCAGTCAAGTAGGATGTAAAACCCAGCACCCAACTACGGCCAGATGAAATGTGATTGATTAGAAACCAAATAGTCTGTATGACTTACATGCACTAGAAAAAACAATTTTAAAAATTCAGTTAACAAATGTAAATATAAAAAAGAAAAAACTGTTAGTAGGTCTAGAGGTCAATGTTTGGAAGCACAGTATAGTCCACCAGAGGTTGGGGGTACTGCAGCGCCGGGCAAGGGGCCGCCTGGCAAACACTGCGTAGGGCTACCAGGATTCAGGGGGCTCCATCCCATGCCAAGGGCCATCTGTCATGGTCTTAATCAAAAATATCCCTGACAAGTCATGTGTATGGGAGGTGAATGGATCTAGGGGGTGCTCTGCCCATCAGTGGATCCACACACGGGCAAGTTCGTGTGCTGGCAGGAGGTGGGGTCCGCTTGGAGGCAGGTCACCATGGATGTCACCTGGAAGGGCATGTTCTTGTCCCTAGAACCTCTCGTCTCTCTCTCTCTGCTCCTGGCCGCCATGGGGTGAGCAGCTGTCATCCACCAGGCCCTCTGCCGCTCCTGCCCTGCAGTTGGCCAAGCTGCTTGGCATGACGCCTCTGAAACCGTGAGCCATGATGTCTCCCTCCTCCTCCAGGCTGTGCTGAGTGCCGAGTCCTAGCAACCGGACAGTGACCAAGCCACCCTCCTTTCTGCCTCCCTCACTCCCTGATTGTGGGGCTCATCGGTCTCATGCCTGCAGCCTGGGCCTCTGTGCCCTGTGGAGACCCCTGGGCTTCGGAGGTTGGGGCTACCCTAGTGGCTGCGGCTCACCTCTGTGGGGCCCTCGCAGGTGGGACCCCACGCTGCGTCTCCCAGCAGCATCTACATAACCTTCCTGGGAATCCACGTCTCCGGCAGGTCCTTGTCCGGAACGCATAATCGGAGACTAGAGCCCTTGACCCAAGGTGAGTTCTGCCACTCCTCATGGCAACTGATGCCTCCTCTCCTACCAGGGGCACATCAGGTTTTGTGTGGCACTCACAGCTGGGGACTGTTGGTCATGGTGGTACCCCGCAAAGGTCAATCTTTCCTCCCATGAGTCATAAGAGAACTATGCGGGATCAGGGGAGAGTGTTTTACTAGGAATTGAAACTGGAACCTTCAGAGTGAGTTATACTCCCAACTTTTTTGTGTCTTTGTTTATTTCCTTTTGAGATAAGACCTTATTGCTAAGTCACTAAGTTGCCCAGGCTGGGCTTGAACCTGCCATCGTCCTGCCTCAGCCTCCCAGAGTGCTGGGATTATGGACCTGTGCCAGTGGGCCTGGCCAGAGTTGCTCCTTGGGATCCTGGAGGGCAGTGAGGAGGCTGGTGATCTGGGCTGTTATTGGCTTGTCACTGAGCTCACATGCGGAGATATTGAGTGCGCAGCATTGTTACAAAGACTGTGTCTGCGATCTTAGCCACGCTAAGCATGTCCAGCCTATGACAGCCATTTGTTTGTCCCGCTTAATTTTATTTTGAGTGAGGAGCAACTGTCTTGAGCCACTTATAACATATATGATATAGCTCCCATGTGTACATAAGGACTAAAACTTTCTTTTCAAAATATTTTCATTATAACAATAAAAATATTATGAAGGGCATGAAAGTAGTGAACCACACAGGCTAGACCCTCCCGGTACTTGTCTGGGAACGCTGGTCCTGAGATGTGGCGCTCAAAAGGTCCTGGCTGGTGTACATTGTACACCTCTTTCACAATTCCAAGTGAAGCCCTTTCTGGAAAGTTCTGGCTGCTGTCTCCTGCCTAGACCCTGTTCTTCAGGACAACTTTCAGGACTAGGAACGTTTTTCACTTAACCACGTCAGACTTCCGTTTTTGCTAGAAGTTGGAGTTGCTTGCGTTAGGAGTGTCTGCTCATCGTCAGCGGCTACAGAGCACCTGCTAAGCTGGGACTCCTCTGTGGATTCTGCTTGCCGTCTCCCCTGGCTTCATCTTTCCAGCTGCGAAATTCCAGAGGCACAGAGCCTACTGCTCTTCAAGCAACAGGATGGGTCGCTTCTGTGACACTCTTCCCGTCCCCGTCCCTCGTGACGAACACCTACTCCTCAAATACGGACAACTCCATGACACCCGTCTTCCTGAGAGTCTATGGAAGAATTCTTTTTGTCTGTTGACAACCAACCCGCCTATTTATTACGTAGATTTGGAGAGAAAAATACATGGTTTGGTTTACTATGAACGTTCAACATTTTCCTTTACCTATAATGAGATTAAAATGTTCACAATCTGGAATTAAGTGAGTGATTTAGAAACATTCACGTGCTATGCGTAGGTAATTGAGAGCCAACTCAAGTTTTCAAAACTGAACTTCTCGTGTGCATATTGACTTGCATCTCTACTAGCCCGACTGACCAAGAGAAATGGTTGCCCGTCAATGAGACGCACGGGACCCGTGATTTATGTCCCAGTTAAAGAAATACCGTCACGAAGTTGGAGGCTGCTGATGCGGCAAACAGGCTCACAAAATGTATGCAATCTAAAAATATGGTGCATGTTAGCCGAAGAAAAACATTATTACACAGTAACAGGCATTTTGCTGTTAACTCCCCTCAAAATACTGTTCACTTGGCCTTTGAGGAGGAGCCAGGGTGCATCCAGTGCTGGTCTCCAATGCAGGTGGGTGGGGACACCCGAGCTCTTTCAAGCCCCTTTTGCTGGGTGGCACTTGTCAGCCGCACTCCCTGAGTGCTGGTCACAGCTCTTGGGGACACCCAAGTCAGGACTTTCGGCGGGGGCTCCGAAAGTGGCCAGACAAAGGATGAGTGTGTCTGAAGCCAGCGGGAGGGCTTTGGGGGGTGGGGGGGGCGGCGGGTAAGAGGGCGTGTCTTCTGCTGTAATTTTTTCTGTTTCAACACCATACAGCTTGATCACACATATCTATTGTCATTTCCCCTCAGTTTACTATTGCTTTTTGTCTCAGTGATATGAATGTGTAGTAGAAGGGGCTGGGTAGGGTGGTCACCCTTCCCCCGGTGTTCACGCAGCGCCTGTTCCACCTTCTCTCCCTCAACTTCTCCTCTGTGGCTGTCATGTCTGGGAGCCAGCACCCGTTTTGCAGGGATGCCTCTTAAGTAACAGTTCTTTGGTCCACGCCCTCCCCTCCTCAGGACAAAGGATGGCACGTGGCTGTCTGGCAGACAGCGGCTCTCGCCTGGGACCCACAGGACATTCAGGAAGGGCATTCATGAAACAAGTGCATCAGGCCAGAAAACAGAGACAGAAAGGAGAGACCCCTCTCTCCACGGGGACACGGTGCTGCCCCATCGCCCCCAAGACCCCCTGAGCTGTTAATTCATTCTAGGTCCTGACTCTTGGGTGAGAGTCGGCCCCGTGGGATCTCTGCGAGTGTCACGCCCGTGCCTGGGGCCATCAGGAAGGTCCCCCAGCTCTGATGACACAATCAAGCCCCCTCCTGGTTCCCCACATCGCCAAGTGACTGGCATTGTCAGATTCCACAAAATTGAATTTGGCTTTACGGAACATATGTTTAAAAGCTGTACACTTTCAATAATTACGCTAGAACATCCCCGTTTTTATGCAAAGCTAACTAGATATTGTCATATTAAAATAGCAAATCCAATTCATTTCTCATGAAACACATGTTTAAAAAAAATAAAAGGAGCACTTTAATTATTTCAGGAGGTTCTGGTCAGCCCGCCCGCCCGACGGCCGATCGCGTTTGTTTAAAACTCAATCATGCAAAATGAAGACTCGATTTGAGAAATTTTAATAAAGATAACCAGCCTATCGCGCTATCGTTTGAATGCTAATCGGCGCGCGTCCGGGGGAGGGAGCAAGTCTGTCAACTTCGCTGGAGGCTCTTTATTCCGCAATAAAAACATTTACATTCTAATGATTTTATTAAAGCGCCGGAGCTGTCAGCAGCCCCAGATGAGTTTCTGGCAAACTCTACCAGTTATCAGTTGATATTGCCTTTATCAAACCCACCCAGTGGCGAGCCCACCTCCAACACGCCGCCGCCTCCCACCCGCGCCGGCCTTTAATCATTCGGCCAAGCATTGTTCTGCAAACCGAGCATAAATAAGGCCGAGCACCGAGGAGCAGCGCCCAGCACCCGGCACCCGGTTCATCTCCGTCACCCCTCCGCTGGCTTCTCTCCCGCCCCCACCGCTGGCTTTGGCCAGTTCATTCCCCTCTCTCCTTTCTTCTCTCCATATTCATTGCCGATCCATCACTCAACAGCTAGGACTTTCGTCTTCACCCTGAACAGGAGAGATCATGACACATAAGGGGGAGTGGGGACGCCGTGGGTGGCGGGGAGGTGATCGGGTGCCTTGGGACCCTGGCGTGGGGCCTCCCGCTGGGGAGGACAGGGGAGGGGACACGCTCTTTGTGGCGCAGAAGTGGTGGGAGGGAGGAGAAGGAGGGCTGTGCCTCCTGTCCAGTTCAAAGGCCACGGGATGCCCTACCTTGCTGGAGACAGCCCGGCTTTCTCTCTGTCTTTTCTCCGCTCTGTTTCAAAGGGCGACATTCAATGGGGAGTATGAATTAGTAACAAAAATTGTTTGAATTCACTTTAAAAGGAGCCTGCTCTCCTGTTACTTACCCTCCTGGAATAAAAGCAAGAGATTATGAATAAAAGCAAAGAAAGCCTTTTCCCTCCATCCCCCCTACCACGGGGAAATAAAGGAACCCTGAAAATCTTTGCAAAATTCTGCAGACACGGCCCCTTCCGGTCACAGTGTGTCCTCAGTTTGCGGGTGCGGGTGTGTGTTGCCGCATTGCATGCTGGCTTTGTCTCTTTTCTCTGCCGGGTGTCTGCGTTCGTCTCTGATTTCCACACTGCCCTCTCTCCTGGCAATGTTTCCGACGGCAGAGGTAGGTGTGCCACTCTTCGGAGCCCTGGCCCGATGTGTCCTTGTGTCCTGGGGAGGAAAATGACTGTTTGGGTGCTGAGTTTCATTCGGATTTGCTGCTGTTGACTTGGGCTCAGCATCGGAAGCTGCCGGGCCGCACAGCCGTGGGTCCGACCCGGATGAGTCTCGCCCGCCTTTGCCCCTGACCAGGTGCCTTTTCTTCCGATGAGTGCTGTTGTGTTCACTCACAGCTGAGACGCCCTGTGCTGAAACTCACAACTGTCCGGACCTTGCACAACTGAGACAAAGACGGGCCTCGTGTCTGCGGGCCCAGCACTGGAGACTCCTTGGGAAAGCACCTACTTATGGACTTGGGTGTGAGAAACGGCTCGTAGAAATCTTCCTGTCCAAACAGAGGATGGACGTGAGAGGCATGGACGACAGGGTATGAGGCTTTAATTTTCTTTTTGCAAAAAGGGTGACCTTCCCACGTGTAAGTGGTGAGAGGTACACCGAAAACGCGGTCAGTACTGACTTAAATCCTAGGTCGCAGGTCCCTCCCCCTGCCTTTCTTATTATCAGGATTCACAATCTTCCTGAGAAAAATCTAAGGCATTGGCGCAGGGCCAGGTTGATCACAATGTCATATCCTTGATCCCTTTTCCCCTCCTTCCTGCCTTTGTCTGGTCACCTGATCAGGTAGGGCTCAAAAATGTAAAGATCCGCCATCTTGAATAATGTGCCACCGCTACTGCTAGGTGACGCTCACATCGGGGAAGCAGTGGACACTGGGGAGCAGGGCCCACCCCCTGTCACCTGCAGGCACCCTCCTGCTCTGGTACCTGTGCAGAAAGATGCTGCTCACCAGCTGGACTCACGCTGCGTGGACACCCTGGTCCCCTTTCCAGGTCACTGTCACTTCCACGGGCAGCAGCCAGAGCCACCACTGCCGTGACTTACCCCCAGACCCGGCTCATCAAGGGTGGTGGCCAGCTGGCCGCTGAGACCAGAGGCCTCTCTAGAGGAGATCACACAACACCACGGCCACTGCCCCTTCTGAACTTGGAAACAGACTTCAAAGCACACAGAGGGCGCCATGGGCCAGGCGCACCCGGGCGTCTCCACTGCTGTCCCATAGATCTGGTGGCTGGGATAGACAGACACAGGCAAACGCTGAGACACAGTTTTCAAAGCCAGCGGAAGTACGAGGTGCAGCTGTGCGGGAAGATGAACGCCCCGGGCCCTTTCACATGGCCCCCGTAGGGCCGGGGCTGCATTGGTAAGCCACCAATCACGTCATTTGATCTAGGAATATTGGGAAAGTTTCTGCAGATACTTTTCCCCATAATGTAATCTCTGCATAGAAGGCTGCTGGATAAACAGGGACCAAAAGGAAACCGTGGAGAGTTGGGCCAGGGGTGCAGGCCTGTAATGCCAGCACCACGGGAGGCAAGTTAGAGCCCAGCCCGGGCAACTTAGTCAGTTAGCAAGACCCTGACTCAAAACCAAAACCAAAAATTGGGCTGAGGCTAGAGATTCGTGTAGAAGGCCTGGGGCTCGACCCTCCGCATCGCGAAACGGGAGAAAGAAGAGAAACAGCAGAAGAAGCAACTGAGAAGCTGTTAACTGAAAGATTTAAAATAAGCATGTCAGGACAAGGGTTAGGAGGGATGCCACCCATGAAGAGGGGCACCAGGTTGACACAGAGCCGATGGCACAGCGACCGGTGTAGGCTGGGCAGTGCCGTCTCCTGCCTCAGCCCCCTGGATCTGCCATCAGGGGATGAAAGTCACCAGGCTTGACAACCACACGAGTTCATGGCGAGGAATTCAAACCATCCTTGGCGGCACAGTCATGGCTGCAGCCTGGAGGCTGCGACTCTGAGCTGGGATCCCACCTCTACCCCCTGTCCTGGGAGGGGACTCAGGCTCTTCCAGAGAAAAGGCCAGGAGGGCCGGTCCCTGTTCCCCTTGGCCACCTACCCCAGCCCAGGTTTCCAGCTGAAGTCCGCTGCTAGGCGTGAGGGGCCTGGGTGGCAAGGAGCCTCCAAGCGTGACTGGAAAACGCGGTGAGTGCTGGATTACAAACGACATACAGGAGACGCCTGGTGTTGCCGCGGAGGCCCTCAGAACCCTTCCCCTGTCTCTATGACGTGAAAGGAAGAGAAACTCTGCCAGGGCTTCTTCCTGGGAGGCTCCGGGCTTGCCTGGGTCCCCAGGGGGGTCTGGCTCCGGCCGCCTGAGGCTTCCGCCTGCCACGCTGGAGCAGCTCCCCAGCCTCTGCCATGGGCCTCCACTGTTGCCGGCCGCCCACGAATGGACCATGGGACCTTCTGAAACTGAGCTAAATAAATCTTTCCTCCCCGTTGTGGATGTCAGATACTGTGTCCCAGCAACAAACACGTACTAAGCCACTTCCCGTGTTTAGAAAACACGCTTTATCCCTTCAGGACCCCCCACTATCCTGGCATCTTTTCTCAAATGCCACGTCTCTCTTGGCAGCTCCACCTCCAGTCTGGCCTTTGATGACTTTAAAAATACTGCTTTGCATACGTCAAGGCGAAAGATAACTATCGGCCCCCGATTGTTTGCCATTTATGCCTTTCTTTCAAGGAGCCAAACGTCCGATCAGGCTGAAGACAGATTTGCAAGACGGAGCTGGGAAGGTGTTCGACTGCGGGAGTGTTTCCACATTTGCACGCCTATGTTCAGAGGTTTAGAGCTGTGCAGGCAGAGTGGACCCCTGGGGCCTGGAACAGGAGCCGGCAGGGACGCCAGGGGCCGATCTGCCACCAACACCCTCCACACAGGGGCTGCGGGAGTGTGGGACCCACGCAAGTGAGCGTCCTTGTGTTCGGATTAGCTTTTGATGTTCATCTTGTTGTTTAAGAGCAGAGAAAGTAGAATTGGCCTTAGATGCACCTGTGAGTCGGAGGCTCCCAGTGCCAGGAAGCCCGGGAGCTCAGCAAAGGGGGCGGATGCTGGGTAGGTGCAGCCTGCCCCTCCGCCTGCTCCCTGTCTGTCTTCTAGTCTTACTTCCACCTGTCTAAGCACATCTCTCTCTCTTTCTCTCACTTTGGCTGGTGGTAACACCTATCAACCCCAGGGCCTTCACCCTGACCTACACCCTCAGCTCTCTTTTTATATTTTAATTTTAAGGCAGGGTCTAGGCAAGTTGCTAAGTTATCTAAGCTGGGCTCCACTTGATTCTCCTGCCTCAGCCTCCCAGAATGCTGCGATTTGGGGCTGTGCCACTGTGCCACTGTTGAATATCTGTCCTGTTCTCAGTGTGTGAGTCACCTCTGCCTATCTCCCAGTTATCTGCGCTTTCACCAGTCCTTCACCTCTGCTCACACGCGTCCTGTAATCCCCGGCTGATGAACGCAAGCCCACCTACCTTCCTCGCCCTCCTTGCACGCTGCGTGGGAGCACACAGTTCTCCCTGTTCTAATCGGCATTCTTCAGTGCCCGGTGACACAGGATCACCGGGGTGAGTGGGCCCTGCTATTTTCATCTGTGATTTGGAACACTAGGTAGAACCTGAGACCCTCCAGCCTACGAATAGAGTTTAGAAATTGATGAGCCAAATTTAAGTCGAGCTCTAAAAGCAACTCTAGAAATCCATGCATACAAATCCAAAATGTAAAGCTGGCTGGTCCTTCCCTGCGTCTTATGAGAATGACTCCAACCATGTCCAACACACGTGCCACGTTCTGAGGAGGAGTGGTCAGCCAGCCGTGGTCCCAACAGGGGCCTGGACCATCTGATAGGTGGGACAGGGCAGAGCGGACCTCTTGGGGAGTTAAGCCCCTAAGCAAACAATGTGTCCTCAAAGGGCTCCCGGGTACCAAGGGCCTGTTCATCTTGTGCATTAGTCAGAAGGAGGGTATGGGTTGGAGGAAGGAACGAGAAGTATGGGGACTGACCGTGCCCAGCACATGGGAGGCGGTTCAGCAAGCACCAAGGACACCGTCAACTCTGACAGCTGACCAGTCACAACTGCCACAGAAAGAAGTCTGGTCTCGTCACATGCGGGAGGCCGCCGGTGAGAGCTGATGGGGAAGATGAGAGTATGTGCTGGGCAGGTGCGCTTGGGACATTTGTTAAAATGCTTGGGGCAGCCGGGCAAGGTGGTGCCGGCCCATAGCCCAAAGCCCCGGGAGGCAGAGGAAGGGTGATGGCGAATTTAAGCCCGGGTCAGACAACTTAGTGCCGTAGTGAGACCCTGACCCCAAATAAGAAGATAAATAAATATATGAACAAACAAAAGTTTTTGAAAGGCTCAGGATATAGCGCAGTGAGAAGGCCCAGGGTTCGATCCTCAGTACCAAAATCCCCCAAAACGTCCCAGGGGAGATGGGGACCTCTGGGGTGTGTTTCTGACTTTGTGTTAGCATGCGTTTGCGATGCACAATAGTAACAGTCAGCATGAGAGATCTGTGGCTGGCGGGTGAATTGCCGCGTCTCACCGTGGTCATTTTTACTTCACCTCCCGTGTCCTACCTCCTCAGCCCCGCCCTTGCCAGCCCCTTTCCCATCTGAGAGCCCAGCTGGCTGGGAGAGTCTCCTGGTGGACCATCACAGAGACACCGAGCAGACAGGATCATTGTCCCCAAGCCCTCAGCCCATGGGAAGGCCAGCAGAGACCCAAGGGGGCACGCTGCTCCCACACACAGCAGTGGCCACTCCCCCACGCCTGCACCCAGAAAGGGAAGGGAGGCCCAGCAGAGAGTGAGGGCAGCGGGCCTCCGTCAGCCCTGAGCAGGCCTGGATCCCCACACCACCCCCTGATGCCGGCTCCAGGGGCTGGAATAGCAGCTGCAGAGGTCACGGAGCTGCGCTGCCCTGGGCCTGAGAGTCCCTGGTGTGAGGTCAGGTGCAGGGCACAGGGTCGCAGGAAGCCGGGGGTGTGGGCGCCATGGGCCGGGACCCAGGCTCGCGTCCTCGGCGGGTTTCTCTCCCTACCCTCCGTCCGCCCCTCCCCTCATCTTCAGGTGCTCCCACGGTGCGCCTGCCTGAGCTTGCCGCCCACCCGCCCACCTCAGCACCCAGCACCCCAGAAGCTCCCGCCTGTCCCCGAAGGCACAAGCTGTCCTGGTCGCCTTCTTCCTAGCTGGCTTCCCGGATTAGACCATTTGTCACGGGCACAGAACGCCCATGGCTGCAAGACCTCTTCGCATCAACACGACCCACGTCTACAACAAGCAGCCGACCCCTTTCCCAGGAGGCCCTGCGCAGGGGTGGCCCCACGCAGTCCTCTCCCCCTGGGATGCAGCCGCCCTGGGCTCCGTCCTGCTCTGGGGCTGGTGACTGCCCACCGACCGCAGGGCCTCCCAGGCGGGCTGGGGTGGGACGCCTAGGGACACACGCCTGAGGCTGTCATGCAGACCCCGATGCCCCAGGCCTCCCTACCTGCTAGTCAGAGGGAGACATTGGCAAACGGGGGCACATTTCTGTAACGCAGAGTAGATGTCAAAGTGAAAAAAAAATCGTGTGCGCATGAATAACAGAGGGAAAGCTTCCAAACCAGCATAAATCATTATTTTGGCAGGTAATTTTTTATATCTTTCTGCAGCATCTTTTTGCTATTGATAAATTTATCTGTGTAAAATATAGACTATTTTTATGAAATGAATACATATGAATTTAAGACAAGGTGCAATTATGGGCCATGGCATCAGCGAGCAACTCCAGGAGGGAGTTGGAGATGGCATCCCTCCTTTTCCATTTACAGAAATTTATTACTTTCGCAAAAAAAAAAAAAAGTTACGGCGTATAACCTTTGAATATCTTAAGCTAGATGGTAATTTCCATGTGGACAAAACTGACAGAAGCGAAACCAGTGGCAGTTGTGCCCAGGCAGAAGCTGATGTGACCAAAGGGGGAGCTCTGTGGGGCACCTGGCCGCCAGGCCTGGGTGCTATGTGCCCCGCCCGTCCCATCCTGTCCCCGGTCCTTTCTGCAGTGCTTGGTTGTAGACACCTGGCACAGGAGGAGAGGTAACGCCCCTCAACTTGACGGTTGTGGCAACAGTGGGGTTCTGCAGATAGCTCTCCTCCCACGCTGTAGCAATTGGCTTCTGAGGGTGCGAGTGCACATGCCTGGCCAGCCCATGGTGTGTGAGTGCATGCAGACCGTGTGCATGTGTGTGTGCCTGTACACAAGTTGTGTGACATGGGAGCCCTGCAATTTTGTTTGCATGATGTATATGTGTGTGAATGGGTCAGGAGATGTGTAGTGTGGTGTGTGCATGTGACTGTGACATGTGAAGCACACATTATACCATGTGTAATGTGTCCACATGAACATATATGCTATTTGAGCATGTAGGGTGAGCACATATGACTGTAATATGTCCACATGAATGTGTGGTATGTCCCCGTGACAATGTATGGCATGTCCATGTGACTGTGCGGTGTGTCCATGTGAGTGTGGTGTGTCTAGGTGACCATACGTGGTGTGCTCATTTGACCACGTGTCAGCTTTGCATGGGCAGCCAGTAATGACACCACCTCCTCAGCCTGCAGGGACGCTGCTGCTCACTGGGGACCTGCACAGGAGTCATCTGCCCAGTGGTGTAACACAGTGTCTGTGAGACAATGGGTAGTATGTGCGTGTGACCCTGTGTGGTGTATGCATGTGGCTGTAGTATGTCCATGCGACCCACATGGTAAGGACCTCTGTGGGTGTGTGTGATGTGTTCTTGTGAATGTTATGGTATGCCTACGAGACTGTGTGTGGTGTGTGCCTGTGACCACATGTACAGTATCATATACCTGTGGCCACACACATGCATGCATGTGGCCAAAACACATGTAGATGTGTGTGTGAGCATGTGTTTGTGACCCTGCCCTGTTGTGCCCATATGCACGTTTGCTGTGTGCTTATGTGTGTCCTGGGCCCTGCCTTTCCTTTGGCTGGTTCCCACGTGGTGCATCCACGGCGTATCCCTGGGAAGCCAGTCTGATCACCCCAGGTCCCGGGTGCTCTGTGTTCCTGACCCCATCACGGCCAGCAGGAGGCGCGGCTTCTTGTCATAGCAGACATACGCCATGTGCGCCTCAGCAGTGCAGATTGCGTCCAGTGACGGGGGCAGAGCCTGTGGAGGCCTTCAAGGCCCCAGCCAAGGGGTTCTGCCTCCTGGATGGGTGTTTTCCTCGGGGTTAACAGCAGCACAGTCCTCGGAGTCTTATCCAGAACCCGTGGGGTGCACTGCTCCAGTCCCTGCCATTGTCATGTGCGCCCCGTCCTCAGATGTCTCTTCTACTGGAGCCTCCTTTCCACCTCCTCAGCCTGCAGGGACCCTGCTGCCCACTGGGGACCTGCACGGGAGCCACCCCCCGGTGGTGCGGCCCAGCGGCAGGCCGTATCACGTGGTGGGTTAGGTGGCGAGTGTTCCATTTTTCCTTTCTGTTCTTAGTCCCAGCTGATACGTACTTGGCAATTAGTAAACTGTAAGTGGATGCACTGGAAATTAAAAGCTATTTTGATGAGACAAAATCCAGGCAGGGGCCTATGTCACATGTCAACCACGGCAGAGATGGTGATGCTGATATGTGGAGCCCACCGCGCCTTCTCCAAGAGGGAGCCCGAGTGGCAAGGCTGGTGATTGAGCGGGCTTGTGGTGAACCTAAGGCACCTCACAGGAAGTAGCTGCCCACTGCGGTGACCAGCCCAACACGGCTCCATGGGTGAATGGGCCTGAGTGGGTCACAACCTGCCCAGCCTGTGCCCTTGCAGGGAGCTGAGAATGTTACCAGAGACTGGCAAGTGTGGGAAGAACGTGGGACCAACAGGAGCTGAAGCAATGGTGGGGAGCCTGTGAACCCTGGAACCACAGGACTGGACACCACGAAGGACCACCCAGCCTCCAGAATTGGGAGTATTAGCGTTTCCCCTCGTGGTCACTATTGCTCTTGGCACAAACGGTGTGAGAACGAATCTACTTCACCCCTGGTTAAAACGTCTCTGTTGACACAGACTTTGAACTCTCACTTGAAATAGTCGCGATCAGGACCCCACTTCTCCTCTGCGTGCGTGGTAGAGTGAGAAAAGGGAGAGGCGATTTGTCAGTCTCACCAGTGGGACGTGGACACCACAATCAAATCTGTGCGCGCACATCCCCTGCGATGTGGCCTGGAGCTCTCTGGGAGCTGACCGTGAGGAAGGGAGAAAGGGCAGCCCACCTCCCAGCGATGGATAGGCCCCGGCACGGGGGAATGGATGGAGCCCACTGGCCGGAAATGCCAGCCGCGGCCCGTCGGGAACCACCGCTCAGTCAGGACAGCACATGGCTAATTCATTTAGCAGATGTGGTACCCAGGGACAGTGATGATGGCTTAAAAGATGGAGATGTGCCCAACGAGCCCGGCTGGAACTCTATGCGGAAGGAGAAGGCAGCCTGCCCTGGAGACCCGATCTGTATTCATGGAAAGCCAGAAAGAAAAGCAGGTCAGCCAACAGGGAGGGGAGAGGAGGTGGGTGGGATTTGCCAGAGGAAGCGGCTTTGCGCAGACAGCCAGTACCGACACCACGTCGCCTGGGATGGCTTTGAGGGTGGTGCCCGGTGATGCTGGGCGCGTGAGAGGACTCAGGCTGGCCACAAAGCATTGCCGTAGCAAGGGCTTCCTCACACAGTAGCTGCTGCGCAAGCTGCTGTCCCGACTGCAGCTGGGAGGCGAAGGAGCCGTCCTGGTCTCCGGTGGGAACCCCAGGACCTGGAAGGGTTCAAGCACCTCCCACCTGCACTCAAAGTCTGACTCCTTTTCTCCTCATCGGGCATCTGTATAAGCCAACGGGTTTTTGGTTTGCTTTTGTTTTTTTGATTGGCTCTCCGTGAGTCTTTGGAAGGCCGACAGGTGGTCACACACGCTTCACTTAAACAGTATTTCTAACGCTGAACACAAAAGCGTTATCGAATTTTGTATTTTTATGCTTCATAGCATGCTGTTCAATGAGAATTTCAGCCACAACTTTCCTACCACTGATCTTTGGCTTCAGTATTGGTTGATTTTGCTTTGGTTCTTTTATGGTCCTGGGACGGAGCCTTCAGTCTCTACACTGAGCTATGTGCTTTGCACTTTTTATTTATTTACTTACATTTTCAGGGTGGATCTTGTTAAGTCACTCAGTGGCCCATACTGGGCTGAATTTGCAATCCTCCCGTCTCAGCCTCCCAGTGATAGGATTACAGGTGTGTACCACCGCGTTGACGGCCGTCAGTGTTTTATCTTCCCAGGACACTGTACTAATCACACCACCATGGCGACTGCCATTTGAAGGTGGCCAACATGTTGGATGTGCAACTTTCTCCCGCACCGGCCTTCCTTAACTTCCTGCTCTTCGTTTGCGTCTGGGATCCAAAGCCTGTTGACCAAAGCTCTTGTTCTTCCCCTGCAGTACTCCCAAGGCGATCCCAAGGCTACGTTAGTCAGCTTCCCCAGTGCTGGGACACAGTACCCGATGCCCACACTTCAGGAGATTTACGTTAGCTCACGTTTGCAGGGGGCTCAGTCTAGGGCCGCCTGGCTCCAAGCAGGAACATCATGGTGGAAGTGGGTGGAGGGGCAGAGCTGCCCAGCTCACGGTAGTCAGGAAGCAGAGGAGGGGGACAGTGCCAGAGAGGAGGGGACAGGGACCAGATATAGACCCAAGGCCATGCCTCAGCGACCCACTCGGACACACCCAGGAGTGTGCTACACCAATACCCCACGCAGATTCCAAAGCCACTCGAGTTTGCCTTCCACCCACAGTGCCACTGCCCCACACGGGCACTGTGACATGTTCCTGCTGAGGGACACAGGGGGAATAAGCCAGGCCTGCCTCGCATGGGCCACAACACGGAGACTCCACCGGTGTTGCCACCACCAAACGCTCCTCTGTACCTCCTCATCTCCTGTGTGGTCGTTGAACTCGCTGCCCTACCTGGATCCCTTCCAGCCACAGTCCGCAGTGCCCCCGAGCCCCACCCTGAAACAATGAGTGATCAAGTCCGGAAGCCCCCAGGGCCACACCCTGTAGCTCCCGCGTCCCCCAGTTCTCACCCTCCTGGCACACCCCTGTGCCCTGTCCCAGCGCTCCCGGGCTTCGGTCGCACCAGCCTGATGCAGGCCACAGCTTCAGTCCTGCTGAGTCACGGCTGCAGGACCCCTCACACCTCCGTTCTCAGAGAACTCCCTTGCCTTTCCCGTCACTCAGTCTCATGGAGGTAGTGGCCAAATCCATCGGCCCTCTCCCCGGCACCTCTGCGTGCACCGGTCTCCGGGTGACCCTTCCACTCTCCCTGGAGTGACCTTCCTGTCTCCTGACCAAGTATCCAAGTGTCTCACAAGTCAGCCCTGGGCTCAACAGCACCCGACAGATGTCATTTCTAATTTCCTAGGACCAATCACAAACATGGTGCCTTTGGTACTAGTCACCTGGGGAGGCTCTTGTGGAATGTGCCACCTGTTTGCAGATAAGTCCTTTGTCTGGGAAAAGTCTTTTCCTGACATTCTTCAAAAAGGCACTATATTGGCCAATCTGTCTTAACATGGAAGGAAGAATCTCTTAATTAAGAAATTGAGTGTCAAAATATTTAATAAATCCATCTCTTTCCAGGAAGCCCTAGTTTTATGAGGATTAAACTTGGTTTTCTTTGAATTTTTATGATTAAAATGATATATTAATGATACACTAATAGTTCTCAAGGGATGATTAACTCTTAGCCCGAGACAGTGGCAGCTATAAGCTCCACGTAAGTACATCAGCTGCAAGTGAACCCAAGGAGAGTCTTCAAGAGAAGGATTGCTGAAATTTCAAGTCATTTCTTTCTTCAGCATTTCTGTGAGTGCAGGGTCCTCATGGCGCTGTCTCTGTATAGACCGTTGAGGTCCCACGCCACTCCATGCTCACAGCGATGAGGAAAACCTAGAACCAGGTTCAGACAGGGTGACCAGAGAGGCCACACGTGTGTGCTTTGACGAGCAAGGCTGCTCGGAGCTGCCACATCCAGGTAACAGGGCGTCCAAGTGGGAAAGGTCCACCCGCTGAGAAAGACCCTGCTCACTAGAAGCCCGGACGAAACCGGAGGGATTCAATCATGGGAGTTCATCCATTGATCACCTGTGCTGTTAAGAGGCGGGGCTTGACCCCAAAGGGGTGGATCCCTAGCACACGACCCGGAAGGGTGTTCACTAGCTCCCCCCTTACTCGCACATTCTGCTTCCTGTCGGCCATAGGATAACAGGTTTTCTCCAGAGAGGCCTCTGCCGGGCCCTTCTGCCCTTGCCAGCCACCTGTGAATTAGACTGATGACCTCCTAAATCTGTGAGCTAAAACAAACTTTTTCCTCCTTAAGTTGTGTGTGCCTGGTATGGTGTCCTAGCAATGAGAAAATAACTAAGATAAGAAGGAATGAGGAAAATCCTGCCACCAAATTAAAATGTATGTAAACCACAACTCCAGCTGCGCTGGAACTGAGGCTGGAGCGGCAGCGGGAAGGAAGCTCCGCCCTCTGCAGCTTGACCACAGGACACCGCCTCTCAGGTGCCGCTCTGTGACCTTCTCACCGATAGGTCTTCGGCCCTATCATTGCCTCATTATAAGGGAATTATTTTGATCTAGCCTGTTGATTGCGGCTTTCTACTCTGAAGCTCTTACAACTATCTTAATTTTTTGTGAGTACCTACTTGTTGAAAGAGCCATTCATGAATAATTCCTTGTGCCAGTGTACTACTTTTTTCTGGCCCATTGAACTTGACCACCATCCGTAGGAAGCATTATAAATTTTTAAAATTTCCTATGACTTGGACATTTTAATGAACTCTCACAGCGGTCCCCTGTCAGTGGCCAGGGTGTTGGGCAGGCGGAGGAAATTTATCTTGCTGGGACAATATGTACCTCTGCCTTTCACCAGGGCCTGGACTAATTTGACTCCACAGTGTCCTGAATTAACAAGGCTTGTTTTCAGACCTGGCGACATGGGGCACCCTCCGCCGTCTGATTTGATTGCTTACTTCCCCGGCTCTCCTGGGAGGCACTTGATTTAATCCACCTGGAGCCTTGGTAACCCAGTCCCGCCCCCTGACCTTTGGGATGACGCCCGGGGCTCACACAGGGCAGAACGGCCCTGTCCTGAAGAAGCAGCCCTCTCACACCGATCTACCTGCACCCTGCATGTTTTTAAAGAAGGAAGGGTGTACTTAGAGCAAGCGGTGGGACACCCCGTCGAGACCTAAGTTCGCGTAGCTCCTGGGTGCAGCTTGGGCCACGCGCCGGGTCCCTCCTGAGTCTACCACTGATCCTAGTGTCCTGTAGGAACCGGCCATTCCCCTTCCACGACCCGCTCGGACCGCTTGTCCAACAACACTCACAGTGAATCAAGACAAAACGCGAGTGGAACATCTGATGATTGGACCCCACATCCTGTCGACCTCGGTACTTAGGTGTACAGCGCTTTCAGCAAAAAAATAAAGTGGTCCACGGGGTGAAAAAACAAAGAATAGAAACAAGTCAGGGGCAAGGACTGGGGAAGGGGAATTTACATAGCGAGGAGTGGAGACGCAGTGGAGACGCCCGCGCTGCCCTTGTCACGTGGGGTCCGCCCCCCCTTCCTGCCAGGGCTCTTTATCAGAACCCACACTGCACTCCCCTCCCCCACGGGCGCGGCACAATGGGGCTGATAACAGAGGGGCAAATTCCTTCTATTAGTGACTGACAGCAATTTGAGGGAAATGGAGTTGTAGCATGATATTGTTATATATACAAGGTGCAAATATCCTCGTTTGAATAATCACAGCCTGTGTCCTTTTAAATGAGTTTTCTCTCCATTTAGAGGCAGGCCTTTGATGTGATAATATTAATTCCCTCCGAGCTGGAAGGAAGAGTGGGGGGGGGGGGGGGAAGCTCAGAGAGGCGGAAATTAAATGACTAACGCGATGTCAGTCAATCTTCTAAGCCAAGGCCTTATTAACTGCTAATCATTTTGTCATTTTGTCGCTCAAAGTAATAAATTTGATAGGAAAGGACGCGAACGTCTTATGTTTACTTTTATTAGCTTTAAACAGAAACAGTTGTGGAGATATTCCATTATCAGGACGTGTGGCATTTAAGTGGTTTCAGTTAAGCACATGCCATTTTTCTTCCTCTCCAATGTTTGATTTACTGTAATTTTTAATCATCTGGCTGCCTGAAAAATGTTTTCTTTTTTTAAAATTCTATGGAGACCTTGCCCCCGGTTCTATCCCTGTGGTGTTATGGGGATCATACCAGGTGCTTGCGTCCACCGTGCAGCTTGCCAGATGTAGACAGCTTGGCTAGAGAGGGGGCACCAGGACACAGGTCCTACAGAATCCACACTTGTGACTTGGTCATACGGTCCCTTCTGCAGTCACCACTCTGGAGAACGTGACGTCTGTCCTGGCCTTTCCTACACTGATGCCAGGGCAACTTTGTGAAACGGCTGGGTCATCTGATCTTAAGAGGTTGTCCAAGAAGCCACGGTGGACTGTTGGCCCCAGAAAGCCGAGTGGGGAGGTGTGTGGCCCTGCACACATCCACTCACACGCAGGGGGCACAGACTGGGTGGACGGCTCGGAGGTCGGCTGACCGCAGGCCACACAGAGTTCAGCTCTCTCAGACGTCCCGCACTGCACCAACATTGCAGAGTCTCACTCCCAGCTGCTGCGTGGGTCAGTGAGTCTCTAACAGATGGTGGACCCTGTCCAAGTGCACAGGCTGGACGCTAGGCCTTGCCTGCCAGAGGGGGGCTCTGCAGAGCTGACAGAAAGCAGAGGCACTCGGGGTGCCAAGTGCAGGTCCTCCCCCACCTTGGCACCTTGGCCACGTGAGATGACTGGCTAGAAACCCGACAGGGGCTCCCCGGGGTCCTCCTGGGGCTACCTGGAGGAATCGCCACCGGTGGGCTTGTGCGGCTGGGTCTAGCCTGTGTAGGTACAGCAATGCCGACTTCCCAAGGAAAGGCGGCAGCGCCGGCTGGACGGAGGGACAGGGCCGGCGACCCAGCAGGACTCCATCTTCTCCCCTGCTGGTCTCCCCTGGGTCCGCACTCCGCACTGCTTGAAAGCGGCAGCCCTGTCTGTGTTCGGTACCGAGGACTTCCCACCCTACCCATGGGATGAGCTCCCACGGGAAGCGCTTCCTGGGAGGTTTCCAGTGGCCTTTGTCAACGAAGTGAGTCTGGGTTTGATATTTGAGTCGGCGAAAGCTATCCTCATTCCTGCACCGAAGATGGGACGCACATTTGGAGGTTTTTCCTCTGGCGACTAGAGAGACCATTCGAAGGAGGAAGGAGCAGCCGTGCGTTCTGTCTTTCTGTTCAGACTTTTCTCTTTTTTGAGCTGGAGGGCCAAGAGAAGAGCAGTTTGCCCGTAGTGTTAGTGGCGCCAGCCGGTTCTCACCAGAGCAGCAGCAGCGGGTTCAGTTCTGAGCAAAGGGGAGCATTGCCACCACGGAGGATGCCTGTCAGGGCCAGAGGCCGCTGGGCGACCCCCCAGAAGGGGTGGTGGGCGCGGTGGGGCAACCCCGCTGCTCCCCAGGGGCTACTCACTGAGCAATCTACCTCCCATCCACCCCTGTCGGCCCCCTGTCCGTCCTACACCCCTGGGCCCCTGCATGGCCGCTACCCCAGACCTCTATGGCCCTCAGATTGCAGAACTCATAGTCAAATCGTGGTGGAAGTCACTGATCGCAAACAAAGCATTTTCTAGATGGTTCGTTTCACAGGACATAAATATAACACGGTCACCTCTCTTTTTGATAATCTCTTAAGTTTTGCTATTCTTTTAATACCTAAGTTTATTTTTTGCTGATTTGGTACAAAATCAGGCCCAGGGCGCACTACAGCTGCACTCTAGAAGTCTCACCAAGTCATTAAGCTACCCAGACTGGGCTCACACTTTTAATCTTCCTGCCTCAGCCTCCTAGGTTAGTGGAATTACAGGCTCGTGCCACTGATCCTGCTAAGGTCTGAGTTTAGCCCTAACCGCATTCCAGAATGCCGGAGGGCGTGGCTGCAACCCGCATAGCCACCTTTCCTGTTTCTTCTCGGGCTGAAAGCTGAAATACACACCTGTTCTCCGTCTTGCCCTTTCTTGAAATTCATGTGCGCAATCAATAAACAAAATTTCCAGGAAATTGCCGAGACGTGACGCATGCCACGTGTTAGCACTAATGATTTCTTCCTTCCTGTGACTAAGTCAACCTCTATCTCAAGCTATTCCCAAGGTCACACAGGTGCCACAGTACGGGGGACAGATGCCACACCTGGTGATGAGACCGCTTTAGTTGTGGAAACGCAGTCACACAGTTACGCGGGGGTGCTGTGCTTGTCCTCGGCAGTTCAATCGGGCACCCCTCCCCCTCGGCTCAGCGATGCCTGCAGCAGGGGCAGAGGACGCATCCTGGAGCCCCGTGCCTGGAGCCGCCGCAGGGCTGCCTGGGGACAGAAGCTCAGCGCCAGCACTGCTTCGGCGAGCTGGTGGAGACCAGCCTGCACCTGTAGTAGCAGGAGGGAGAGACACCGGCCACGGGGCCCTGCTGTACCCAAGGCCCAGTGTCTGTGCAGACAGGAAAGGGAGCACTCAGGACAAGAAGTGTCCCCATAGGAGAGTGACGTGGTTTCCGGGCCTCTGCCCTCTGCCATCCACCTTAGGATAACTGTGGAGTCGGATCCCTGGACCCTTAGCTGGGGTTTTACTGCCGATTTAAAGGACTAGTCATTGGAAGGTGCAGTACAGTAAGCATCAGAGGAGGTTAGACAGGATGGGCTGGGACAGGAGGGAAGAACCGAGTTAGGACGGAATGGTAAAGCCCTACCGGGCCCTGCCGGGCCTCCTGAGACTGACCGGCCTTGGCCCCGCTGCAGCGGGGAGCAGGGCAGAGCTGGGAGGCGCCGCCCTTCACCCAGGGCCCTCCCCTGAGCCCATCACCCAGAGGCCTCCTCCCCGACCCCCTCACCTACAGAAGCCTCTCATCCTGAGGCTGTAAACCTGGGTAACAGAAGTCACGAGAGGAAGGAGGTCCCACATGGATCTGAAACCTCCGCCCGTGTCCCCAGGCTGGCTCCACTCCTCCCAACCTTCCTGCGCCGGGCAGAATGCAGAGACCAGCCCTGCGGCTGATGCTGAGACAGGCCAGAGCGCGGAGACCGCAAGGCTAGGCCTTGGAGGGGCCACAGCACTCACCATCTGCTTTTAGGTAGAACGCTTGTGAACCTTCCGGTGGGTAAGAGAGTAGTAGACTTGTTATGGGTCGTGTTTTTAAAAATAAAAACCAGGCACAGTGGCACAGACCTGCCATCCCAGCCCTCTGGGAGGCTGAGTCAGGAGGATGGAAAGTTTGAACCCAGCATAGCAATGAGCAAGACCCTGGCTCAAAAGAAAAAAACAAAAATGGACTGTGGGTGTGGCTGTGTGTGGAGGCCACGGTCTGGGTCCCCTGTATCACAAAAAGTAAATAATAAATAAATAAGCAAACAATGAAATAAAAGAATTCAAACCTCCTCCTGTCTTTGCCGGGCCACCAGGTGAGCTCTAAATCAGGTTCTCCTTGGACCAAGTGTCAAGTGCTGTGTGGCTGCGTACCAGAGGCTGCCTTCTGCCAAGGGTGAGAACTTCAGTCTCCTGGGCTCTGCCATCTCCCCAGGTTCCCACACCCAGAACTCCCAATCCCCCAGGTGCTGAGAACCTTCCCTGCCGCCCGCCTGCAGCCTGCCTGCAGCCACCCCGCTCCATGAGGCGTGGCACGCTCCCAGAACCCGCCCTCTCTTGGCCCTTCTGGCAGCCAATTGACAGATAACAGACGAGCGTTTACATACATCCCCCTTCATAGCAGCAGTCAAATGAATGTGATGAGTGCTTGCATAATAACCCCGCTACACAGACACTCCAACACCCTTTCCCGGGGCCTAAAAGATACACAGAGTGCAAATATACCGGTAGACCCTAGCGCTACAAACTGTCTCCTTGATCACCGTGGCTGACGGAAACTGAGGCCAAGTGTGGCCGGCAGCAGCAACCACTCAGCTCCCTGCTTTATTGATGAGATGTTGCACAAAGAAGCACATGCATGCGTGTGTGCACGTGTGTACATTTCTATTATTTTTTCCTTTTTTGGGTACTGTTCTTGAAACCCAAGGACTTCGCACTGAGCTGCATCTCCTGCCTTTTTTGTGTTTTTATTCTTGAGACAAGGACTCAGTAAGCTGCTAAATTGCCCAGGCTGGGCTTAAACCTGTGATCCCGCTGCCTCCGTTTCCCAGAATCCTGGGATGAAAGGCTGGCGCACCCATGCAAGGCATGATCGTGTTCCCACTGGACCAACCCTCTGTATGACATAGTCCCTCGGTCACTTTGGCCATGACCTCTAACCTCAGCTTTAGTTTTTCCACCTGGAGTTGGGGTGATGATCTTTGGCCCAAAGGGGCAGACGGGAAGGCCAGGCCTTTGGGTCCACCCCAGGGGTGCTCTAAGTCTAAAGCAGCAGCCTCACCCTGTGCGCTGGGCAGAGCTGAGTCTGTGGGTGGTGGCTGTGCTGGCACCAGCAAGGCGACGCTGGTTCTCAGGCCCTTCTGTTTCTCCAGGCTACAACCTGAGTCTCGGGTGCAGAGGCATCCACCTGGTGCATTAGGGCGGTAACTCAGGAGTAGAGTTTGGCTGTCCTGAGGACACAGTGGCATCTCTGAGGGGCTCGTGTGCCCTTCACAGAAGAAACCACTGAGCCTGCGGAGGCACTGGCACTGCCCTTCATGACGGACTTACCTGAGCCTTATGGAAAGAAAACTGGCGTGCAGAGCAACACTGTCCTGAAGGTCATGAGGTCACTACTCTGTGGCTGTGCCTATCACCCCGTGATGTGAGTGACCATTTCCACTGAGCTGTCCTCAGATGGAGAGGGTTTGATGAGCCACGCCCAAGCCTCTTCTGTTCTTCTGGGTGCCCATAGAAGCTGCCACCTTGCCGATGTGGGGGTCCTGGTGCTTATTTCTGCCATGGCCGAGTCATCAAGCTAGTTTCTGGTGTTACCCGAAAGAATCTGACGGGAGGAGACGTTGCATGAGTTTGGATGTTGATGGATGGGCAGATGGGTGGCGGAACACTGCCAGCTCTAATCTAGAGTGTGTTCCTGCCCTGTGATGGTGGAGACGGGATCACAGATTCTCACACAGGAGTCCTCCCACGGAAGCAAGCCCTCAGCGACAGCCCCTGTCATACCACCATTGTAACCGGGTTTTGGAAAACACAGCTATCGTTTAGATCAAAAGTGTCCCCTAAAGTCTCCTGTGCCTGGAAGGGGACACATCAGCAGTCGTCCCTGGATGAGTCCGTGGCTGACTGTGCCGTCCTGTGTGGCGGTGCGACCGGGCAGCGTGTGCTCCGGACCCCAGCTTCTCCCTGCTCTCCTGGCTTCCTGGCTGCCACGGTGAGCATTTCCTCTGCCACGCTGCTCAGCCTTGGAGCCAGACAGCCACGGGCTGATCCCACTGAGAGCCTGAGACGCCCCGCTCCTCCCTTAGGTGGCGGCTGTCGAGTGTCTTGTCCCGGTGATAGGAAAGGCAGGAAACACACGCACCCTGTTTTTCCTTCCCGCAAAGGACACTGCACCGGGCACAGCTTCCCCGTCTCCGGCATGCCCCTGCTGCCTCAGTGCACACCATTCCACATGGCTCTTTAACAGCACTTTGTGGCCTGAAGTGTCCCGAAATAAATTTTCAGCCAATCAACTTATCCAAGTTAGTGTAGATATTGAAAAACCAGAACCATGGGAGAAAGCTCGTCCAATAGAAACACAAATTACCCACAAGTTGCTGGATTATTGCAAGCTACCTAGTGCCCAAGGGGGCGGGGCACAATCGTCCCTGTGACAGCAGTCGTTCACTCTCAAACTCTTTGCAAACTAGTAACTGCCATTTGCATTTTAATGATAAGTTTCGCAGGAAGGGCTGGACATGCCTTAAGTGTGTTCGTTTACTCATGCCCCTGAATCACAGCCATTAATACCACCTGCTGGAAGAGTAAACACGCCTCCTCATGGAGCATGCTGACAGCAGTTGTTACCCTCATTCACACCGTAAATGGTGGGATTCTTGTTCTAACCTGCTGAGCCCACATCACATGCCAGAGGCAGGAGTAGGAAAGGAAACCAGCTCCCGCCTGGCTGTCCGGGACTCCAGCTGGCTCCGCAGCCTCTACGGGGACAGGGCCACGGTGCGGATTCACAGCAGCACACAAACGAGCCCCTCTTCATCCACTGGACGCTCTGAGGAAGAGCAGAGCCCTTCCGTCACACACGGACTTCCTGGAGGCCCCAGACCCTGGGCAATTGCATAGGGGAATCCAAAGTAGAGTGATTATTTCAATTTTCAAAGATTTATTACAATAAAAGCCACATGAATATCCCTCAGAGAACTCCCCTGGCTTCAAATACACTTGTTCCATTGTTTTCGCCCATTTTTTGTTTTGTGTTGTTTGAGGCAGGATCTCACGTTGTATTCCAGGCTGGTCCCGAACTCACTATGTAACCTAGGCTGACCTCAACTCACAGTAATCCTCCTGCCTCAGCCTCCCCAGTGCTGGGATTATAGGTGTGCATACCACACCAGGCTTCTGTGGTACTGAGGAATCAAACTCAGGGCCTTGTGTTTGCTAGGCAAGTGCTTTAACTGCTGCGCAGATGTCTTGGGGTTGCTTATGACACCTCATAGAGTCTCAGGAAAAGGACCTTCGGAAGTGCTTCCGTAAGCATCAGGACTGAGGGGTAGGTCCACGCAGCGTGAGGGGAGATTCATGGGAGTGTGACTTTCCTGTAAGATCTTTTGATGTAAACATGCACCACATTTTCTGACCCCACCTGTTCTCGCTCAGTGAGCGTTAAGCACTCTTGTTCTTCTCCTCTGCTTCAAGATGCTTGTAAATACCGAATTTTGAAAGCCGCCACTCTGCCGCGAACGTCCTGAAAGCTGTTCTTTCAGCCTCCACATTTACGCGTGAAACGTCATTTGTAAAGTTTGTCCAAGATGGCGAGAGGAGCAGGTTCCTCAGCACACAACGTGTGCCGCCCACTTGTGTGAAGGGCAGATTCCCCAGCATGTGTGTGTTGTCCATACATGGGAGAGGAAAATTCCCCCGTATGCAATGTGTGTTTTCCACATGTGTCAGAGGCGGATTCCCTGTTCACAAGTGTGTTGTAGGTGTGGACAGAGGCCAAGCCTTCACACGGGGACAGAGCTGGGTGTCTGCTCCCAGCCTCACACCATGTGAGCAGCACCCTGGACAGGGGCAGTGGACTCCAGCAGAGCCACGGCCAGCGTCTGCCCTCGGGGTCTCAACAGCCAGTCAACCGCCACCATCAGGACAAGGAAGCCACGGACAGAGCCTTGGCCACTCTTTAAGTTGGCTTTAAAATCACAAAATGAGCTTTATCAGCTGATCTTTGAACGATGATCAAAACTGCTACATACTCCAGAGTCATTCTCTTTTAACCTCTGAGAAAGAAAGGCAGGAAGTGTGACCTGCATGCCACCTCACTTCTATCCTGCCCGATGTCCGTGGGCACAGTGACATTTCCACAATAGGGGCCACAGGGCATGAGGAATTACGTGGTAAGGAGCCGAACTGCACACATTGTGGTATTTGCCACTTTTGCTATAATACATCCAGGATTGCCTGTGCATGCTCTTTGCCCAAGGCCACTAGGATTTAACTTTTGTTCTGTTATTTGGGGGTGGAACCCAGGGCCGTCACACTGAGCTACATCCCCAGCCCACTTTTATTTTCTATTTTGAAGCAGGGTCTCCCTGATCATCTAGGCTGGGCTCAGGCGCAAGATCCTCCAGCCTCAGCCTCCCAGAGTACTTGGGTGACAGACATGTACAACTGGAAGGCCCAACGTGTCTTTTCAACTCTATCTTTTGAGTGACTTTAACTTTACTACTAATTCTTATAAAAATATTTTCTGGGTGGTACATTGTTTATCTAAGATTCTCTGAATTTGACGCCTAGCACAGTAACAAAACAAAATTAATGTTCATACACATACAAACTTATATTCAAGTAGGTTCACATACAGATACTTGCCAACATTCATATACACATGTATGTGTACATATGTACACAAATACATGCATGCGTAGAAATACATTTCCGATTCTTCTCCTATATGACTTTGACCTCGCTGCAAATTTCTTTGAAATTTATTTTCTGAGCCAGGCCTAGCGGTCCGTAATTCCACCACTCCAGCTTGCTGAAGCAAGAGAATTGCGAGCGGAAGTCCAGCCTGGGGGACTTCGGGGCCTAGGGATGTCCCTCCTCAAATAAAGAGAGGAAAGGTGAGCTGGGGATGTAAAGGCCCTGGCCGTAACCCCCAGCACCACAAACAATGAATATGCGTGTTCTAGGGGGTGGAGAAGCGCCGGCTTAGATTCTCTGAGTTTGAACTTAGTACAGAAAAGTATCTGTATATACATATGTGTGTTTGTATTATATATGTAATATATTTATAAATACACATGCACATGAGTACATAAACATGCGGATAGACAGACACGTACACATATTAATGCACCACGTCCACACACGGGCACACATTCACGCACACACGTTTGCTCTGAAGCCTTGCTCCATCAGGAAGGCGTGCCTACCCTCCCCGAGTGTGAGTGCTGTGTCACAGTGGTGATCTTTCTCTTCTTCCTCCTGGGCCAGGCACATCTCCATGCACACCCGTCTGCTCACCTCTCAGGCCCGGGTGGTGACAGGGACAACGTCCCCAGGAGATGGGTGACGGTGACAGCTTTGGAAATCTGGTCAGAACACACACAGATAGCAGGGCTGAGTGCCCATCATAGCCCAGAGCCTCCCGGAACCCCATTACGAGACCCAGGAAAGGGCACACCTCGTCCAGGGGGCACTGGGCCCTCTGACACATGGGCTTCTGTCCCAGGCATCCCCTCGGTTCCCATAAGCCCTTGAGAAGAATGGGTCTCCTGGCCTCCAAGGGACCAGTTGAGTACTGACCCCTGAAGGCCATAAGTCTCTGCCAGAGGGTCTGACATCACGGATAACGTCCCTTCGGCTCCCTTGGTGGGGCCTCATTGGGACCTGGGGAGGGGGGATCCTCGCCTTGGGCAGCATCAGCCAGGCACAGAGCAGTGCTCCTCACACCAACACGGTCCCTCCACAGCCCCGCCATCCCTTTCTCCCCATCCCACCCTCATTCCCACTCTCACCACCCTTCAGATTTCAATGCTTCTCTGGTCGGGGTGGAGGTCTCCCGCAGGACCCCAGGAATGGCTGGAAGAGGCTTCAGAAGAACGACGAGGTCCGGGAACCCCCCCCACCCCATTCGTGTCTGCTTGTGTGAGAAAAGCAGCCTGTAAAGACACAAACAACCCATGGAGTTGTGTGTGTGTGTGTGTGTGTGTGTGTGTGTGTGTGTGTGTGTTACATTGTAAACCTACCTTACTGTGTGGCTGTTCTGATGGGCTAGAAGGCCCAAATAACATTAACATTTTGCATGAGAGGGAAAGAGATTTCCAACCACTGACCGACAACTCACGGGTCAGATGTGAGGCAGATATTGCAACATTATTGATGTCTCCGTCACTGAGTGATGGGTTACATGACCCCCCTCCCCATCTGCTTCTTATGGAAACCACCTGACGGTATGCAGGCCACTTCTCCATGGAGGGAGGTCACTGCCAGTCACTGTCTGTCTCTGTCCCCTCGGTGTGGGAACTCTATCAATACATCGGAAATGCAATTTGTATCAGCACTTGTTTCTTTAATTAAGAGCTCGGCCGCCTCTTTCCTATTGATCGCTGCCATTAACTTATTGACTGGACTGTGTGTGGAGACGGTCTCCGGCCTGGCAGCCACCGGGCGCACAGTTGAGGATTAAAGGACAGAAAGCTTGGGGGAATTGTGTTGTGGGTCATAGTTGTGATCCACACTTCTGAGTTTCAGAGCACTTGGCTGGCGAAAGTGTGGAAACCCAAGGAACAGAAGCTGATTTTCCAGGCTTTACTGAGATCTACAGTTTACTGAGGTCTAAAGTAAGTCGTAGAATCCAATCCAGCCTCAGCTAACTAGCCGCAGGACATAACATAGAAGCAGGTGGAACTTCAAGAGTGAATGGTGGACCTGGTCTGGGGCCACAGGCCTCTCATTCCAGCACTTGGGTGGCTGAGACACGAAGATCACAAGTTCAAGCCCAGCCCTGGAAACTTAGCAACTTAGAGAGATGCTGTCTCAAAACTAAAAATCTAAGTAGGCTGGGGATGCAGCTCAGGGACAGATCTCTATAACCCTAATAAATAAATAAATAACAATAATTTTTAAAATAAAACATAAAAAATGATGAGACAGACATCAAAACTACCAGATGCCGGGATCATGTGATGATGTTTCGTCAAGTAAAAAGCCAGGTAAATTCAACTAAATCACAGGACTGCACAACACAACAAAGAATGAGATCGCACACCCAAAGGGGAGGGAGTGGAAGAATTACCTGATGAAGAAGTATGTCGTAAGAAAAAGAATTTGCAATAAACCTCAGAAAAAATGCGCCATCAGAAACACCTACGTGGAAATAATAACTGAAAAGGGCAAAAACTAACTGGGAAGCAATTCTGTGTAAGGATGTGACAATGACAAGCGTCTTTGCCAAAGCGCCGAAGTGGGTGGTGGCCCTCCTGCAGCCGCCACCGTGACAGCGAAGGAAAGGCACTGAGAACTTTCCAAGAAAGAAAGTGAAAAAATGGTTAGTAAGCAGAGATGATGCAACTGTATCAGTAATGAAAAAGACAAGATATGAGAAAATGTATTTCAACATATCAAATTAATAAGCTATAAATATTAGAATAAGAGTGGAAATGATTCATGATACAGCCTCTTTCACAGATCATTATTTTTACTATACATTGGCTCAACACTTCACAGACCATTTTAGCAATGTGTCAAAAATGGGGATGTAGGCAGGCTTTTGTTCAACAGAAATGCATACTGTGAGAATAACCAGCAACTTTTCTGTTTAAATCTCTTGTTGTATAATAGAACATTTCACTTTTGAATACAAAAATAAGGGAACCACGACATCGGCATGGTCCAGATGAAACAGTGGCCTCTGGAAGAAGTCGCTGAAGAGATTCTCATAAGGAGATAAGTGAAAAAACACTGGGTAGCTCATAGCAGGAGCCGTATGGGAAACGATTTTTCCAAATGGAAATATGAAAATGTTCCAAGTGAGAACATTTTTAAAAATCTACCCATGGGATATTTAATCACGAAAGAATAGCTCGTGGATTAATTTAAGAAGAAAAATACTGTCTACTGAAATCTTACATACTTTGCAAATACGATTGTAGCTCATTTTCCAATCCGGGGACGGGTCAGCAACATTTTATGTCACCTCCAAATTTTATTTGGAGATAATAAAATTACAAAAGCAGAATTAAAAAAACAATGAGCTAGAAATTATCGAGTGTTCGCTCTGTGCCAGGCACTGTGCCAGGCAGTCTAACCAGATCATGCTAATTCACTGGCACCACAGCCTTGGCAGAAGGGCGTGTCACCTGTCGGGCACCAGCTTCCCCTCCAGGTCGAGATACAGCCTCTTTCCTTCACTGGGACGCCCCTCCCCGGACAGCTCACACCCCTTCTTTCTGAGCAACAACCTTCCCCAAATCCACCCTTTTCTTCTTTCGTCTTGCGGGACCGGGAATGAAAGCCAGGCCTCCGCATGGAGCTGCATTCACAGCTCTGTTTTTATTTTTAATTTTGAGACTGGATCTCACTAAGTTGCTAAGTTGCCGCCAAGTTGCCTGTGCTGGATTTGAACTTGCAATCCTTCTGCTTCAGCTCCCAGCATGTAGAAATGACAAGCCTTCCCTGGCCCTGACCCCACAACTCTGTGTTTCCAGCCCGGGCCATTCGCGGCTGCTCTGGCATACAACAGCTGTCCCTGCTACGTGAGCCGCAGCTGTGTGGCCACTGCCCCAGGTGGCACAAGTCTTCTCCAGATCGCCTCAGCTGAGCCAGGGCTCACATGAAATCCAAGTTCATGTACTTTTGTCCCGAGGATGGGAGCCCAGGGCAGCAGCACCAGGCCCAACACAGAAGGGCTTGTTCCTGGCCCCGGCTTCTTCCAGCACTCTAGTTCTTGTCTGAGGACGCTGGGAAGAGCTAATCTCCGCTAGGTTAGGCCAAGGCCGGCGGCCATGCCAAGTCAGAGACCTCCGAGCTGTCGTCTTCCTCTGAGCAAAATAAACCTTCCTCCTAGGCTGTGGGTGCGGGTGTGTCTCAGAGAAGAAAAAGTGACTAAGACACCGTGATAATTTTATAAAATCACAATTGACTCCAGAATTATACCAAATTTAAAGTACTTCTTTCTGTCACGTATGTGTCTGTTGTGCATTTCATCGGTGTTTGTGACGTGCAGGGATGACGTCCGCCTTGGCAAGCTGGCACCTACGCCTGTTACTCGTGACTGTCCCTCCCCTTCCTCCCACCCCGCTGCTATCCTCCCAGCTTTCCCCAGAGCCTGACTTAAAATTAGGGAATAGCTCAGGGAATTTTTGGAAATACCTCTGGGCACAGGATGCAGAAGCATCACGCTGATCAGGGCACCGTGACTAGGTTAGATCTGGTCCCTCGGTGGAGGGCTGTCTCCAAGGATGCCGGCACGTCAGGTGGACAGGCTGCCAGACTGCCAAGTGTGGTGTGGTTTGGACACCAGTGGCCATAGGCCTTTCTAAGTCTGGGTGACTGGAGAGGCGTAGAGGCAGCGGTCCTTAGAGGCTGACAGTCCTGAGGGCTGAGCATCATGTGACGGTCAGGACAGAGAGTGAGAGCTGGGGTCCATCCAGAGGAGCACAGGGGAAAAACCAGGCAGTCATCGCACAGAAGTCATACGAGTCCACGCATAACTTTTTGACAAATTTTTTACCAAAAAATCTTGGCCTGGTCTAGTTACATGAATGGTTGTATTTAGAATGCACTTTGATCTTATGTAGCCTAATTGCATGAAAGAAGATATTCTTTGATTAAGTTTTTCCCAACACGATTCGGCGCATTTTCTTCCAAGGCTAAACAATCGAGTATCCCAAGTCAACGGTGTAATGAGTTCACGTGAAGCTCCCACGTACCGAGTAATGGCTGTATCTTCTGTTCTGACTTACTGAAACTTGCTTCGTGATTCCATGGTACAATAGTGTTGATTTCACATGTGAAAATCAGTGGCTAAGCTGGTGCTTGTTCCCCACCCTTCACGGAGCAGACCTCTACACCCGGACTGCTCTGCTAATCATTTCTTCTTTGACCTCTTCCTATTATCAGGCAGAAGCAGAGGAGAAGCACATGACTGACAAAGAAGTTACGGTGCGAGCTTTCCTCAGTACCTTGACCCTGAGCGGGAACCGACGCGTAGGACATGGCACCACCCGTCACATGTTAGACGCAGACATCGCAAGGCCCCTGTGGAGAATTTATAAATGGGTCCAGCTCGGTGGCCCCTCGGTGTCATTAGTGCCCATGCCTTGGGTGAATTGCATAGATCACCATACAGATTAAAGAAACAGAAACGGATCTTTGAAAGCACTCACTTGAGTACGTCCACGAAGGTTTCATTTTTTAGAATTGTATCAAAATATTTTGAAATCAAGATTTATGAAATCCTCAGCCACGAGCAATTCTAGCCGCTTTGCCCTTCGCAAAGAGAGATGTCCCCTCTCGAGATAAAAGCTTCAAATGGCTGCAAAAACCCAATGGTTAGGGCTCGCTGGACTTCTAAGAGCTCCTGCAAATAAACATTTTAGTAAGCTCACTTTAAGTGGATTAAAAACACATGGTCAAATTGTCCTTAAAACACAAAGGACTTATTTTTTAAAGGATAATATATTCAGCGAAATGCGTTTTAAATCTGACAGACCCCTCTTAACACTGGAACGTGCACGAGATTTTGAAGCCTTCAAACCATTACTGGCTTCTCAGACTCAACACACAGAGCTTCAGAAAACAAATGCTCAGATTGGCGGTGATCACGAGATAAAACTGGGCTCCTTTCTGAAGCGCACGCCCAGAGCTCTCACCAGTGTCGTCTGCAGCGGGCGTCGCGCGCTGGCAGATCTCTCGTCGACTTTGGAAGAGGGGCAGTGGCAGAGGCTGTCCTCTCACATGACACCTGCCCAGAGAGGTTAGTAGATCGCAGGTGACATGATCCTGCCAGGTGAAATTTTTCAGTGTTCACCCATCCACAATAATTGCCAGGAATTAAATATTAGACAAAATAATGCACAAGGTGTTATGAGATTACAGAGGAAAAAAAAACTCCTCTAGCCGTTGAAAACGAATGTCAGAGGCAGGCACACCTGCAGTTGCCTGGACCAGGCCTCCGGGCCCAAAACAGACCTTTAGCACCTGTGATGTTTGCATTAGGGTGTCTTTCCAGCACATTGTCACCCGTCTTGTTTTTGGCACTGGTGTCAACACTGGGTGTGCATTTTGAGCACCCGTTAGCAGCACAGCTTAACTCCGACCGCACTGAGGAAAAGAGAAAGGCTGCACTGCTTATGAATTTTTAATAAAATTACTGCAAGGCAAATTTCAATTATCACACCCAGTTCTAATGATCACGTAGCCCATGTGAGCTGCCTTTGCTAGCCCTCCGTCTTGCAAGATTCTTAATTCTAATAATTTGACATAATTGGAAAGATTTCCTGTGTCTTTATTAATGATATGTGCTTAGTGATTTATTTATGCACGGGCAAGGTTACATTAGCAGATTAGCTCTGTTAGTAAACACACAACTGATATGTCATTCCTTCTCCGGAAAAATCTCCGACGACCTTTTGATCCCTGCCTATTCCTAGAAGGAGGAAGATGGGCACAGCCCAGATGCGTGACCTCTCCTCCCTGGGAGGGGGGCAGTGCCTGTGCCCTGTCCACACGCCACAGAAAGAGGAGGGACTGTAGCAGGTGGAATTTCTCATGCAGATGGTCACACTTCAAATAGCTCCAGACACTGAGGATTCTCCATGGCTGCACTTACATGTACATGTGCTCACACATGCGTGTGTGCGGGTATATGTGCGCACTGCAGGTCAGGGAGCAGGTGCATCCATCAATGTTAGTGTGGTGCGAAGTCTCTACTGCCAGCTGCCACCCGCCAGGGAGCCCAAGGTGAGGGGAGCAGCAGGGCTCAGGGTCTGAAATGAAGGCCGGCTGTATGTATTTGTGACCCCTCAAAGGCATTAGCTTGAGTCAGAAGACTGGAGCCCCCTGCTCCACAGTCAGCGTCACACAACCCAGGGTTCTTTTTGGTTTTGGTTTTGGTTTTTTCAAAGCAAGAAGAGATTTATTGAAAAAGAAAAGCTCTCGGGGAGAAGCCGAGGGGGGGGGGGTCTTGAGTGAGGGTCCCCAGAGTTCTTTTTGATCCGTGCTTGCGTGGATTCCAGCTCCTGCCTCCCTGCTGGTTGTGCTGGTTCAAGTCCTGCCCCTCCAGCTCACCGCTGGGACAGCGCACTTCCTTCTCCCGAGTGCCAGGACCCACATGGAGGTTAGTGTCCACACTTCCTCTCTCGGTGTGGACAGCAGCGTGGAGGTTTGGTTTAGCAGCACGCAAAGATTGGTGTGAACGGTGGTATGCCTGCTCCACAGAGACACGGACACTTCCTTCTGCCACATTCCAGAAGATGTGGCCTTCCGCAGTGTGGACAGCAGTGTGGACGCTTCCTTCTGTGGCAACCCGGATACCACACGGAGGGCTGTGTAGACTCCACCTTCCGCAGTGTGACGGAGGTGCAGATGCTTCATTCTGAAGTGCCCCAGTGCTGGTATGGACGGTGTCAGGGCAGTGTGGACTGAGAAGGTGTTGGGGCTCGGGTCCTCCCTACCCCCATCCACCTGCCTGTGCCGTAAGGTCTGTGCATGCCGTCACCTTCTCTGCCATGTGTTGTGTCAGAAGTAGGTGACTCCTGTAAGGACAATTTCTTTTTTCTGAGAAAAATTAAGACCTACATGCCATTTGAATTGCTTTACCTCAAGTCTCAGGTAATGTAATCAAATTTAAGAAATGGATTCGACTCCCGAGGTGATGAGTCCAGTTGATTGACAGCGTCTCTGTGTCAATGTCATCGCTTTGCAAAACCCAGAGGGGAGAGGCAGGGGCTCCAACTCCGGCTCTCCAGCAGAGCAGGGCATCCCACGCACAGCAACAGCACCAGAGAGATGCCCAAACACACAGAGAAACTGCGAGAACACGCTGGTGTGGCTCGGCGTGCATGTGTGTCCAGAGGATGGACTGGGAGCAGGCGGTGAGCCCACTCGGGACGGCCCTGCATACACGTGGGGGAGCTGCAGGGTTAGAAGTCTCTCCTGCAGTATGCTCTGTATGTTGATAGAAACCAAGAGCAAAAATATGCAGCCTCCA
Organism: Ctenodactylus gundi; assembly: GCA_004027205.1. Taxonomy (NCBI): domain Eukaryota; kingdom Metazoa; phylum Chordata; class Mammalia; order Rodentia; family Ctenodactylidae; genus Ctenodactylus; species Ctenodactylus gundi. The sequence goes on along the minus strand of PVKB01003215.1, from coordinate 36,848 downwards.
GGCATCCTTCAGCTGAATAATTAGAATTTTACCTTTGAAATCATTGCGATCCACAACAAAGGTAATGAGTCAGAGAAAAACTCAAATTAGTAATTCAAATGATCTGCTATAAAAATAAATTAAAAATTAAGCCATCACATAAAATGAGTACGTTCAGTGAAAAGCTTCTTGTAGGACAAGCCTCAAAACTGAAAAGCAAGAAGAGTTAAAAATATAAGAAAAAAGCCCATTGGCAAACCTGCCCCCGTGGCTGACGAATAAAATGAGTTCAGCTTTCCGAAGAAGAGGAAGGTGGGGCAGTGATGGTAATTTTGCTAACGAGAAAATGATGGTCAACTTTCAATAACCTTGAAGGCAAATGCCGTTAGAAACACATAACAGGAAACAACCTCCAATGGAAAAGAAAAAGCCTGCAGTTTTATGCCTCAATCATTTTATTCTTCTTCAAACCCATGACATAAAAAAGAATACATACATAGCCATACGTAGCCATAGGCAACAGAAAGCCTGTAGGTACAGCCGGTCACTTAACTGAAACATAGATCGCAGACGGCGTAGAATGAAGGCGTTGCAAGTGCGTGGGAACGGGGCTCCCCCGGAGCCGGCCCAGGGGAACGGGGTTCCCCATAGCAGGCCCACGGAGCCTAAGGGACAGCTTCCATGGCCTTGGAAACGTCTCTCGGGTCCTCTCCGCCTCGCAGGCGGCGGGCTCTGGTTTTCAGCAGGGCTCTGCTTCGCGTGTCTCTGACCTCACAGGAGTGGACCTCGTTGGCCTAGCGCCTCCCGTGGGCGCGGCCCGTGCAGTGCTCCGGGTAGTGGCGTGGCAGACGCCCCGTCTTCCTCCCTGGGCATTTTCCCACCACATCTCTGCCCCATGGTCTGTCTGTGCGGCCACCTCTCTGGGGCCTGAGTTATGCTCTCTACCTGAAAAAGTATATTTAAAGCCACATAACGTTCTTTGGCCAAGATGAGGCCTCGGATCTCTTAGACAGGCGTGCAGCTGGATCCCGGAAGACCCGTGAGCGCAGCCTCATTGCCAGTTGCCAAGGACTATGCTGCGGGGACACACTGGGCAGGTGGGCATGGCCAGGACCGCACAGCCTGCGACGTTTAAAGCTCAGTTGGGTGAGTTTACCAGCCACCTCAACTGTCTTCCTTCACTAAGAGAATGTTCATATCCTACCCCAGTTTTTTTGTATTAAATCATTTCTAAAGACTGACTAAGCATTTATGTAGTGTGAACACTTTCTCTTGGTTACAGCTAGATGTTTTACTCTCTCAAAGTTATGTTTTGATGAGAATTTTTCTAATTTGCTGAGGCCTAATTCAGTCATTTTTATGTATCGGTTGCTTGTTTCTTTTCTAAGCAGTATTTACCTAAACTGGGTTGTAAGTGTTTTCCTACTTGTTCTTTTAAAGATTCGCTGTTTTCAGATATTTTTGTACCCACACTCGTAATTCATGTGGAACTTTGGTTTTTTTCTGACAGGGACTTGGCTGTTCTTCAATTCATCTTCACCTGGGTGTCCTGGTCCTACCAGGACATTTGCACATTTCGGCAGAGCATCAGAGCCTTGGCATAGTCTGTGGCAAAGGTTTTATGGATATGGGGTAAGAACTAACGCTTGTGTGTGTTGGACATTATTATTTGCTGAAAAAACTATTTTCTATTAATCATTTGTAATGATTGCAATAATGTTACTGGCACAAGGCCCCTGTAACTCCACCACAGCTCCTAAAGACCCAGATGCGAATCACCAGGCAACCCAGAACCACAGTCAGACGCTGGAGAAAGAAGTCATGATGACCAGCCCGAAGCCTGCGTGCAAATTCTGTTCATTATAGACCGAAACATGGGTCATGGAGAGGTAGAGAACCACCAGGAAGCTGGGCAAGCTGAGGTGGCTGCGCATCCTTCATGGGATGGAGGCGTGCCGTGGACGCAGCTGCGGAGTGAGGAGCCCACCCCACGGGCCACAGGGTCTCTCAGCCACCACCCACGAAACAGGGACATCACACACATGGGAAGTGGACAGGACCCCCCCACCCCACCAAGGCTGAGGAGAGGTGGTGGTGGGGAAAGGGCATGGCCGTGGGAGGAGGACACTGGGTCCTTCCTGTGGTGGCCTCTCCCAGCGAGCAATATTTTGTGTGCGAGGTGCTGGAGATGGGGCCCATGACCTCCACACTGAGCTATATCCACAGCCTATTTTTTTTTCTTTTAAGTTCTGATTTTGAGACAGAGCCTCACTAAGTCTCCCATTGCCCAGGCTGGACTCAGACTTGCAGTCCTCCACGTCACCCTCTGGAGTGCTGGGAAGACAGCCTGTGCCACCACTGGGCCAGGCTTTGGCGGACACCTCAGCCACCAGTGTCAGCATTCTGGGTGTGGCTCAGTGTGACAGCTCTGTGAGGTGTTCCCCAGGAGTGAGCGGAGCAGGGGCCACGGCACGGCCTCCTTGCAAATGCTGCTTGTAGCTGCATGTAATCTGAAGTGATTTCTGCATAGTTTGACTTGACCGTGCACTACACACTAAAATTATATTTGCTTTTTGAGTTGGTGAAATTTTAAAACAGATAATGATACCTAGTTTGCCACAAAGGTGGAATAATAAAGTCTCTCATTAAGTATTACTATCAGACAAAATTAGATCATTAGGAGGAATAATTGGAAAGTATGTACCATAAACGTTTGACTCAGAAACACTAGAAAACTACCTTGTGCAAATAAAGTGGGCAGTAGGGCTTCCACTGGGCAGTCATGGTGAATTCTGTATTTCAGTAAACAGGTAATAACATAAACTTCCAGGGGTATAGATTAGCTGAAGAGAACTCATTTAAATTGTGCAATCATATAAAATAAATACATACATTTAGGAATCAAAAACCACAAAAGTTTTAAAGACATGTAAATAGTTTTCCATATAAAGTGTAAAATACAAGGTATGAACACGAGGGCTATCCGGCGCAGCGCACACGTCTCAGCAAGCTTAGGGAAGCGTGCACACCTACATCCCATCACAAATCGCCTACCTCGGGGAATCGCTGGGTGCATAAAGTGGGGTGGAGGCAAAGAGGCTAATGTGGAGAGCCCCACTTATCAAATGCTACAACGTTTAGTTAATGAGGAAAGAAATTGGAAAGAAGTACATTAAATTTTTATAAATTGAATCCTAAAATCAGTTTTTAAATAAAATCAGTCATTTTATAATCAATGTAAATTTTACGTGTTGGAGGACAATTGTAAACTGGGGCACGTGGGAGAGCAGATTTCCGTCCTCACCGAAGCACCAGGATGGGATATGTGGTCGTCAGCAAACGCACAGAGCTCCAGCAAGGTGAGAACACTGAATTTTTAAAACAAATATCGTTTAGAAATGTTCTCTAAAATGTCTGGGCTGATGCAAAAAGCTTTCACCAAATTGGTGAGCTAAATTCCACATTTCCCTCCACGTGCCACATTGTGGAAGGGACGTGTCTTAACCCAGACGTCGACTTCAGGTTTTCCGTTCAGGGGCAGTGGACCCGCTGGACCCTGTCACCTCGCTTCCCGGCGCAGCGCTGTGGACTGACCCGTGGCTGTCCATGTTCCGGACTGCAGTTGCTTCATTTCTACCCACCCTCGGTGAACAGCACACAGCAAGGTCACACGCTTGTCCTTACTGTGCCGGGCACACTCGGGAAGCCCGTCCCGCCCCCGGAGGCTCCTCCCACCACTGAGGGGCTCGTCCCTCCCCCAGGAGGCTCCTCCCACCCCAGGAGTCTCCTCCCACCCCAGGAGGCTCCTCCCACCACTAGGGGGCTTGTCCCGCCCCCAGGAGGCTCCTCCCACCCCCAGAGGCTCCTCCCACCACCAGGAGGCTCCTCCTGCCCCCAGAGGCTCCTCCCACCACTGGGGGCTCATCCCGCCCCCAGGAGGCTCCTCCCACCCCAGGAGGCTCCTCCCACCCGCCCCCGGAGGCGTGCTCCAGTCCTGACCTGTGGGTTCCTCCGCCACTTTCTTTCCGTCTTTCGAACTGCACTTTGAGCTTAGACTTACCGCGTGGCTGTGTTGCACCAGGCCTCCTGGGCGATGGGAGCGGGTTTCGTGTGTTTTGCCTTGTTTTGGGGCGTTGAAGATGAACCTGGGGACTGCTCACTGAGCTCCGTGCGCTGCCATTTCACGCATGCGTGTTTCAAAACAAGATCTCAGTACGCTGCCCCGGCTCAGCCTGGCCTCTCAGCCGTCCCGGGGTGCTGAGATGCCAGGTGGGCACCCCCACACCTGGCTCAAAGCCACTGTCAAAAGCGTCTGGGCTCGTGCTAGAAGCCTCCCCCCTAAGACTCGGGGCATCCGACCCCCGCCTGCTGCTGAGAAGTGGGGTCTGCCCACAGTGCAACCACGTGGAAGGCGGTGCCAAGCCGTCTGAGCCGTGCTCTGCCCTAGAGCTCACCTTTGGCCCAGGGTCTGGGTGGCACGGTGACCCGATGGATTTCCTGGGGGGTGAGGTGTGGAGGACCGCCCTCACAGCCAGGGGCGTAGGCGTTGCCCCATTGTGACACACTTAGTACCTCCCCAAATTTAGTGTGGCACAGACCTGCCCTCAGCACTCAGAGAGGCGGAGACAGGAAGACTGCAAGTTCAAGCGCAACCCGAGCAGTTTAGTGACTTTGCAAGACCCTGTCTCAAAATCAAACCCAAAAAGTGAGTTGGAGATGTATCTTAGTGGGAAGGCCCAGGGTTCCATCCTCAGTAGGGCAAGAAAGAAAAAAAAGAAGGGAGGGAAGAAAAGAAAGAAAACCTGAAAGCCACAAAGCTTGGAGGAGCGACGTGGCAGGCAGGAGGTGTGCCACCAGAGTGAGTCCCGGTGACCCGCTGGGCCCTGGGGCTGCCCTCCCCTGGACCCTGTGCTTCCTGGGTCCTAAAGGCAACGCAGGTACATCTGCCCTGATGATATAAATGAGTCAAGGTGTTGCTCACCCTGGGGCTGGCCCCGGGGGGGCACATTAGGCCAGCAAGAACCCAGGTCAGTCCTCCTTTCCCTGCACAGTGGGGCCTGGCGTCCTCAGAGATGGACGGGGGGATCAAGTCTGCCCAGCGAGGAGAAAGCCGAGTCAGGAAGGTCTCGCTCTGCCTGCCCAGAGCGAGTCGTGTGACGGGAAACCCTTCTTCCGGGCGCAAGGTGCCCAGGCTCCCGTTCACACATGTCTGTTTTGTCTAAGTCTCCTGGGAAGGATGGCCACCTCGGCTTCCCCAGTTGGCTGATTCGCGCACACACGCGTGGCCTTCCCGAGTGTTAGCCCCTTCACCAGGAGATTTACGACGGGCAGATAAGAGGGACGGAGGCGAGACGAGGTCGGGGCTTTGGAGACTGCCGTGCCGGGGTGGACGGGCCGGGGGCTCTTGGTCCGGGCTGGGTTCACTTGCCCTGGTGACACAGAGGCACCCACCGGGCACATCCAGGCTGCTAATCTGATCGCTCGCGCTCATCATGTTCATGCTGCATTTCGCCCGCAGCCTCTTCTTGGTCACGCCTGCTCCCGTGTGATAAGACACGGAGGACATAGTCATCAGTGGCCCGTCTGGACTCATCCTAGGTGACAGCCCGCCACCCTCACACGGCCACCGCCAGCCCAGCCGGACCAGCAATCGCGGGACGCCATGCTGCGCTCCCCGTTGCTCCCCTCTGTGCCTCCTCGGGCCTCTTCAGCGACTCCCCTAAAGGGAATCGGTCCAGGCTCACCCAGAACCGGCCTCGTCCGGTTCTGTAGGCTGCTCAGGAGTGGGCCACGTCTGAGCTGGTTGCGTGTCGGGCCTGATCGGCGGTGCACATCAGCCTCTGCCTTTGTCAGCACACGTGTGGTCCACACTGAGCCAGTCCTCCCTGCATGCAGTGATGGCCGAGCTGTGGAGTGGGGTGGACAGAAGGACCAGCCGAGGGACACCGTGGCTTCCTGTCCTCGGAGACAGGCAGTCCTAAGGGTGCACAGAGCCTCCCTGCGGGGTGGCCTGGAGTGGGCCGGGGACACGGGAGGGACTCTCCTGTGCGCACAGGCCTGCAGTGCCAGCGGCCCTTCGGAGCTCCCACTTACAGTTCCAGCCATCAAGACCAAAGGAGGAGAGAGAAGCTATCACTTTAGATGAAACACGTGGCTTCAGAACAGCATACGCCCGTGTGGGAAACACAGCCGCTCTGTTCTACGCGACGCATCTGGGTGCTTGGAGAACTGTGCACCCTTCGCCACCCAGAGGGACACCAGGTTCAGTGGGGACACAGAGGACAGAGCTAAAAGTAGCAAGCAAAGCCCGCCCCTGCGCCAGACCCGTCACCCCAGCATGCTGGGCACTGGAGGATCGCACGTTCCAGCCCGGGCAACCTAGCAACACAGTGAGAACCAGCCTCAAAGTCCAAACTAGATCATGGTCTGAAGATGGAGCTCGCTGTGAACGTCCAGGGTTCTGTCCTCCGTGCCCCATAGGATGAAAAGTAAGAGCTTCTCACGGAGGAGGCCCCCGAGCTGTCCACAGTGGGTGCCTTGACGAACCCCTGGGGACCTGCAGGCTCACCGTCCCCACGAAGCCCAGCACCTCTCCGCCTCCCACAGTGCTTCCTGGACCTTGTGTGATGACCGAGTCCAGTGTGGAGACCAGGACTCGTCCCTTGGCCCAAACCGACACAGGCTCCAGCGCCCCTCCCACCCCCGCTCAGCACATCCTAGTACGACGCCGTCTCAGCAGAAGTCACCGGTGAGAGGCGCAGTCATGGTGGGGGCAGACAGGCTTTCTTACCCGCACCGCCCTCCAGGTGGGCAGGGGTCCCTCCGGCCAGGCACAAAGAGCCCACCAGTCACCTTAGCCCTGATGTCTCCCCCTGACACCTTCCGCTCACCAGGCCCTGCCCCGCCCGATCTTGGTGATCTGCTTCCCACCTGCCTATGCCCTGTCCAGCGTGGAGCCCAGCGACTCTCTCCCACCCCACCCCGGCAGGCCCCTCTGCACCGCCCACCAGCCTCTGAATAACCATTTCCTGACCACTGACTCCCATGTGTCCACTTTACTGGATTGAGCAACACCTAGTGGGCCAACAGAGCCCGATCCGGGGATGCCTGGGTGGGTCGTGGGGGTGACCATGGGGTGGTATCCGGCCCCGGCCGCTGCCTGGCCGCACTGTCCCACGCCTCTGCTTCTCGGCCGCCGTGAGCTCGGCACCTTTGCCTCACCAGCTCCTTGTGCTGTGATGCTCGCTCCATGGAGCCACCGACTGTGGACTGAGCCCCTGGAACCACGAGGCCAGCTGACCCGTGGACGTGAGCACGGAGCCCCAGCAACAGGAAAGCGACCCGTACACTGTCCCTCGGCAAGCGAGCGCTGTCGAAGGACTTACTTTTTTTTTGATGTGCCCTTTCTCTTTTTTCCCACATTTTATCGATACACATGAGTGCAAAATTTAGAGTTCACATTGATCTTGAGCGTTTTGTGCACATCCATACCTTGGCAAGGTTACAAGACCTCCCCCCGCCTTTCTACTCTCTCCTACCCACCTCACCCCTCCTCCCCGTTACCTTTATTTTCCGTGAGATGAAAGGACTTACTTTTAACAATAGAAGAAAACACAATGAACTGTAACCTAACTTCAGATCCCGATTCTTTTTGCTTGTTTGTTTGTTTCGTTTTGTTTTGATTAGGACCCTGAAAACACAGAGCCCCGTATGTCCTTTCCTGGTCATTCTGTCAGCTGCTCTGACACCACACAGTTCACTGGGCATGGCGTGTTCACTTATCCTGAGCTACTGCTTTGGAAAACGAGAGGGCATCCCCACTGCAAAGCACCCCATCTTCCACGGCAGGAGTCCGAGCAATATTTTCAAGCCGTGGAAGCATATAAACACGTGCATGCATGTGTCAGCAACACGTTCTGTGAGCCGGTCTCCCAAAAAAGACAGCTCCACCTCCTTCCTCCGCTCCTGGGAGCCACACCAATGACAGTGGCTGAAAATGACTGCTGCACCAAGACTCTCACGGAGTTCTTCGTGTTTTAAAACAAGGGCATTGCTTTTCCATTCTGGATTGTAACGCTTAGAGGGGTGCATTTTAAGCACGGATGATGTATTAGTGTACTCCTGGGCTGGGAGGGAAAAGACAGTTCTGAGTGTGTGTGCGTGCGGGTGGGTGGGCGTGGTGTATGAAATCTAGTCTTATAGGCAGTAATAACTTTTTGGACATCTTCAAATTGTTCAAATTGATCACCCCTTTCTTCCCTGGACATTTTAACTTTCATAAAACTTCTGACATTTCTAAGATTTTTATTTTATTTTATTTTTTTTACTGTAGAGAAAAATGTCCTACTTTTACAAACATTGGCAGCATTCCTCCCACCAAGTCCTTAAGGCAAAAACTAAAAAGACAAAACAAAACATGGGCCTTGCAAGCCCCGTGAGCAGCTGAATTTATCAATGTCCTCTCCGTTTATGTGAGGAATTAAGTGGAGCTTTAATTGGTACATTGTGTTTATTTTTCTGGGTTTAGTTGCCTCTCTCCAAGAGAAATTTACCACAGGACAAATAATCGCACCTTAAAGTTTTAGGCTGCTCTGTCCATATCTTGGTGAAAAACCCAGGCTGATAAAATGGACCGTCCCTGGTGTCTCCAGTCAAGACTGCAGATCACTTCCTGTTGTTGTCTTTTGTTTTCATGTGAGTGAAACATTAAAAAGTTCCCGAACTTTCAAGTTGCCCACTGGGGACATTACGGAGGATGTGCAATCGCCACGGAAAGAACTTTTCTTTCTGGTGTGGGTGGATTGGAGGCCACAGCAATGCTGGTGAAGGTGCCTTCTCCAGAGATTCCTGGGAAACTTCCTGGGAACACGGGGTCCTGGGCCAGATGCTGTGCCTACCCTGAATGGCTTACAAACGATAATACACTGAAATGCTTCTGGAACCCCACGTTGCTAAACAACTTAGCAAGTAAATCTTAATATGTGCCATACTGATTGATGCACCCTAACAATGAATCTTGAGGCCCCTTGGAGGCGTGGGCCCATGTGGGACGGGGCCTCCTCCCTGAGCGCTCAGTGTTCGAGCAGAGGTCCTTCCTACTTCCGGAGGAGTCAGCCCTTCCGTCTCCTCCTAGTGAAATATTGATAAGCCTCGGATTCACAATGATTTTCTGTCCTTGCCGATTTCCTCAGCCTGGAGTCGGTTTGCGTTCTCCTCTGATTTGCACACATCCAGAGTCAGATGAAATTAGGCCAGCGCGACTTCATGGCTGCCCGCGGTGACAGCGGCGTCCCCAGATGTAGGAATTGGCCATTACCTCTTTCTTTATTTGGTCCACCATAAATATTTCATTCAGTCTCTAAACGGGGCAGCTCCTCAATCCCCAGGAACCAGGCGTGGCTAGTAAGATGGTTTGCAGCTTGTTCACTGTATGCTGATTTTGAAACTGCTCGTGGACGGTGCATTTTAAAAAGTTATATTAATCAAATTGCAAAAAAGATGTAGCTGCCATTGTACAAATTAAGTATTAGGTTCTTCCATAAGAAGTTGTTAATATTCACTCATCTTCATGTCCCAGAAGGCAGTTCTGAGGGTTCAACCTAAGAAACATCCCCTGTGATATGTGAGTGTATTCCACGTGATGAAAATAATTATAGCAGTTTTCATGAAATAAATAATAACACGCAACTGAGGAAAAGCAATTTCCCTGTTATTTTTAAGTGAAAATGAAGGATTCAATGTTGAAACTCTCTTTCGAATTAAGAGTAATCACAAGAGTTTATAATCTAGAGAAAAGCATCACGTGCCCAAACTCAAGGATGGGAAGACGGAATTGAGATTGGAACGGAGCTGAGTGCTTTCCACTAAAGAGACTGCATCAATCAGCAGGGAGTTCTTCATTATTTAGTGCCTTGTTTTGGAAACTTGTGCAAAGCCAGCAATGCAGATATTTATAATTCTAATGGAGAAGTCCCAATTTTAAGTACAAAATAAAATCTCGAGGCAGTGCTGTAGCACGTAGCGGTGCAATGGTGCAACATCACTGTTTACACCTTCGCAGTCGAGCAGCTGCAGCAGTCAGAGCTCAGGCACCTGCCAAATACCGGCCGGTTAGTGCCACAGCTCTGACACAGCCCTCTGGGATTAAAAGATACACACGGTTCTGTTTGTGCTAAGTAGAACCTGCTCATATTCACGTTGTAGGTGCGTGTTGTCCTAGGCAGGCTTACAATTGTACAGAACACCGCCTATGTATGTCTACGTATTTCAAAATGGTGATTCCTGCACTACGGTATGTACAGAGCGGTTTGACTTGTGTCTCTAAACCCAGGCTTTTCTTAACACATGGAAATGTGTCCTAAATGAAAACCCAGCATTGTAAGAAGGAGTGGAGCAGGGGTGCTGGGATGCTTCCTGCCGTGCTCTGCTGCCAGCCACACAGGCTGTGCCGACGGGCACCGCAGCGTGGATGGTTTATCCATAACGGATGCCCTCCTCAGAGTTGGCTCCCGACTCTGGGGATCCTAAGATGACGGCATGACAGGTTCGTGGCCTGGTAAGAGCACACCTCGTGGTTCACATGAGGCACTTGTCGCTGGGTCCTCTGGGGGTGGAAGGGCGAAGGGGCCTTGCTGGGAGCCTCCGACTGGGGCGGGAACCCGCCCCAGAGGACTTCGTCCTCTTGACCCTGTCACCTACCTCCTGAATACCTCACCTCAAAATAATAGCACACTGGGGATGGGAATTTCAGTCTTGAAATTTTGAAGTAACACAACTATCTTACTGGCATTTTCACTGCTAGGACAGAACACCCAACACTCACTAGGTAAGAGAGAGAACATTATTCTAGTTCACGGTTCGGCGATCTCAGCCCATCCGTGGGTGGCTGGCACTAGTGGGAAGGTTGGGAGAAGAGGCCGGGGGAGGGCATAGCCAGAGAAAAGCCATTCGCAGCGCAGAGAGACAGGAAACGGAGCGACAGAAGAAGCTAGGCCGTAGACATAACACCTTCCACGCCTCCCCCAGAGGTGGCCGATCACTCGATCCCGGCCCCCCACCTCACAGCACATGAGATGCAGACTGACCCGCTTGATCCCAGCCTCACTCTGAATCCAATCCCGTCTGCTTCCAAATGCGTGAGGCTCTGGAGCCCCTCCCAGATCCAAACCATAAACCCTCGTCAGCTCTCTCTTGCCTCGTTGACAGGTTGGCCGGAGCTTTATGCAAACGCTGCCCATTGCCACACCTCCCTGCTGCCACCTCCCTGACACAGCGTCTCAGAGGAAGCTGGACTCTACCACCCATCAAAGGCACATGTGGCACCCCCAGACATGAGAAGGAGGGGGGCCACGGCTACAAGCCACACTTCTGGTGCTTTGCTGCATTCTCAACAAAGTCCCGAAGAGCCACCTCCCACCGGCAGGGCCGGGAAAGCGGCTCCAGTGGTAGCACTGGAACCTGGGTGAAGCTGTGCCCATGGCAGCCAACCACGGCCTGGTGCCTTCCTGCCAGGGGGCAGAGTCTGCCCGGCCTCATCCACAGCAGATGGAGGTCGGGTTTGCCCTGTGCTCTCAGGTTTGCCCTGTGATCTGTGTTCTTCCGGTGCTGCTGTGGCAGAGCCCAAGTGAGCGTTTCAATTGAAATATCAATACAGTAAAAGAGACACGGCACTCCCCCTTTGCTTTGAACACACCCCACCCTTCTTGCCACTTTCTGGGGCAGCGCTGGAAGCCAGAGCTCTTCACTGAGGGTCTCTGGCTACCCTGTCATGGCGGCCTTCATGTTCTGAAGAGATCCGAAGCACTGATCATTTCTGGTCTTTCTTGAGTTTGGGGAAAGACGGAAGCTGTACGGTCCCGGGTTTGGTGAGTAGGGTGGTGAGACACACCACCGTGTTTCCGCTGGCCAGCCTTGCCAACGCTTGGCCCTTGGCAGCAGCATGCGCCGTGGTTTTGATCGTACATGTCAAAGGTACTTAGAAGCCAGGCCCCGCTGCATAGGCCCACCATCCCAGCACTCTGGAGGCTCAGGCAAGAGGATTGCGAATTCGAGCCCAGCCGGGGCAACTTCGTGACTTAATGAGACTGTGACTCCGAGTCAAAGATTAAAATGGGCTGAAGACGGAGCTCAGTGCAAAGGCGCCAGGTTCAACCTGCCCTACCCGGCAGGCAGGTCGTCCGCGGCCCGCCTCCTGGCCCGGATCCCAGGGCGGCTCTTAGGACGCTGCTCCATCCTCAGGAGAGGAGACAGGAGGAGATCCTGGCATCTGAAAGTGGGTAGGGAGCGCGGCGCCTGGCACCCTGGTGTGCTCCCGGGAGGGCCTGGGGAGCTCAGCACCGGTCGGCACACGGGGACTCCTCCGGGAAGCCTGGGCCTGGGGCTCCAGTCCCTTCCCGCCAGCACCGGTGCACAGAGGAGACCACCAAGGGTCCCCACCAGGCCGGTGACGCGCAGGCTGCTGCCAGTTAGGGGTCAGGACGCACAGACTGCTGAGGACTCTTTCAGGGATCGCTGCCGGAACCGTGTGCGGGGCAGAGGGGCACTGGGGCTCCACCCCAGGCCTTGCACACTTAGCTACACCCCCAGCCCACTGGCTTAGTTTTTGTTGAGGCATGGTCTCACCAAATGGCCAAGGTGCCCAGGTTGGGCCTGAGTCTGCGATCCTCTGCCTCAGCCTTCCAGAGTTCTGTGATTGCAGAGCTTTTCCTATCAACTTGGATTAAATGTCTTCTGATTGCAATCGTGATGCACTTTATTTACTTTACTTAATTCCTTTATTTTTATGCGTCTTCTTAAGGATTTCATCTTGTGTTTTTACACGTGTGTCTCATACTTAACACTGCGGTGGGCTGTCCGCAGCACCATCCTGGGGCCAGCCTCACTCCCCTTGGCTCCCTGGACCGCTGACCCTTGAAGGCAGGGAACCCGCACGGCCCGACACCACTCTGCCGAGGCGACAGGCCGAGCTGTGGCTCTCTGGCGGCCAAGCAGAGGGTGGATGTGAGTTCTCGGAGGATCCGGAAGGGTGCAGGATGCCGACGGCCATTTCCCTTCAGGTCTGTCCCTTGCTCTCTCCATCCTGTGGTTCATTTGCTTTGCATTCTAGCCTCATGGCGGGGAAACAGACCAAGGGCAGCCGGGCCCAGACACGCTGACCCCTGGCAGGCCCGGGACACCGGCGCCTGCCTGCTCCTTAGGGCTCCTCGGGCCCTGCGGGCTCGCTTTGTTTTTCATTTTGCCGCTTTCTAACTGCGCCTTAGCGCCATCCATATTCAAGCGAGCGCCCTAAAATGAAACTATAAATTTCAATTTGCAGAAAATAAGCCCTCATTTGGGCTCATAAGTTCCAAATAGCACATTAGCATGGGCTGCATCAAGTCTGCATTTCTAATGTTAGTTCATGCCTCTGATGGTAGATGGTGCGCCTGGAGTGGGCCAGCTCAGCCAGCGCCTGCAAAATGCAAGGATTTGCCTAAAACAGAGGCATTTATTCAAGCTGTCAGTCAGCGGCGTCGCGGGAAGCACCGTCAGGCCGAGACTCTTCTAAGGCCTTCCGCCACGACCCCTGCGAGGTCTGGAATTTCTGAAAACCTCTTTGGATCTTTGCCCCCATATTTTAAAGGCATGGAAAACCAAGCAGAAGCCAGATGAACAGGCACCGTGAACATCACGGTGTGATGGGGACTGGGGGCTGTCACAAGGAGGACACTGGTGAGACCCCCCACGGCCACCTTGCCCTGGGCCACGGCTGTCCCCGCACCTCTGCAGGTGCAGACACTTGGCTCGCCTACTAGGATCCCTGGGGCACAGGTTCCAGCAGTTGAGTAGAAATGCGCCATCCTTTTCCCCCTGAAGCCACTTCACCGCGTGCGGGGCCGCAGTGTGACCGTGTCCTTCCTCTGTGACAGTGACCCAGAGAGCAGGCACAGGGTGAGCACAGCGCTGTCCTGCCCTGGGTCATGGACCAGGGACTTGAGCTGGTGGCTGCACTGCTTTTCACATTTTTTCTATTTTCTCTTCTTTCTAGGATTACAAGCACGCACCACTCTGCCGCATGTGCCATGCTTTTTGGTAGCACGAGCCTGCGTGTAGAAGTCACCTCCACGATGCCAACTGCTGACAGGGGACATTCCGCTGTGGAGTAACTGCCTCCAGCTCACATTGAAGGTGGATGTGGCACAACACAGAGGCTGGGCTCACTGCCCATTCGGGCCTTGAGCCCCCCATGAGCACTGGCCCCGGCGCCTCTCCTCGCTACATGGGCCTGTGTCTGCTCTCGGCAGCAAGTGGCACTTCAAAAAAAATGCTCGGCCCTGGCTGGGGGACACCGATGTCACCAAAGGCTGTCACCATCGCCCTGCAGTCGGCGTGGAATCTACGCCCCAAAGTTTGTATCTCCACAATAAACACTAGGAAAAATCACCTCATTCTTCTGGTGAGTAAAAGAGAGGAGCCGGTGAGACAGGCTCGGACCCTCGGCCTTGCTTACACAGCCCCCGGGAAGAGGCCGAGTCAGCAGAGCTCAACCTGGTGGAATTTACCGGAAATGGGCAAAACCTGCCCACTCCGCCATCCGGTCCCACCGGTGGGCAGAGACAGGCCAGGGAGTGCGGGGAGTCCACAACCCCTGCCACAAGCGCCCCATCCCTACACCATGGAGCACGTCCCTCCACATCCCCCACATCCTTCTGTGTCCCTCCCCACACCTCCCTGCCGCACCCCTGCCAGGCTGCGAGCTCAGCTCTGCCCAGTGGGTCCCATCCACCTTTCAACAAAGCGCTTGGGCACATAAGGATCTCTCGTGTGTTGGGAAGAAGCGTCTCTCGTATTTTAAAAGCACTGAATTGAACATGTTGGGTGAGAAAGATCTGAGCCTGAGAGCAGGTCGTGCCGGCCTGGCAGCGGGGAGGAGGTGGGACTGGACCTCTGCACCCCGGCCAGGCCCTTCCTGGGGACGTAGCCCTATGCTCAGGGGCCACCTCTACCTCTGCTCTGCAACGGTTGTGCTAGGCATAACAGATGGCTCATTCTTGCTAAGATTTTTGCCACAAATATGCCTCAAGGATAGCTGTATTTTGACAACTGTGAGAATTTTAAGCAAAGACACAGTGTTCTGACGACAGGCTAAAACCGAGGTAGGGAGGAGGACTGGCCCAACCCCTGGGCGGTCCACACGTCTCCAGGCAGGAGTGGCCCCATCGGTATCGGCAGAAGCGACGCCACACTGGCTCTGCAGGCTGTGCCACCGACATTGAGCAGATCTCTCAGCGGCACCTCGGCGGTTCTTCAGCCACTCAGCCTCTTCCTGGGTTTCAGGTCTCTGCTCTTTCCGCCTGGGTGTCCTTGAGGGTTGACAGCTGGATGTGTAGAAAGGGCACATGCAGTTGGTCAGCTGTGAAGCCCCCACTTTGCCTGGCAGGAGGTGATAAGGCTGTGAGATCTGGGGACTGGCCCCAGATCACTGGGTCGCTGAGGAAGCCAGAGGACCCACCTCCCCATGCAGTGCAGGCTGCTCTCAGAGGCTGGGGCTCCAGTGGCTCTGGCCCCCAACTGCCCTACAAGGGAGCAATGCTAACCCAATGATGTCATCGGTGCCTTCATTCCTCAAACATGGGGTGACCATTCACCCAGATATGTCAACCCATTGGATCCGTGCCTAGCAGGTCAGTAGAACCTACTCCGGTTGCTTCTGGCTGGGACAGGGACGTGTGACCTTGAAGACGACACTCGGCACCTCAGCTCCTCACACGTTCCGGCCGGCTCAGTCCCCTGTTCTGCTTCCCTGATGCCGTTAACTGAGCAGCTCTGCTCCCTCTGGCCCTTCCACCAAGGTGTTTCCTGCTTAGAACCAGCCGACCATGGACTGAATCCCTTGAAATCATGAGCCACGTTAGCCAAGTCAACACCCTCCGGGGCTGAGGGTTGGGGGTGCCGGGTGCTGTGTCTCAGCCACGGAAAATCTGACTAACATACAAGGATGTAATGCTACAGAGTTACCCAGAAATACGCAAAGTAAGATGAAAATACATCTCTATCTACACAGACTATGTTTAATAATGGCCAAGATTGGTGGTGGGATCTATGCATGAGACTTCAACATTTTACTAGGGAATCGAGGCGCTCCTGTGCCCGGATACCTGTGTGCACATGTGTTTCCACACAGCACCAATAGTCAGGAATTGGTTCACAGGATTTCAGGGGCTGGGAAGGCCGGGGTGCGCTGGTCAAGGACTGGAGACCCAGGAGAGCTGCGGATGGTTGCCAGGCACAGGAGCGGAAGATCCGATGATGAAGGTCAGGACAAGGACTGGGAGCTGCCGGGGCAGAGGATCAGTGCCCCATACACATTGGCAGGCAGAAAGGGAGTGAGCCCCACCCTCTCCCACCATTCTGCCCTACCGAGAGCCAGGACAGGCGTGATGCTGCCCCTCCCACTCTGGAGAGGGCCGACCCCTTCCCTCCACCCACTACCCGCTGATAGATGTCACCTCTTCTGGAAACGGCCAGATACTTGTGCCAGGAACAGGAATATGTGACCTCGAAGACTACCTTTGTCAGCACATAGGGCAGCCACGCAGGAAGAAACTAAAGCTTAGAAAATTCACAGCGTGACGGAGGTGCCTGGCGGAGGACAGCTGCACACGCGTGAGCAGCCAGAGAGCAGCGAGAGAAGGGAGGGGCCAGAGACAAGACCGCCCCCTTCCAGGCTCCGCCTCCAGGGGCCGGGACCAGCCCTTGGGCGCCCTGAAAGCCAGCCTCCTCCCTCCAGAGCCCCCTTTGCTGTGCAGCAGTCCGGGGGGTCTCCAGCCTCTGCGTCTGCCCTCGGCTCCCCGGCTCTGCTCCCAACGCTCCCTGGGTCTGAATGCAGCCTCCGCTTGCGTGGCACGGCGTGGCATGGCGTGGCATGGCGTGGCATGGCGTGGGGCTCGGCCAGGCCTCTGCAGGCGTCTCAGATGCCCAGGTCCTCTGAGTGGAGCTGGGCAATGAGCAGGAAAGAAGGATTAGACTCTGGTCCTTCCCGCAAAATATTCACAGAAGGATTCCTCGGCCCTCAACCCGGGAGCCCCCAGGGCAGCCCCTGGGGCCCTCCTGCTGGGCGGATCCCAGGGCTGGGAGGACTGAACGGTGCCTCCGGGACGGCGTGGCAACAAAGGAGAAGCGCTGGAAACAGGCCGAGCGCATCAGCCCCGGGCCCTGGAGCCCAGCAGGTCCAGCTGCTCTCGGCAGCTCTGCAGGGAAGCCTGCAGTTAGCAGGAGGCCGGGGCTGCTGGGAGCCCTGACACTGCCCCCTGCTGCTTGAGCTCTCTCCGGCCTGGCGTCTGACCTCTTCACGCCGGGCTTTGGCTGTGACCCTGAGCACAGGCGGACACCGGCCTCTCAAGGAGCTGCGGCGCACATGAGCCTGGGAGGCGCTTTCCCGGCTACGCGCCCTGGTCGGCCCTGCAGCCATTGCTTAGGGCCATCTGCACACATGAAAGCCCCTTTAGTTCCCAGTCCACACTTTTTAATTGCTAGATTTGGCCTCTGGGCTTGATACAACAGCAGAGATGCGAACTCAGAGGCGGGTGGCGTGAGCCCAGAATCCACGGGGGTTCAGATGAGTGTAGGAGCGGGTGGGCCTGGCCTCTGATGCTGGGTGGAGTCGGCAGGAAAGGGATCAGACCCCATTAGAAAAAAGGCTCTGAGGCGACACTCTACGAGCAAGGGCAGCATGGCGACGGCGACTGCATGCATGTACACGTGTGCACACACGTGCACAGGTACAGAAAGATAGAAAACAGACGACTCAGCCACAGAGCTATCACCGGCAATCTCTGCCGTGTGCTGGGCTGGGTGAGCAGCAGGGAGGCCGGACCCTCAGCCCGTCTAGGGGGAGACCCCAGGCAGGAACCGGAGGGCAACTGACGTGAGACTGTGAGCCGCGGAGGCGGCAGCACATGGGCACAGCAGCAGTGGACTGGAGACGGGGACAGGTGACAGGACGGGGATGGCCTTGAGCGGATGGCTAGACATGAAGCCCTGGCGGTACTGACTATGAAGTCACATTTTTTAAAAAATAGAAGACACATCCTCCTTGGCCTTGCCTGGCACTGTCACCATGTCCCGGGGACTCCAAGCCTAGCCTGAGAATCACCCCCGGGGCACTGAGGCTGGCCTGGTGCAGCCGGATTCCCTGCCTCCGGAGCGTGGGGCACGAGGCGTGGCCCCGGCCCTGTTTCGCACGGTGGTGGTCACTGTATGGTTTGGGTTGTGTCGCTCTTGCTTGCTTGCAGTACTGGGGATCCAGCCCAAGGCCTCTACACTGAGCTGTGTCCCCAGCCCATTTTTATTTCTGATTTCGAGTCAAAGTCTCGATAAGTGATTAAATTGCCCAGGCTGGGCTCGAGCTCGGACTGCTCCTGCCTCGGCCTCCCAGAGCGCTGAGGTTATGGGACTGAGATGGCAGGCTGATGACCAGGTGTTCTGTTTGTTGTTTCTTAGGCAGTCATCCATCTGCCTTAGAGTAACAGGGGAGAGAGCAGAGCCTTGAAGACCAACGCGCAGGAAGCTATGGAGGACGCTCCTCTGGCTTCGTTACAGAGCGCGGTGAATGCGGCCTACTCGCTGATGGCTTTGTTCGACAGGCTCCTTCTTTGAGTAACAGGGGCTGGAGCTTGGCCAGGCCCGGCACGGGGCCCCTTGCCCTGTCCCTTGCGTCCCCAGCGCACCGTGGAATCCCTAACATGGTAACAGTTGTATTTGCACGACACACATGGTCCCTCAGTCTGGGTAGGCTGCCCACTTCCTGTACAGATCCCAGGCTTTGCAAACAAAGGCTCGGCCCATGTGCGGTCCAGGGTCCTGCCTACTCCAGAGACTCAGGTAGAGCCCAGGGGTTCAACAGGGCAAGGGACGCTGGAGGTTATGACAGACGGACATGACCAGGGAACGGGCATCAAAACTGGACCTGGGCGGATGGAGAACGCAGAGCCAGGCACACGGTGGGGCTGCCAGGCAGGGCCGATCTACTTGACCTCCCCACAAGACCCTTTTCAGAAACATTTGTTTTTCCAAACATGGCAAAGATATAAATTTTGCAAGTCAAGTCACTGTGTCCAACCCACTGTCTGTTTTATTTCACTTGTTCCAGAGAGTTTTTCCATTAATTTTTAATGCCACAATGAACATTTTTAAAAAGGAGATTTTACTTATAGACGTACATGAACTAGTTATGTATTTTACAAGTGGCCCAAGGCCAAAGCTGTTGACCCAAAGGAAGGAGCACAAAACACAGCAAGCTGCACGTGGGACACGCCTGACAGCCCCGGGAGATGCCGCCTCCGCTCACGCCGCCCCTTCCAGATTCCTCGGCCCAAGCCACAGTGTGCTAGGGACAGACAGCCTTTCCCAGCCACCCTCCAAAAGCAGAATTACATCATTGCTATTGACCAGTAGCGATTATTGCACTTTAGGACAGTTTGGTAGCTGGATAGGTGAACCCAGAGAGTAATGATAAATTCAGAGTAGGTGGCATTTCTGTCCCCTTAGGCTTTGGCCACATTGCTTTATAAAATACACACCACATTGTTGTGAGGGACCACCACACCACGGTGCTGTTGGAGACCGGAGCTTGCCTGATGTCCCTGCCCACCCCCCGTCCTCCCAGGGTTCTCTGTCCTGCTATTTCTTGAGGTCAGTGCTTTTGGCTTCCGTGTAAGAAGAAGCTGCGGGCCTTGCCTTTCCCTGCCTGGCTTTTTTCCTGAACACGGTCTCCTCCTATAAATAAAAGGATTTCGCTCTTTTTGGGTGAGTGGTATTTCACGGTATGCACGTGGCTAACATGGTGGGCGTCACACCATCCTACTACCAGTCAAGCCAAAACTCCAGAGGGGAAGTCATTTCTGCCGTGGCTCACAATGACGGCTTTGCTGACTTTGGACTGTCCACTGCCAAGTCCCCCTGAAGAGGAGACCCACAGCTCTCGGAGGACTGGTCGGTGCTCCAAGTTGGGGGTACGAAGGTCCCCCCTACAGGCTGGCAGAGGTCGGCAGGCAGCCCGAGGCTTCCCAAAACCCAGTCTCAAAGTTTCATCTCTCCCAGGGCATTGCCTTCAGTTCTCAAGCTGAAGTATTCCTGGGTTAAATCACAGGGCTGGCGTGGTGGCAGCCCCAACAGCAAGAGCAACACATACGCCTTTGACACCAAGTGGGGGAGAAGTTGAACCCTTGTCACGCCAGGTCCCCATCGGAGTGGCACCAGTCCGCGGCAGTTAACAGCTGTTACATAAACATAATGGAATGTGCCCGGTGTCCTGATGGGGGAAAAGGGCTAGTCACAAGCCACGGGGGGCTGTGCGGTGCCCACGCTGCCCTGCAGCTGTGCGCCGAGGGTGTTTGAATAAAACCCTCCAGCTCGTAACGAGGAGTTTGATAGAGTGTTAACTATCCTCAGCCTCGGGTCAAGCTGTTAACCAACAAAGTCACCATTAACTGCTGGTAATGACTGTATTTCGGGGATTATTGCTTCAGTATGAACCGGAGGGGCCGCGCTGCCTCCAGACTCGGGCGTGCTTCTGCCCCTAAGTGCAGCCCCGTCCTCCTCTTCCCTGACAGGGGGTCCTGCAGGGGCCTGGGTGCTGTCGGGAGCCTTTCTGGGCATAGCCTGGGATTGTTTTGGTGCCTGTGGCGAGCAGGCTGAATTCTCGGCAGACAGTTGGCAAGCTTAGCAGAGCTGCTGGGAACAAACCATTTGTCAGGGACTGTTGACTTATTGTGAACCAAAGCAGGCCCTGCTCTGGGGAGGGGTGTTGCATCGTGATAGTGGAAGCCCAGCCACGGGGAAACGGCTCCCTTCACCACGTATGAACAGGTACACACATGTCTGTGCACGCATACGTGCTCACACATGTACGTGCATGCTTGCACATGCACACACACAGACACAGACGCTCTCCTGCAACGATTTGGTGATGGTTTCTCAAACTCCAAACTCCTCCTGCTCTGCACAGCATATTCCAGTGAGATAAAGAGGAGCCTGATATTCACGTCCGGGTCACCACAACTCTGAGGTCATGACCCACATGGCGACCCTTCGGGTCACACTGAGGGCTGTTCCAGGATCACAGCATGATAATCCCAGGAGAGTGGCCTTGGGCGGCATTTTCTGTGGTGAAAGGGACTATGCAGTTGGGGCCCATATCCCTTTGTCCCGTCCGGACCCTTTGAGTTGAACTCCTCAGCGTCCTTCCTCAGTGATGTTTCTGAATGACATTGACCTTCAGGACACTGTCTGCTAACGTGGCGGCACTTCACACGTCTGCATGGGACACGGATGGCTGGGAGCCCATGGGTAGGGGAGGCGGTTTGATCATTGCTTCTTGAGTACAGTAATTTAATTCACTAGCACTCAGCTGCCAGGCAGGGGGTAGCATGGTCATTGTCCCAGCACTCTGGGCAGCTGAGGCAGAAGGATCACAAGTTCAAATCCAGCCTGGTCAGTTTAGCAAGATCTGACTCAAAATGAAGACGAAGAAGAAGGAAGAGGAGGAAGAGGAGGAGAAAGAAAGAGAGAGAGAGAGAGAAGTCAGAAGAGAGCGAGGCTGAGGTCGCGGCTCAGTGCGAAGGCGCTGGGATTAGTCTGCGTAGCAGGAAAGGAAGCCGCTGGCGCTGCTCCCCTGGTTTATGACCCACTTGCAGGCCTGTCCCAAGGCGGCTACTCAGGGAAGCACTGCTTGAGGGCGGGTGACCCCGCACTCAAGGATGGACTGCTGCTCTCTCCTTTCGCTGCTGTGAGCACGTGACCTTTCCTCCTTCCCTGGGGACATTCTCTGCTTGGGGGGTGGGGGGGCGGGTGGTGAGCCTTGGTCCCTAAGGAACAGAGAGAATTTTCCAGAAATAGGCAATTATGGATGTTCCAAAATGGTTTGAGCAGAAAATAATCAGTTCCACAAGTCAGGCTACTGTCCTGAGAAAGGCTCTGTCAGAAACCTTCTCCCTGCACTGCGTGGGGCCTGGCCTGGCCTGAGGGAGCCCCACTTCCAGGACTGGCCCAGCCAGGGTCCCTCTTGCCCAGGAAACCGTGGGAGGTAGAATCCGCAGCAATGGGCCTGGGTTTCCCCACTTAGAACCCAGCCCAGCCTGAAATCACATGTCCTAATTGAAGGTTGCCCAAGGGGGCCGAAGCATCGGTCCTCTGTCTCTTCTAGGGTTCTGGGGAGGCTGCCCAGGTCCGCTGTCCTCTCCCAGGCTGCCGCCTTGGGAGGCAGTTGGAGCCCTCTGAGGATATGTGTCTCCAGCTGACCCAAAGCTCCAAGGCCGTGCCTCCCTGGGGGTCCGGAGTGGGTGCTGAGCAACAGCAGGAGACCTTAATAGAAGGCAGGGTTGTGGGTGAGTGGGGAGGTGTGTCACGGTGTAACAGGACAAGAGCAGGAAAGCCTAGGGAGTCCGGACAAGGGGCCAGTGCTCGGCCCAGGACAAATGGCGAACAGAGCCTGAGGAACATCCTGGGACCGACGCCCAACTCTGCTGCTTGGGGACCCCATCCACAGCGCAAGATGACCCCAGGGGAAGGAAGGAGCCAGGGGTCACCAGGGCCTGCGTCTGGAGAAGGGGCCCTAGTACCGTGCAGAGAAGCTGGTGCCTCGCCTCAGGCCATGCTGGGGAGAGCCCTGGTGGCCGGGGGATCCGGCTCCAGCCAACCCACATGTGGGTCCTGGGGGGGAGGGAAAGTCGCAGCAAAGCCACTGATGTTTCTGGCACCGTGTGTGGAGCGCACAGCCGGCCGCCCGCCTGACCCCGGATGTGCGTGCTCTCTGTGGCTGTGGCCACGCCTCCCTCACGTCCCCTCTAAATCTATATTTGGCCTCTTTCTAGAATATGAAAGGCATAGCTGGCATTTTCTTCTGTCTCCACCCCTTGTGTGTAAGAACCTACGAACATGGATTTAGGAGAAACTATTTTGCAGACACATTGGTCTGTGCCAGAATTAAATTAAAACAATATTAAAAATGCCTTTGAACATGTTCCTCAATTTTGAGAGAATATTTATAAACTGTGCTTGGAAGCACATACTCCTCCGCTGCCCAGAAACAGCATGCCGGGTTCATCTGCCAGAGGTGGAGGCCCAGTCAGCCAGCACCTGGGCCGGGAAGGACCCATCCAGCTGCCGCAGTCAGGGCCCAGCCGGGGGCAGGGCCAGCATGTGGGCTGAGGGAGGAGGCTCAGGAGCATGGAGGGCAGGCGATCTGTGACGGGGCCAGGGTGAGCGCCACAGATAGCCTGAGTGTAAGATTAACCCCCTTGTCCCGGCAACACAATGATGGGCATATCGTCACGGGGACGCGGCAGGGGCTTGCCGAACCAAAGGCCTGAGGATACTGGGGAGCTGCTCCACCGTCCTGAGTCCCCAGCCCAGGACCCAGGCAAAGCCCTGCACAGAACGACCCGCTCTTACCACATGGTTCACACAGCGAGGGAGCTGGGCCCCGGGCACAATGACCTCGGGACAGTTAGAGAGACAAGCGGACAGGTGCCAAAGAGAAGGATGATAAGTAGATCACAGGGGGGTGTGGACAGGCAGACAGGCACGCAGGTGGTTGTGGGTGCTCAGACGGTAGGTGACGCCTGAGAGGAGAGGGACACACCAGCGCCATGCCCTACCACACCGGGTGCTCACCCGGTCACCCAGACAGCCCCTTCTGCACTCGCTGGTCCTGAAGGAGGTCGTTTGCACTCCGCTTTTCTCCGTCTGGTCCCCTGCCTTGGCTCCCGCAGCCCGCAGAGGCAGCTCTGGTGGTGTCTCCTTCCCCGAGCACGGGCTGGCAGTTAGATAACTTTAGCCAGGCCACAGGGTTCTCGGCTCACCTGGCCCCTGCCCGGGTCGGTGGAGGGCCACCACCTGAGTTTGGGGACAGCCCCTGCACAGGCCCAGGCCCCCTCTGCAGGTACACGTGGGAGGAAGCAGCAAAGTCGAGTTAAGTCTGGGACCAGAGCACCAGAAACTATGCGAGTATTGGAATATTTGCACGAGGAATGAGGAAACGCCCCTGTGCTGTCTGATGTCCATGATCTGGACTGCTGTGAATTTTTGGAAAGACCAAAAATATCAAAAATAAAATATTTCAGATATGTAAGTGCAAGCGAGCTGACTTTGACTTGCATTTTATTTATACACTTGCTACCTATCTCTTTATTTATTTGCAGTACTGAGGACTGAACCAAAGCCTTCACACCGAGCTACACCCACAGCCCGGTTTTTAAATGTGTTTGGAGACAGTGTCTCACTAAGTAGTTAATCTGACCTGGGTTAGAATTTGTAATCCTCCTGCCTCAGCCTCTCAAAGAAAATTATTTTTTAAAAAGAAGTGTTGGCCTTACGTCTTAGTTACTTTTTCATTTCTGTGATTGAATACCTAACATTCACAAATTTAGGGGAGGAAAGGTTTATTTTTGCTCACAGTTTCAGAAGGTCACAGTCCATTCAGGGGCGGCCGGCAGCCATGGAAGTACAGGGCAGAGGCAGAGGTGGAGGCAGCTCATCATGACATCACCAACAGCAAGCCAGGTCAAGGACAGTTGAGACTCGTCCTCCAAGGAAGGCAGGAAGAGGCTTATAGATCCTTCCAGGTCTCATCCCAGTGAGCAGCCCCTCCTGTATCCAGGTGTGGAAGGTGTGGTAACCCCCACTACATGCCGTTAATGCAGTTTACATGCCTGTAACCTACCCCTCCAGACTAGGCCCCAATCTCCCAACAGTGCATGGGTCCACAGACAATCCATTACATTCAAATACAGGAGACTTGGGGACACTCCAGATCCAAACCACAATACCTTGCACCTGTCTTTGTCATCTGCTGTGTTCCCCAATGCCACCCTCAAAGACAACCACAACCACGTGGACAGGTGGATTTCTTCTGTGACACAAGGATTGTACAATAAACGCTCTTGTCCTGTGACTGGTACGGCAGGGCGGTTACTAGCTGAGTGGCTCTGTGGTTTCCTGAACTGGATAACATCATGACTTGTAAAATTAGGAGCTGGAACAAAATTTTAATTTTCCATCAAGGAATTCATAGAACTACAAACTATTATGTAAGTTGAGGTCTCTCAGTCCTACAGTTTTTGGAAGCTGTTAATTGTTTCAGTGAGCGGGCAATCCCGCCAACACTTGACATGTACTTTCTAGATGCTTCCTGTCCTATTTTAAGAATTTTTATTCTGCAAGTTCTAAAGAAATCATCAGGAAAATGAAGTACTAATTGTTAAGAGGAACTGTTACTGCCTGCTTACCAAGGACATTCCTTACGATTCATCCCCACTTGGCACTTGGGAAGTGGTTTACACGGGGTGTTTATAAGGGGAAGGGCCGCAGGAAGGTCAGGTCACGGAGGGGGTCTTGAAGGGGGCCAAGAGCCACCTACACCTCTGTCTTCTCTCTGTCACTTACCAGCCATAAGATGCTTGGTTTTGCTCAGCAGACCCACAACATGACGCCCAAAGCGTCAGAGTCAACTGATTGTGGACTGAAATCTTTACAACCAGGGGCCAAATCAACCCTTATCTCTTTGTAAACCGGTTATCTGGGCACTTGCTTCAGGGATGGAGGGCTGATGGCCTCAGGAGCCCTGTTGCTACTACACAACATGTTTACCTTCTGTGCATTTAGCTACAGATCTCAAATGTGGTTCAAAAATAAACCCTTAAAATCTGAGCTCATTACATGAGATCTATAAAACACACACCCTTCAACCACCTTCAATCCCCAAATTCAAAACTTCACCAAGGCGGTCTTCATGGATCCAAGGGTGGAAGGCTAACACCACGCCGTTGGTCATGCCCCTCAGCCAATGGCGCAGATCTTCTGAAGCCAAAAGAAACGAAAGGACACATAAGACACAACAGACTCTTCCCAGGCAAAGCTCCCGCTCCTGGAGCAATTACGCAGCCACTTCCCAGCCTCGGACCCCGGCGGGCCACCCGGGAGCCTGCCTCCACATCCCCATGGCTCACAGCCAGCAGCACCTAGGGTCTGAGACCACATCAGCTTTGCTGTTCTCTGCGCCCCCTGTGCCTAAGACAGCCCTGGGCACATAGGACTTTGAAATATTTACGGAGTGAGTCCATAGACCACCAAGAAGTCAAGAAGAACCAAAAAGCGGTGGAGAGAAGTCACCCCCACTCGCCCCCCCCCCCCAGGATGGCAGCACTCTTTCCGTGATGGTAAGACACCAAACCCCCCGCAGCTAGCAGCCTCCCACAGCTTTTGTTTCAGGGGGGAAAAGATCAAGTCAGAAGACACAAACATTGGAATGGAGCATTGAAGTGAAACTTATTCGGATGTGTCGGAAACGGGACCCTTTCGGTTTGCAAGCAAGCTCTCACCTGTGCGCCCCGACAACCACATCCCAGATCAGAAGGAGCTTCATTTGCAGGGCCAGGAGAGTGAGCAGCAGGGGCCGGCACAGGCGTGGTGGGGGCGGCTCAGGACAAGGGCTGGCACAGAGCTGGGTATGGGCACCCAGTCCAAGGCGGAGGGGGACATCCGGGCTCGAGAAACAGAGGCTCAGCTGTCTCTGAGGTGGTCCCAGGCTTCTCAAGAATGCTAGTCAGGAGAAGTTCAGCTTCCCTTGGCTCCCCGAGGGGAAGACTGTCCATGTGTGGGTATGGAACGTGCGGCAGGCTCGGTGGTGTCCGAAAAGCAACAACAGGCGTCACCCCACTCCCCCTGGACC
Source organism: Ctenodactylus gundi (assembly GCA_004027205.1). Taxonomy (NCBI): domain Eukaryota; kingdom Metazoa; phylum Chordata; class Mammalia; order Rodentia; family Ctenodactylidae; genus Ctenodactylus; species Ctenodactylus gundi. The sequence goes on along the minus strand of PVKB01003215.1, from coordinate 10,162 downwards.
TGACAAGACAGATGCACACAGCTGAGATTCCTCACATGTTCAAAGATGGACTTCAAAGGCAGTTCCCAAGGATGTGGGCTGCTGGCTCCAGGCCAAGCTGGGATTCGGCATCGCCAGGATGAGCACATGGAGACCACGCTGCCCAAATGTCTGTGCAGCATAAAACAACACAATTCTGACGGCTGCAGACAGTGCAGCCAGCACCCAGGCCCCATACCTGGGCGGAAAGTTGGAAAGTGAGCTGGCTGGGCTGCGGTGGGGGCCCACAATCCCAGGGGTCCACAGCAACCACGCTGGGGAGCTTCTTGGCTCCAGGACGAGCGCTTCTCATGGGAACATCTGCTGGGAGAAAACAGAGTAGGGGCAGGCTGAGGGGACAGAGTCACTGCATGGACAAAGGCAGCGCTCCAGCCACCCGCAGCCTCGTGTCCGCCGCCGCTCCGAACTCGAAAGGAGCTCAAGCAGCTACCTTCAGAAAAACGAAACAGGACAAGAACGAAGAGCCCAGTGGAGAGAATTAGGCTCGAGTAACTTAGGAGACGAGAGATCTACTACAGCTCTCCAAAAATACTCGCAATGCTTCAGGTGTCACGCGGATTTGCTTAGGTCTGCACGCCTCTGAGAGGGTTGTTAGCGCTCTGCGCCTCTCTGAATTAGCACTGGGAGCAACAAGTGGAAGCTACAGAGGGGAATTTGGGGAATTTCGAGCCTACGTGTTGAAAACCATTGAAGGAGAACCTGAGAAGTAGCTGGCAGTTTTAGAAAGTGACAGGTTTTCTGTTATTTGAAAATGTTTGAGAAATAGCTGCACTTGCCCAGGTTGCAGAGCTGGCGGCCACTGAGCACGGGTGTGTGGCCAGGCCACTCCGGGGACAGTGAAGTGGGCACGGTGTCAGATTCCCGCAATACTCATCGACGTCGGGGAAGCCGTAGGCGTACAGCATCTCACCGGCACAGCTGCAGACTGATTTTATGTCGAGTTGCAAACACGTTAGCTAGGGTTGAGCACGGGCCATCAAAATAGTTTTTCCTATTTCTTTTTACTTTCTCTAACGGGGTCCCTAAGATACCTGAAATTGCATCCGTGGCTTGCATTCGGTCTCTACCCACCAGGGTTGCTGTCCTCGGACCAGCCCAGGATGCCCTCCAAGATTCTGGGCCACGTAGCCCCCACACCCCATTTCTGCTCTGCACAGCCGGAAGCCACAGCTGGGCATCACTTGGGAGGGACTAGTCTAAGTTCTTCCTGCTCTCAAACATGTTTGCAAGTGGGAAATGTTTCTATTTAAAAGAAATCCAGGCAGAGAAATGCCACGGAGAGGGCCTGCTGGAGTAGACCTGTAATCCCACCCCTCTGGGAGGCGGAGGCAGGAAGAGTGGAAGTTCAAGCCCAGCGTGGGTAACGTGGGTAAAGTGGTAAGTCCCTGTTTTGAAATCGAAAACTAAAAGAAAGAGCTGAGGGGGCTACAACTCAGCACTTGATCCCCACTACCTCCAAAAAGAAGCAACAGCGGGGGGTGGTTTCCTGTTTGTGAACTGCTACAGGGGTCCCCCCTTTCCCCATTCTCCTCCTTCCCCACCATCACTCTCTGGTTCCTGCTCTAAGGAGTAAGTCGCAATTCAAGAACCACTGGATTGTATTGCGCTTACGTCCCCAAGACGCACGGACGTACGGCTGCCCAACACGGGGTGCCTCACGTCGGCATGCACGTTTACTAGAGAGAGAACGAGACCTCTGCCAAAGAGCAGGCCTGGTTTCATGGCACAGACCTGAGCTTGCGGAGCCAGGCACTGGCCAAGCTGCTTGTCACCACCGTCGCTGAGGACTTAATCTTTAAAAGCCGATCGGCTGCCCACAGCGTGACGGGACCATTTGTTCTAGGGAGATTTATGTTTTTGAGTTCTTCGTGTATTCTAGGCATCGGTCCTTGGTCTGAAGGGTTCATGGCAAGTCTCTGTCCCACTCTGTGGACGGTCTCTCCGCTTTGTTGCCTGCTTCTCTTGCTGTGCAGAAGCTTTCTGGTTCAGTGCAGTCCCATTTGTTGATTCTTGCTGAGATTTCTTGTACAGTTGGTGATCTGTTCAGAAAATCCCTTCCCTTCCCTATGTCTGCTGAAGTCTTACTATTTTGATCTCCGCTTCATCCATTTCGATCTGGTTTTAGTGTGCGGTGACAGATATGGTCAGGTTTCATCCTCCTGCATGTGGAGATCCGGTTCTCGCAGCACCATTTGTTGAAGGCGCTGTCTGTTCTCCAGTGGATTTGTTTTGCCCCTTTGTCAAAAATCAGGTGACTAGGGGGTGTTTGGGCTTGTTTCGGAATCCTCAGTTCTGTTCCACTGGTGCTCCTGTCCTTATATCAGCACCACGTAGATTTAATCACTGTTACTTCTCAGTGTCTTCTGAAGTCTGGGATTGTGACTCCTCCGGCTTTGCCCTTGTTACTTAAAATTGCTTTAAAGATGACGGGTCTTTCCTGGTTCTATAAAAGCTGAAATGAAAAGAAACGTCGCAGAAGAAGAGGTACAAATGGCCAACAAGCACATGAAAAAGTGTTCATCATCTGAGGTTTCATCTCACCCCAGTGAGAACGGCCTACGTCAAGAACCCAGGAAACAACAATTGTTGGCGAGGATGTGGAAGTAAATGAGCTCTACTCCACTGACGGTGGGAGTGCAAGCTGGCACAACCGCTGTGGGAAGCAGTCTGGAGATTCAAGAGAAAACTGAGAATGGAAAATGCATTTGATCCAGCTACTGCTCTACTGAGCCTGTTTCCAAAAGAAATAAAGTCAAGGTATCAAAAAGACACACGTGCACGTTCATGTTTACAGCAGCACAATTTCAAACAGCCAAATCCTGAAAGCAACCGACCTGCGTGTCCACAGAGGAATGGTTGAAGAAGACGCAGTACCTGTACACGATGGAATTTAGGCCGCCGTAAAGAAAGACAGGTACAAAGCTTCTGAAAGAGAATGAGGTCACCTTGAGCCATCATACTCAGAGAAGTGGACCATACACAAAACACTGACTGTAGACGGGTGTCCCGCTTATGAAATCCACAAAAATAATGGTGTAAGAGGGCCCCAACATGACTGACAGAGTAGAAAGAGGTGCAATGTTCAGAAAGGAAAGGGCTGAGCCCTACAAAAGGGGCGGGCAGAGACTCCCAAACCCTGTGTCTCTAATGTGTTATAGAATTTGAAATTCATGAATATACAAAATAGAAAAAAAAAAGAGGCAGATCTGTTGAGTCAGAGTCGCCAAGGGTGGTGTGCTGAAAATTGGTTTACTCAAGGGTGTCCCGGGTGGATTTAAAAGCGCTGCAGGAAATTCAGCTACAACCTTCAAAAGGGCCATTGCATTGCGCTAAAGAGATGATTTTTAACTTGAGTTATTCAAATGAATGTTTCGATGCTATGTCCTTAGGTATAAATCTGAATTTTTCTCCACATTTCTACGAAATATGAGGAACACTCACTGTACCACCTGATGTCCCTGGTTTAAGAAGATCCCAGCCGTGGCGAATTTTCCTAACTGTGACTAAGTCTTCTAGAAACCGAAGTAAAGGGTAGGGATGTGTTCGTGTTTATGTATGCATGTGTATGTGTGCATGTGTGTGTGTGTGTGTGTGTGAATGAGTGTGCGTGTGTGTGTACATTTGAGTACATGTGTGTGCAAAGTAATCCTATGTAAGGAAAGTATCTTTAGTAAGCTAATATATTTTTAAAATAATTGTCTATGTAATATAAAAGCAAAATAATGTTTTGTATTTATATGCAAATTGCCTTGATGACCAGTTGTAATTAAAAATGGGAACTGAACATCAGAGGGAAAGATGTAGGGTTCTTCTGGTGACTCTTCTGGAACACAGAGCCGTCCTGGTCATCTGTGACAGGGACGCTTACATTCCCTCATAGAGAGAGGTCAGTGGCTACCCTGTGTCACCAACTCTCTGATACGGAACAGCACCGTATTAAGGAAACGGCACTGTCAATATTTAATGACACGTTATGCTTAGCATTGAGCCTGAACAGAGATAAACACGCAGGAGATCTCTAAACAGGGAGGAAAAATGAGAAAACAGCCTGTGCCCATGAGGTCAGATAGGTAAGGTTAGTTGGAAGAGGTCATGCGTCCATGTGCACACCATCAGATAGGTAAGGTCACATGATTGTGGTCACGTGGGTAAGGTCTCATGGTCTGAGAGTGAGGTCACAGTGAGAGCAAAGTATTTTCAGAGTAGAAATCATATTTATAAAACCAACCCATGAGAAAGGGACCTTATTCTTGTCTCATTATTATAAAAGGAACATTTAGTCCGATGCTTGTTGTAAGGTTTAAAAATAAAATTTTCAGGACTAATGAGATAGTTCTGAGAATTACCATGAAAAGAAAGGTTGGGCTCAACTCCAAATATAGCAAAGACAACTGGAAATTCATAGCTAATAGATAGACTGCAGGGATTGTGGGGGGCGGGGGGGAAACCCCAAAGATGAGACACACCTCTCCCCACACACTTGCCAATGCTCACAGTTGTTAGGTTTTGTTTTGTTTTGTTTTGAGACAGGGTCTTTGTAGTCCAGGATGATCCTAAACTCACTGTGTAGTCCAGGTTGACCTCAAACTCACGGCAATTCTCTTGCCTCAGCCTCCCAAGTGCCGGGATTACAGTCATGTGCCACCACACCTAGCTTAAGTAGTTCTGGGAAGTCAGGGCCTGTCACTTGCTGGAAAAGCGCTCTAACCGCCCATCTATTCCTCTTGCCGCATTTACTTGTTAGTGACTATCCCTGCCAGAGAAAGGAGCAGTCATTGCGGCCTTCATCTGCTCCTCCTCGGTGGTTAGGACAATGGGTGTCCTTCCAAGCAACTGCCGGCCGCCTGTGCGTCTTCACCGGAGAGGCGGCTCTGAGGTCTTCGCCCATCTTGCAATATTGTTTTTGCTTTGTTCTTTTGGGGCTTTTTTGCCATGGTTTTTTAAGTTTCTTATATAGTCTCGCTAATAATTCTTTACTAGAGGTATCCCAGGAGAAAGGGAACCAACTCCAGGTATTCCTGAAGCTTTCTCAAGATTCCACCTTGAAAACTGCGGCCAGGCTTGAAGGGGGCTAGAAAGCTGCTGATGTCGTCGCTGGGAGGTGAGGGGGTCCCAGGTCAGCTGTCAACGAGGGTGTCCGAGGCTGGCCACGGTCCATGGGCTTAGGGGGGTCTGGGCGGTGATCTCAGGCCGAGGAGTTGCTCCCGGAAGACCTGCAGAGGTCAGATGTGCAACGATTTGAACTTTTGGAGACTCTTCCACTTGCCCAGCAGGGCTGCTGGGTCCTAACAGGTGCCGCGCGGAGCCTCACGGGCACCAAGACTTGCACGGAACCTCCGTGCCCCAAACAGCATGTGGCAGGGCTGGGCGTGGAGCAGAGTGATCTGCACACTTGCCTGGGATGTGCAACGTCCTGAGTTCGATTCCCCTGCACCACACAAGTAAGCCAGGCGTGGACACCTGTAATCCCCGCGCTCAGGAAGCAGAGACAGGAGGAGGACTGCTGTGAGTTCGAAGCTGGCCTGGACTGCATAGCGAGCTCAAGGGCCAGCCTGGGCTACAGAGCTAGAGCCTGTTTCAAGAAGAGAAAAAGGAAAGCAAAGGGGAGGAGAGGGGGGGAAGGAAAGGGAGAAAGAAAAAGGAACGCAAAGCTCACGGAAGCTTCACCTTCTGGCAAAATCCAGATTTGGTTTTCAAAGTCCCGGAGGGCTCAAAATCCTTCAGCCCCGTACCAACCCGACGGAAGACAGCTGTTCTAGGAACGGAGAAGGCGCTGGTGGGAGCGACCCGGGCCAAGAGTCCTTCCTCGGTGCAAGCCCGTGACGCCCTCCTCGAACTTAAAACAGCGTTTCCCCGGGCGTGCACAGGACGTCGCCGCTACCCCACACTCCTCTGCCCAGGACGCTCCCTGGTCCGGCTCAGTGCCACCTGGAAAGGTGAGGACCCTGGCGCCCCTCGGTGCGGCGCGGGCCTTGGCAAAGCTGGCCGAGCCTCGGAGCCTGCGTCCTGGAGAGAAGGGCCAGTGCCCGAGGTGGGGCAGGCAGAGTCCCTGGGGTGAGGCCTTCTGAGCAGCCGGAGCCAGCGACCCTGCACTCGCGCTCTTGCCGGGGCCATCGGTGCAGTCGCCGCTGGCGGGTTTCCTTGTGCGCCGCTTAGCCAGGAGACAGCCACTGCCAGCAATTAGGGAATCCTGCCTGGATCCCTGTGTGGACAGCCGGGACTCTACCCGAGCTCTGGGCAAGTCATTCCCCTCTGGCAGCTGCACGGGGTTCGGGTCCCGAAGGTGGTTCTCGCCCTCAGCCCCATGCTAGCCCCGGAGCACCCGGAGCCAGGGTCCCAGGAGCGACCTCCGGGAAGCCCCGCGTCTGGCCGCAGTCACATGCCGGACTAACCCAATTATACAGAAATGGTAGTTTTCACGGCAGTCAGAACACGTGTTAAGTTTTGGCAAGAAACTTAGTGCAGTAGAGGAGAAGAGCCTTTTTTAAAAACCGCTGGCCCTTGTCGTAGAAGTAATGGGTTTAAATCAACCCGTGTCTGGGGACACAAACAGTTCGGCGGGCGCGCGGCCAGGCCGACGTCCCCCAGCCAGCCTCGGGGCCTGGGCTGCGCTCCTGCGTGACTGCCCCGGGTCAGTTAACGTCCCCGCAGAGATTCCCGTCCAAGGCCTGAGCTGTCACCTTGAGGCCGAGCCCTGGTGTCCTTATTACCCGCGTGGACACTTCACGACACGCTCAGGCAGCTTTCCGAGAGGGGGGGTGGGGGAGGGTTCTGGTCAGCGTGGAGGGAAGCGAGCTTGTGGAGACTCTCCCAGCCGGGCGAGAGCGCTCCTGCAGCTGACGGGAGTCTGCTGAGGGATGGCTGCACCTGCCGGCTTTCCATGATGGTGACAGACTGCGCGGGACACCGCGTAGACGGGGACAGTGTGAAGGGAGCTCCCGGCTCCCGGGCTCCCGGTCCACGGTTCCTGGGCCCCCGTGCCTTGGGCCTGTGGCAGTGGAACACATCACAGTAGAAATGCAGACTCGGGGGTTAGAGACCAAGTGAGGCAGGGACCAGGGTCCCCATCTCCCCCAAGAGCATGTTGCCCTCAGCCCCACAGCGCCCTCCCGCTAGGCGCCACATCCCAAAGGCTCTGCCAAGTCGGTCAGCACTGCCCCAGGCTGGGGACATCAGCTTTTCAGACATACTTGTCCAAGCAGCAGCAGTCCCGTCACCCCCGAGCATCTGTCCCGCCTCCTGCCCGTCCCTGTCACGACCGCAGCTTCCCGTGGACAGATTTCTATGTTCATAAACTGCGGAGCACCTCTGGGCCCTTTCACCGCAGACTGCAATGAGAAAATCAGACTTAGGTGTTAAGTGCGGCTGCGGCTATGGAGGAAAAACCACTTGTAGGTGCTCTGAGCAGGCAGAAAAGAAGAAATGCACGCGTGTATCGTGACCTAGACCTGGCTGTGTGTAGGCGAAGCTGAGCATGGATTCGGACTCGGACTGGTGTCCCCAGCCCTTCCCCCGTCACCACACAGACTCAGCCTCCTGCAAGGGAGGCCAGCTCCCCCAGAACGCAGCCCTTGGACTCAGTGGGCCGTTTCCGAAGACACCTGTAGTGGTTTCAGCATCTACGTACATCGCCATAAGGAAATAGGTCAAATAAAAAACGCTCCGTGTGCATGGGGCTGGTTTATAGTTTTCTTAGTTACCCATGATGCCCACTCAGGCGAGAAGCTCCTGGGGAGGGCGCTTCTTCCCACGCCCCTCGGGGAAGCGGTTTCCAGCGTCCACAGCGTAGTGGAACCTTCCAGCCCACTCTCATCCTGGGCTCGGGGTCTGCTCCCCTCCCAGCGCTCACTGACGTTGTAAATGTCCGTGCGGTGTCCTTCATTCCTGGGGTCAAGCAGGTGGCAACCGGCCACGTCCCGCAGCCACCGCAGCAGTGCCACACACAGCATCCGCGCTGGTCACAAAAGGCGATAGCCACCCTCTGCTCACTTGGCCCCAGCGTCCTGGGACTTCTGACACCAGGAATCTTTTCCACCTCTATCACCTGTACTTGCCTGTCTTCAGAATGTCGTAGGCACTCCCGAGCGTTTCCCAACATCTTTCCGAGGCTTGGTGGCTTATTTTCTCTCCCAAGCTGCTTCCTTACCTACATGTACCACAATTCATTCACTCGTTTATGCATTGAAAAACAGACGTCTCACTGCTCTGAGGTTTCGGTAGTTGTTCTAAAGAGCTGCTGCGGTCACGTGTCAGGCATTCACGTGGACACAAGATTCCACGCCAGCTGGATGAATACCTGTGTCGTAACAATGTCTGTAGCTGTAGACGCAGGAGCCAACTCACCAACCAGCGTGGAGACGCTATTTTGCCTTCCCGCGGCCACGGAGGACAGGCCTGGAGGCTCACAGCCTCACCGGTGTTCGGTATTGTAAATGTTTTTGAACTTTTGCTTCGTTGATGCATCAGCGATTTTTAAAATTTGCGATCCCCTAGTCACATGTGACATTAATCTTCTTCTCATGTGCTCACTCTCCGCCTGCATTTGCTCTCTGCTGGGGTTTCTGCTCCACACAACGCTCCTTTGAATTGTCTCTTAAAGTGTTTTATTTATATTTTGAATGCAAATTCCTCATCAGATAAATGTTTTGCGAATATTTTCATCCAGTCTATTCAAAAGCGGGTCTTGGGGCTTGAGGAATGGCTGAGCTGTTGAAGCGCTTGCCTAGCAAGCGCTAAATCAAGTGCTAAGTACCTGAGCTCGATTCCCCAGCACCACATAAGCTGGGCGTGGTGGTGCGTGCCTGTAATCCCAGGACTCATGAGACTGAGACAGGAGGATTGTTATGAGTCCAAGACCAGACTGGGCTCCAGAGCGAGACCCTGACTCGAAAGAGAAAAGAGAGTCTTTCGTAGAGTTTTTAATTTTAATAAATCCCAACTTCCTTTTTCCTTTCCTGGATGGTGTTTTTTTTTGATTTGTGTCTACAAATGTAACAAGCTCCCAGTTATGCAAATGTTATTATTTTTACTAAGCTAAGTCTATAATTTAGAGTTAATTTTTATGGAAGGTACGAATTTTACATCTAAACTCCTTTTTTGGTAACAAGTTTTTTAATTTTCCCACACCAAATATAAAAAAGGATTATTGTTTCTGTATTACACTGCCTCTGTACCTAGACCAAAACTTATTTTATACGTCCCAGCTATTGGCTCTCTATGTTCACAGATCTGTCTTTCTGTTCTTTTACCATTTCAAGTCCGTCTCATCCGTGATGCTCTAGATGAGCCTAGGATCAGCCAGAGTTGTGCCCTTTCCCCGCCCCTTTTAGAATGAGCGCGTCAATATTCACAAAGTAGCTTACAGGGACTTTTATCGGTATTGAATTGAAATTAAATCTACAGATCAATCAAGTTGAACCTACTTGGTTAGCTATTGATTTAATTAAAGCTATTGAGTCTCCCTAAGCACGGTCACAGAAATCCTCTTCACTTACTTAGAAATTTTGCTTTTTATTTTATCAGGGCTTTGTGGCTTTCACAAAGATACTTGTATAGAGTTATGCATGTGTATGCATGTATTTATACTATCATAAAGGTTCATGCTTTCTAATTTAAAATTTCAATTACAGATGGAATAGAAGAGAATAATCAGCTTTTGCATGTTAGCTTTGCCAACTTGGTATCCTTGTTTAGTAGTTCCAGTTGTTGTATTTGCAGATTTTTGGAATTTTATGAGTAGACAATAATGTTACCTGAGAATGAAAACACTTCAGTTTGTGTCTTCAGTTTGTGTGTGTGTACTAGCTATACCACAATATGTAAAAACGCACTATCTACAACTTCAAAATGTAAGAACAATGACAGAGGATTTGGCTGTTGAATATGCCCTAAAGACGCACATGTCAATTTAGGGTGTCCTTCAAGTTGGTGCTGTCGGTGGGGAAGGGAACCTGGGGGAGTCGATGGCTCCCGGGAGACCCTTAGGGTATTGAGGGTGCGCTCTGAAAAGTGATTGCAGGACCCTGGTCTCTCACAATCGGTGCACGGGAGCCTGAAGAAGGCTGCCGTTGGTCTAGAGAAGCTGGGGGGGTGGGGGGGAGCCAGGCTCCTGCGGCGCCGAGCA